>JANFAI010000022.1:600000-980903 GCA_024613185.1 Pisolithus microcarpus | reverse complement strand
CAATGCATGTAACTATGTATTTAGGACATGCACATTCATACTAAAATACATTTGAGGTCTGAAATGTAGTTCTTAATGAGTTGGCAGCCACTGTGCAGCACTGTACAGAGGGGGACCTTCCTGTCACACTGTGGGACTCTGTGGTGGCTGTACAGCACTGACAGTCACAAACTGTTTTGCTGATGTTTGTAAACTTCGGCAAACTATGCTTTCCGTACGAGCTCTTTAGGATTGGGTACCTCAGCACTGTCTATATATGGACATACCTCAGTGCAGATCAGTGCGAGAAGCAGTGTGTGCAATGCCCATCGTTCTGCAAGCCATCCGACCGCACGAGACAAAGCAGTGAGCGAGATCCGAGCGTCGGCGGGTCTGTCCTTGTGGCGGTGCCATGTCTGGCGAAGGTCGTCCTCGACACAGAAAAAGGCCGGCGATGCGACCACTGCCTCGCTGCTGATCAGTGCCAGCGCTTGCGTCGATGCAGTGGATGTGGTTCGTATTGGTATTGCGACGTTCGATGTGCGTACGTCGTCATCAGACTCGCTCGACTGATTCGCGCTGACCGGTCAGAAGGCCAGCGTTCGCACTGGCCGACTCACAAACGATACTGCGCCGACTTCCGCGATACGCGTGTTCTCCTGCATTCGCACAGCTACACGCCCACCAGAAACTCGACGCCGTCCTGCTCACTCACCTCCTCGCCGAATGCTCTGCTGCTAGCGACGCGTCCGGGGTCGACCACGTGGCCACCCTCACATCTCTTCTCCCAGCACCTGTCGCAGCAGCAGTGCAGTGCCCTCCGACATGCCCTCTTACGTCGACTGGCAAACCCAGTCTCTCTCCGTCTGAGTTGTATAGCCGATTTGCGAATAACAACTTTGCCATTCACAGCCACTTCACCACCATCGCACATGGCATATTCCCCCTCGCAAGCCGTCTTTTCAACCACTCCTGTCTCCCAAACGCATTCCCAAAGTACACCTTGCATCGTCGACACCAAGTCCAGATGTCGATCGTCGCCATGCGCGATATCGAGGCAGGCGAAGAGGTGCGCATCATCTACTCGACCGATCGTTCGACTATCCACCTCACCCACACTGCCCCCTTGAAGGTCTGCATCTCATACGTCGACCCTGCCCTCCTAGACACTCGTCGGCAAATATTTCGATTCACCTACGGGTTTACATGCACCTGTCCTTCATGCACCACCCTCTCCATCGTGAGGACGACGTCTCTACCGACACCCACCTCCGAGGCAGACATCGCTACACGTCTCGTGAACCACGTCTTTCCACGCGTTACACCCACGGATATATCCATCACCCTCCATCCACTCTACCCTCCCTCACCGCCCTCCCGTCCTCATTACATGTAGCGCTACACGAATCCTTCTTGACAAAGATCACAGACAGGTTCAGCACTGCATCACACGAGGGCCATTCGACGTCGCATGGAGAACGGTCTGGCAGCGCTCGCTTATATACGCTCATATACCCTCCAAACTATCCTCAGATCGGTACATCCATCTTCATTTCCATCGTACTTTTGAACCCAGCACCCGCAGGTCTCCACCTCCTCGAACTGTCCAAGACAGCTTGGAACGCTCACATCATATCCCAGCCGTCCATGCCCGTCACAGATCCGGTGCAGTGCGCACGTGTATGTCTCGACTTGGCACGGCAGATCCTAGACGTCATCGGCCGGAAGGCGATCCTGAGGGTCCGGCCAAGGAATTGGAGGTGTTGGATGGGTTATTGAACGGGGACACGAGTCATGTGCGCGGGAAATGTGAGTAATTGCAAAGTACGAACTAGTCAAAAGGAAATGATATAGCACATCTCTCTCTTAACCGACGAGGTCATGTGCCAGAGCAATGTTCTCGATGACAAGTGGATCCCGCTTGTTCTCTATCACAACCAGGAGTTGCTTATGTCCGCGCTACCTCCACCTCGCTTAGAGCATGCCACCACTACCCTCGCAAGCCGAGTTCAGCTGGAACATCTCTATTCGCTTCCGGTGTCCAACGAACCCATTTTCCACGCAAAAGTCGCCTCGACAGAACCTGCGGTGATTATGAATACACAAAGTACGTAGACGGAGCGACAGCGTACGATTTTTGTCGTGTGTCGTGTCCGATCCCCTTCTTCCATCCCCTCAAACGAATTCAGTCTCCAGTTACATCACAAGCTCTGATGGGTGGCACGACTCCCATCCTCCAGTCCCGTACCATTCCGCTCCTTCCCTTCAAACACGCAAACCAAGCAATGCCCCTCACGGTCGCTCCACACAGGCACTCGTACAGCAACAGCGGCAACCCCATCGGGGCTCGTAACGCACGGCACAAACGGGGTTATCCCATCCGCCCCATTACTCTGCTCGTGCTCGCGCTTCTCCTCTCCACGTTGTTTACCGTCGCCATCTCATTCTCGTTCTTGGGATATGAAGCCGACGAGCCGTATTTCATGCAAACTTTGAACAACGTCGCGGAGACCAATCCCGGTGTAAGCGTGCATCGTCTCTCATGTTATACCCCGCTCCGTCGTCTTATGCAGTCCCACGCTCTCAGATCGTGCTCCTAGGCGAAAACGTCGATGTCGACGTTGACGAACCCTCGATCGGGATCCGGTGGTCGATCCTCGGATGCGGGAACGGTTACCTGCTCGAAGGGAGCGCTGGCCTCCATGGAAGCGACTTGTGTGGTTACCGAGTTTTTATATTGAGATATATGTCGATAGGTAAAGTCGTCGTCGTTCGTGCTGCATCGAAACGCGCGTTCATGGCCGGTTGGGATCGTAGTTCAATCGAACCTACCGCGTATATGATCCTTCTCATCTCCCGTTTGTAAGTCAGTCGGGACGGCGACGCGAGTACGTGCATCGCGCTCTCTCACTCTACCATGAAACCCGACGTCTTGCAGCATCCAAAACCTCGTCCAGTTCGACAGCGACCACACTCTCGACGTCCACCTCGACCAGCTATACCCTTCGACAACTACGTCCTCACTAGCACCCTACGTGCCGTCTCAGCTTCTAACACGACCATCCCAATTCAGAAACTGGCGACTATCGATCAGTGTCCAGTTTTGTGATCGAGAGCGTCGATATGGAGACCTATGAAGTTGTTGTCCTCCTCTTCCTCCTCCCAGATCCCAACTCGCGATATCGATCTGTACGTCTCGCGGCCTATCCAAGCCCGTATGATCACGCTTCTCTTGTTCGCATTGTCCTGGTTTCTCACGCATGCGACCCTTATAAGCGTCTACCTCGCGCGAAAGCGTAGCACCTCGCAGGTCCCGCGTTCGGCGAAGCCGATTCTCAAGCATCTCGGAGGCAGTTTGATGGTGTTCTCGTGATCCCACAGTTGAGGAATGCGATGCCAGATGCACCGGGGTATGATGGTGTGTTGATAGGTGTGTCATGATCCGTTCCGTCCTAGCCCGTGGATGAAAATCTAATCATCGTGGGAATGAAGATTGTATAGGATTCTTTCCGCAGATGATTTTATCCGGTTTATCCGTTCTCATTCTATTGTTGTTGATGATTCTCCGGGAGTTGGAAGGCATGCAAGACGAAGACGGGCGGGTGAATGTAGCATTGGCATTGACGTCAACGAGCAGTCTACTCCACAGTGGTCGTGTTACGCAATCAGCGAAACTAGCACCGCCCCCCTCGCCAGCAGCATTCCATACCGATCCAACCCCAGATCTAAAGCCATGGACAAAGACCGAGTCGGGGCCGAATCCCTCCTCTCCCCTCAAGCGGCTTATCCTAGGAGCGAAGAGGAGATACCAGACTCGGACACCGTCCATCAGTCTGGAACGTGGACATCTTCTCCGTGACGAGGGTGATACAACGGAAGGGGTTTTCGATACGCAAGCGTCTTCTCACAGCTCGTCTGTCCTCGCGCGGGCGTCTTCATCGCTCTCCACCGCTATCTCATCGTCGTTTCATACTACCGCTTCGACTTCCCCATCGTTTGTCATTGCGTCGAGGTCCCCGTCGCCGTCCGACTCTGAAGAAATCGCGCATTTGCCGCAGCAACAGTATCAACGGCCAGATCGCACTTGCGGTCTCGCAGCAGTGTATTTTCTGGTTTCGGAGGGCGGCCTGGTAGTGTTTACAGATACGAACTGGCAAGATCGAGTATTACAGATCGTTGGAGAGGACTGCGTAGAGCGAGTGCTTTGCGTGGGCTTTCTTTTCAGTCTTCCAAGACATACTCTAACGAGTGAGCACCGTAGTATCGCATGCATCAGAGTAACTCCCCGTGTCTTTCTATTTGTAATGATACCCATCGATCCAGCGGTTCACTTCGAGGTGCTTCCCCGCACTGTATCATCTCCAGCTTGAACAAGATGTGACGGCGATGATGTATTAACCAGCCATGCTACCTAGTAGCCGAGGTACAGGCAACAGTAAACATCTCGCTAGCCCAGAGACTGGCTAGTGATGGCCGGCGACGAAATACGCAGTAAGAGGACGCAATTGATAAATAAGACGTACGGGTATGGGTGAACGAGGAGTTCGTCGTGCCCTGTTATATGATCATACCACGTGTCGGTGACCCTCCGCAGAATGGTACAGCTTCCGTGTAGATGAAGCGAGTAATACTCCGTGTAGCTCAGCGAATGAAGGTTGATACATATCTTGGACGGGGGAGGGGGGGCCGGACAAGTGGCGAGCACAATAGGCAACGGGTCTAAGCGAGACTGGCAGAAGTGGCCGTGCCCAAAGAGTCCGACGTTCGCGCAGCCATCAGACGTCCACACCATCTGACAAGGTCCGGCCTTGAATGCGCGTTAGTCCATGGGAACACCCCAGTGGCTGTTGCTGAGGTTTCATAAAACACCTCCCCCTTGAAATCATTTACGTCTGTGGTGGCCTGGAATTCCGCCTCTTTCGGGTCTTGTGAATTATCTGTATCAACATCAGGACCTGTGGGATCGTTACGAATTTCGTTGCAGTTAAACAACTCTCCACTTCCGGACCATCGTTGGGCGATGATCAGGGTCTTCGCTTATCCAGTTGTGACAGTTAATTTCGAGCTCGAAAAGTTCCTCGCGAGATCCCATTTCAATGCCTCGATGGCCCTTGTTGGACTTGTCTGGTGTGGATGCAAAAAACACATGTCAGGGGTAGAGTAAACCATCACTTATTTGGACCGAGTGTACCTCCTGCAAGTAAGAAGGCGGACGCACATGCCGCCGGGAAACCGTTTGATTCGTTAAATGACAAATCAACTGTATCAGTGCCTTTGATGGGTTTCAAGTCACTTACCTAGTTACCTTCCTTCCTCCGTCTAACACCAAACAACCCAATCGACGAACCTTGAATATCGAGGTAAATGATGTTTCGAAACGTACCTCTGTATGGTCGATTCCGTAGCGGATTCGATAAAAATTAATTCTCGACCGTGTCGAGCGCCACGTCGAATTCAGTTTCCGAAATGGACCATGTTCTCGTAGTAAGAAGATGGTGCAAATGTCCGGTTTTCGTGCAGAGCCGAACGCGCACAGTGGGTGACAACGATAACTCACTTCCGATTGCCGGAGTATCCAAAAATCTTGAGCTAGCTTTGTTCCGTACCCAAGACCTTATTTCTTGTCCATAAAACTTCCACTTTCCAAGGTCAGAAGAGCAAGTGGTCGTACATCGACACCCCCGAACGTGGCCGATTTTTCGCACTTCAGAGCTCCCTAAGCTCTCCCACGTCCGTTCTCCTTGAAATCTTGTCCTCGAATTGTTCGTTAGAAACAGAAAAGCGACTCAGTCGTTGGATAACGAACTAATTAATCTACATGAGAGTCGCGAACCTAGAAACAGAAAAGCGACTATCAAAGTTAAGTTAGTCCCGGTGCAGCGCGTAACGTATCGTAAACATACCTCAGTCGTTGGATAACGAACTGAGGAAAGAAAGAAAGAGAGAACTATCGTAGCATCTATGCGTATACGCGTCACGTGATGATCTTGGTGTCCGCGCTGTAAAGGTACAGTACACAAACCTAAACGTCAGTTCGAAGACAAAGTTCCAACACGAATACCATCTTAGCGTCTTGACTGCGAACACAGCAGAGTAGATCGAGATCCATGTTGTGAAACTGGTCAAGCTTGAGTCTGTCTGTCAGGAGAGAAATGACAGGGAAGGGTAAACACGAGTCACGTGAGAGATGGTCAATTGATGACTCAGCGTGTTTCCCCGCACAAGCACTTGGTGAGCCAGTTGATCAAGCTCCCCGTCGTCGAAGTCAAGATGCCAGTCGGGATCGAGGCTTGGCTGTGGCAAGTCCCACCAATAACGCGCGCATGGCTTGCCCTTGCCGTCACTACGAGTCTGGCAGTGGTGTGTACTACGTCCACAACCCTCCCCCGCTTTGGTTATTTCACATAAACGGACTGAATATTCTGATTACACCTAGCAATGCCAGGTCGTGACCCCTCTCCAACTCTACTTTTCGTTCAGGTCTGCATTTACAAATGCCCAGGTGAGCTCGTGCGTTTGTGTCATTGCAAGTCCTGTTGACTCATGGGCACCTGCATACCTACTCGTCCGCTTATCCGTGTACCATGTATACGTGGCATAACGGATATGACTTGTAGCCATGGCGCATGTTCACCACGTTTTTTTACTTTGGACCGTTCTCACTGGATTTTGTCTTCCACCTGTTCTTCTTGTAATGTTTTTATTCCCCTCCTTTGCTCATCTCAACTGACAACGATGCTATTATCCGCCAGCATGCGATATAGCCGAATGCTAGAAGAATCATCGTTTGCAAACAAGAAGGCGGATTATTTCTGGTTACTCTTCGTTTCTTCCGCCATGCTCCTTGTACGTTCATTACTTGCTTCATCTCTTTCTTCGTCTCTCACTTGCTGATCCCGCAGCTGCTTTCCCCCCTCTTCAACCTGCCCTTCCTCTCCTCCTCCCTTGCCTTTGTCCCCATCTACGTCTGGTCCCGTCGTCACCCATCTATCCCCATCTCCCTCTTCGGCATTTTCACTATTTCAGCACCTTACCTTCCCCTCGCGCTCGTCCTTTTTTCATGGGTAATTAGCGGTACATGGAAAGCTGCCGCCGGAGACTTAATCGGATGTGCGGTTGGACACGTGGGCTGGTTTGTGAGGGACGTGTGGGCGAGGGAGATGATGGGCGGGAGTAATGTGTTGGGAGAGGCTCCGGAAACGTTGTGAGTTTTTCCATTCCTGCTGTCCTGTCCTTGTTTGTGAATTTTTTCTACACGTGCACTAACTAACAGACATTATTAGGAGGCGGATTATGGGCGATACTTAACGAGGTCGGTTGAGGTCGAACAGTCTTCCACGCGATTTTGTATCTATACCAGTCACATATTTGATATTCGATCCCTCTCTATCTCTTTTGCCTGCGATACGACAATCGTATTTCTAGCTCCGTTGGTCAAGGCGTCTGGCAACTTGAGCCCAAAATACACGAGACAACCTTGAGCTTGTTCTCTGGCACAATGCATACTGGTGGGTGATTTCAATTTACGGTGCGTGATATTTTGTTACACATCAAGCGTCGGGGTAATTGACCAATCCTGCAGTGTACGACATCACTATTGTACGTGCACATCAGCCTACTTCACAATATTGGGTCTTAACCATGGATGAGAACACCTTGCCGCAGAGCAACGTTAAAATTACCTTGGACTGGCTTGGGGTCGCCCCACCCACGCGATCGAGTGTCAAATTCTGTGATTAATCACACAGGCGTGCGCACGATTCAGCTAGTGTACTGAGCAGTATAACCGTGGGTTGACCTCACCGTTTGGATCGCGCGTGGCAACACCTGCTCTGACAGCCGCACCAGGCTCATGGTCTGTTTTTGAGAGTCTCTCGAGGTCCTCTTTCATGAGTTCTTCGTCGGCAATTTTCTTCTTTGCATCCTCTGGAATTTTTTCGACTGGCTTGTCACCGACAAAATCTTGTTTCGTCATGATAATAAGTCAAAGGTGGCAGCAGTTATCGAGCGTCGCCGCCACAACTGGTGGCAATATATATCCCTGTCGTCGTAGATGACATCACCCGTATCATCGACGCCCCTTTGGGGTCAGTGACATCATCATCGACGAGCATTCCTGACCCAAAGACCAAAGAACCACGAAGCGCTCGTTGGATCCAAGAACAGTTCCTACATATGTCCGATTAAACTTGCTGCGGCCTCGTGCCATGTAACCATAAGGGCACGTTCAGCGCCTCATTGCATTGTCCTTCTCCAAGCATGCTCGACCAGTACCATACTGAAGAGAGAACCCTCAGCGGACAAGACACGTCCAACCCCAACTGCTTGCTTGCACTCACACAATACCATCTGAGGAGACGGCGCGGCGCCGGGTACGATCATTTGACATGTTCGACCCTTCGTCGCGACTACTAACCCACCCTGTTACCATCGCGCAGCAACAGCCCACTCAAGGCCATTTCGAAGAGGTCATGCAGTGAATCTAATGGAGTGGACGACCGGGATAAGAAATGCTCTTTCCACCGAGCTCTCCTCGTCCCTGAAATCGTGCGTCTGATTTTTGGTTTTGTCCAAGCATGGGACGAAGAGAATCCGAATGGAGAGTGTGTTGGATTCGTCACCCAAACGGAGGGCAAAAGGTCGCTCGCCTATCTTGGCAGGACATGTCGTTTCTTTCACGAACCGGCCATCGATGCACTCTGGATGAACCTCGAGAGCATCGATCCTCTTATCAAGTTGCTCCCTCGTAGAATGTGGGGGAGGAACCGCTATCCCCTCTTGGTCGGTATCCCTTCGTCTTCCCACCTGGCGATCGTCTCCACTCATGACCCGCTCCAGGTGCGCAAGTTCATGCGCAAGAAGCACTGGGACATCTTCCAAAAGTACGCATCACGCGTCAAAACACTACGAGGTCCCAGTTATGGCCTATCCACTGCCACTCAGCATACAGTGATGGCCGCCATTGCCAGTTACCCGAAAGCAACTTGTCCCTTGTTCCCCCAGCTAACAGAGATCATCTGGCGCGAGATTCGAATGTTCCACCGATCGGAGCCATGCGTATCTTTGCTCAAGTACTTCATGGGCCCATCTGTCACGCAGATTACACTTAAACTTCATTGTTGGCCTTATCACATTCCCTCTGAGATGGACGTTCTCACCGAAATGTCAAATCTGTGTCCAAACATCGTCTCGTTCACCGCACAATTCCCTCCCTCCTCACACAACGATCCGTGTGAGGAAGTAGGAGATCGTAAGTAATTGGAAGAAGCTACGCGCTCTCCACAGCTGTGCACTTCCCCAATCAGTGATGGACCAGCTCATTTCGCGAAATACGCTGGAATCGCTTGCCATCGAGCTTAACAACTCCATCTACCCACCTTTCATTGGTCGACTACCCGAATCACTGCATACGTTTTCACTCGGAGGAAGCAGTGCCGTGATGTGTACCCGCTACCTCAAGAATGTCCATGTATCCCCTACTTCGCTTACCCTGCGTATCGGCGCAGACGACTCCACCATCGAAGATGTTGCCGACCTCTTCCGTATCCTTCCTGACCACTTCTCCAATACCACTGTGCAAACTTTTACACCTGAACTAACGAGCTCGTACTGGATGTCCCGGAGCACGGACACTTTCCGACTCGATCTCTCTGTCCTTCGACCCATCCTTGTCTTTACGTCCTTACGTATTGTTGATCTCTCCTTCTTCAGCACCGCCGGTCTCAACGACGATGCATGTACGACGATGGCCCAATCCTGGCATTCCCTCGAATCCCTCGCACTAGGTACCGTTGATATACTGATGGAGCGTCCCGTGGCGACCGTACGTGGGGTCATCGCATTCTTAGCACACTGTCCCTGCCTCACCAACCTCGCCATGGCTTTCGACGGGACACGCCGTATCCCCGAAGTGAGCGATATCCCTTCAGGAGTCGTCAATACCCGCATAGAACGTATCGACGTCGCGCATTCGCCACTTATGGACGTTAACGCGATGGCAACATGTTTGGGGACGCTGATGCCGTGTCTGAAGAAGGTTGACGTCGTACAGCTAGGAAGAGAGGATGACCGAGAATCCGGAGGGCGATGGGAAGAAGTGCAGAAGATGTTAAGTTGTTCGTTGAGATCACAGGGTATTAATACCGACTGAGCACGCTCTTTCTGGGGATTTGGGCGATCAGGATTTCTTCTGTCATTTCCCATGTTTATGGAGATGGCTTACCTTCGCGCTCTGTGGCAGACCGACTAGCGATTTACTCGACGTGATGACCGTACGTTACGATGTCCTAGTTGTTTAGCAAACGATATCACACATCAGGTTGCTTCCCAGCCACTTACCTTGAGTGTGAGGCTACTACATACACCAGGGTGTAAGCCTGTTAGCCGCCAAGCAAGGTTTGGTGCTGCCCCCGACGGCACTCCCCGAGTTTGTATTTGTAGTATATTTACACAACTGTCCTTAGCACAACACATGTACGTGGATATATCGGGCTTGTCTCGCAGATTTGCAGCAGCACAATTGGCAGCTAATACAACAAGATACCTCCACAAAATCAATCGTCGCAGTGCCTCGCTACTACCGACGTCGGTAGGCATCACATCTCCCTCACAACTGGTATCAAGGACGCAAACTACTGGATCCAAGTCGTTATCTCAGCAGTCGCACCTGCAGCAGAGGAGACGGCACTTGGTGACGACCATCAAAAACACAGATCCAACTTCCTACTTTCCTAGCGATATCAAGAACGACATGGTTAGCCTGACGCCTCCACAAAATCCCCCAAGATGGGACCATACCCCCGAGGAGGTGGTCCGGTTGATGAAGGATGCTATCACGAAGTACAAGTCTGTCAGTGATGAAGTTGCAGCTCTTCCGTCCATTGAATGTAACTTTAATACGGTGCGAGATTACTTCCGTGCCTGTTATTGCTCCGAATACCTGACCATTCTTAATCGGATAGGTATTTGTGAGTAATCTCAGCCAGCTTGCCCTTCAAAGTGACTCAAAGGCAAACTCTAGGCACGACTGGCTGATGCGGAGGCACGGTTCGATGTTGTAGCCGAACCTCTCACATTCTACCAAAATGTCGCCATGTCCAAAGAGCTTCGTGATTCCTCCACTCAAGCAGAACAGCTCCAGAGAGATTTCGGTGTTGAAGAATCCATGCGTTTGGATGTCTTCCAAGCCAAAATTGCAGCAGAAAAGAACTTGCATGAAACCGGTGCGTTTGAGGAGCTTACTAGTGAACAACAGAGACTGGTCAAGAAGATGGTCCTCGATGGGAAGCGCGCCGGACTGGCACTTCCGGAGGAGGACAGAACACAGCTTATGGCCCTCCAAAAGGAGTTATCGCAAGTGGTTGTGGAATTCATGGTATGTATGTTCCACCGTTCTCTTCTCGTATCGATACGGATCTTGACGACATCATGAAGCGGAACTTTAACGAAGAAGATGTAAGCACGCAAGTGAAACCTTTAAGAGGGTTCTGATCAATATACCGACCAGGGTCACGTTACCTTTACTCGTGATGAGCTCGAAGGTGTCCCGGAAGACGTTACCTCTGGATACACGAAGCGTGCGGAAGGCGACAAGGAAGTTTATGACGTAACTTTCAAAACGCCCGATATTTTCCCGGTCGTACGTCTGCACCACTGATTTTGATTCTGTTGGTTGATTTTTTGACCCGACCACACAGTTCAGATTCGCTGTCAGTCCAACTACGCGCCAGAAAGCATATGATGCACACGAGTCCAGACTGGCTATAAACGTACCCCTCCTGGAGCGTGCTCTGGACCTCCGTCGTCGTATCGCCTCTGTTCTGGGTTACAAGACTTGGGCGGACTACGTTACCGAGGTAAAAATGGTGAAGACCGGTGATTTTGCACAAACAGTGAGTATCGTCCGTGGCCAAGTCTTCTCAACACGGTCCTCATATTTTTGTATATAGTTCGTGGATGACCTTGAGGCCAAGCTCCGACCAGTTGGTATCAAAGAACGCGAAATTCTCCTTGCTCTGAAGAAAGATGAACACGAGAAACACGGCTTCCCCTTCGATGGCGAATTCTACATTTGGGACTACAGGAAAGCCTTCTTTCGCTGGGTACTCGCACACCAATCATAACACCATAGTTACACAGGTATTATGACCGTCTGCTTGTTGAGAAGACCCTGAGCCTGGATGACTCCGTTGTGAAGGAGTATTTCCCAGTCTCGGTCGTTATCCCCACCATCCTCAGCATCTATCAAAACCTACTGGGCGTCAAATTCGTGGAGATTACTGGCGAGAAAAAGACGTTTGGCATCCCGGTAAGTCTTACCCGTGTTCCAAGGCGCATACAACTCCCGCTCATATCTCGATTTTTCAGAGGTCCAGCAATATGCAGTCTGGGAACGAGACGCAAATGACGATCCAGCTTTCGTCGGGTACTGTTACCTCGATCTATTTCCTCGCAGTGAGTCCTCACGGTCTCTACGGAAACCTGCGACTAACGTAGGTGGGCTACAGCTGCGAAGTACTCTCACGCTGCAGTGTGGGGCCTTCTGCCAGGTTATGACTTCCCATCCGGAGATCGCCATTACCCCCTTACCGCAATGGTAGCTAACCTTGCGAAGCCTACACCTGAACGCCCTGCGCTCATGCGGCACGACGATGTGACCACATTTTTCCATGAGATGGGTCATGTGTTCCACGGCCTCCTGAGTCGAACACAGTACTCCCGTTTTCATGGGACGGCGGTTGCACGTGACTTTGTGGAGGCCCCGTCGCAGATGCTTGAGAACTGGTTCGTAATATATATTTCTGGATGCACACTTGTAGATGGACATCAACTCTTAGGTGCTGGGAACGCAAAGTCCTTGAAAAGATGTCAAGCCATTACGAGAACCAAGTCCCGCTCTCACCTGACCTCATCGAAAAGATCATCCAGAGGTTTGTCACCCCAATATGCACCTTTTTTTGTGGACACTTTCAATCACTGGCCAATGGAATCTGACAACTCATACAGTCGCTACGTGAATGTGGGGCTATTCTACCTTCGGCAACTCTTCTTTGCCAAGTTCGATCTCAAAGTTCACACTGATACAGGTCTGAGGTGCACGAATCAGCTAAGGAGCAGATATTGACTATGTATACACATCATTCAGAACCAACGGATTATACCAAACTTTGGACTGAGATGCGGGAGAGGATATCCCTTGTCAAAAGTGGTGAGCCCAAACCTGGTCAGGGCTCGTTTGGCCACATTGTGGGAGGGTATGATGCAGGGTACTACGGGTGAGTCACATAACTATCCACACCCAGGCACCTGATATCTACTTCTCTCCGTACAGATACACATACTCGTTGGTGTTCGCCGCAGACATGTATAGAACAGTGTTCAAAAGGGACCCGCTGGACCCAATGCTTGGCCAATTATACCGCAGCAAGATTCTCTTACCGGGTGGAAGTCGAGACGAGATGGTATCGCTCGAGGCAAGTTGTCACGGATATGGTGATGATGTGATAACCTACTTCTTCACCAGGATTTCCTAGGTCGGCCGCCTAATTCAGAGGCGTTCCTTGATGAAATTTTCGGATCGTCTAAATCCGGTGCAAACGCAAACCTGTAAAGGACGAAACCTTGATGACCGGGTCGGAATGCATGCTTCGATTGCATAGCTTAGCTCAATCGGTTTCGGGTGGACCTTACATGTATAATATGTACTTCTTGAATTTTGCAAGGTTACGTCACGTGCGGCGTCTAGATGTGATATCCCAATTTGGGAATGATAATATCTTGCCAAGCTATTGGCCAAGCAAACGTCCACAACCACAGGCCACGAAGACCAGTGACCGACGCCGCCTGGAAAGGTTCAAACGTTCAACGTTCAACAAGAATTTACATTTCAATATCACAACATCCGATAGATCGTGCAGGCACAACTGAGATGAGTGGCACAAAGGAAGGTAGCGGAGTAAGTACATAACGGCAGTTTGCCAAGGACCCACTCTCCCGCTCGTCCCACTAAGCGCCCGTATACCTGTGCATCTTCTGATTGTGTCTTTGGAGCTTCCTCGCGAGACTTATCTTGGCGTTTTCCAGGCTTATGGTGCACCCGCCTCGACTGATGCAGCCACTCAACACAAGTCTCTGTACCCTCAGGTAAGCATCACCCTACCTTTTCTGCTTTGTTATCAGTAGCCGTTTCCTTCCTAACACCCCGACATCTCTGCCGGTGTGTATCCCATACCACCATGGTCGAGTCACCTTCTGCTTCTGAACCTGTCCCACGTCCCCGCCGACGTAGTTGGTTGCAATGGCATGGTCAACGACCAAAGGATATCAATACCTACTCGTCTTGTCAGGAATGTGGTGTCTCTCCCCCTCAGCCAGAGAGAAGACACACATTCTCCTTTCATGATGCGAGCGTGAATACTCCTCGTCCACTTTCATCCGGGTCTTCGAGGCCGAGTACCCCCAAGGGAATCTCCTCTGCTGCATTCTCTTTATTTTCTTCATTCCAACAGTCTCCTCATATCCCTTCGTGCGTACAGGCAGATCAAAATCCTGATGATCACACATCTCGAATCCCCACCTCTCCCAACCCACCGCCGAACCCAGCCAAACCAGAACTACCCACCCGCTCAACTGGCTCATTCGGAAAGATGGCATTCAATTCCGTGTTAGGTGGTCTTTCTGCGTTATCTCTATCGCGTACTTCAGCAAACGACGATAAAGACAAAGAATCCCGGGGACGCAGTTCGAACAAGAGCAAGCCTCGTTCATCATCCTTCGCCTACCCGTCCAACGGGAAAGAGAAAGATGGTGCATCGACGATGTCTAAAGACTCTAATCGCGCACGCTCCCAGTCCCCGTTCACCCTTCGTCGTTGGCGCTCTCGTGATCGCGAGTCCTCTCCCACCCCCCTCCCGCTCGAAGAATCTGACTGCGAGTCCGTCATCTCAAAACGCTCCCCTGCGGTTCGTCCCCGCACCGCTTTCACAGACGACCCCGATTCGGGTTCCGAATATGCTGGCGAGGAGAAGAAGAAGAAGACGATTGGAGCGACGATATGACCGGGATTTACGACACGCTCACAGAGCGTAACACAGAGCAGAACGCTTCTTTGATAAGCGAGATTGATGCGGATGTGGATGCAGATGCTGCATTTGATCCCGACCCGCACGGCGAGGGCGTAAACGTCGTTATCCCTCCAGAGCCATACTTCCCATCTACTCTAAATCGTTCGAGTTTCAGCTCGTCACGGGGGAAACGCGGGGCACCCAAGAGGAAGAAATCTCGACCACATGAGTTACTGCCTCTCTCGACGTCTAGACCCATATTCCAACGTGATCGGTGTACCATTACCATTGCCCAAGGAACACGGACGCTTCTGAAAGGAGGAAGAAAACATATGTAGTAGCGAGCGATTTGAGCGAAGAAAGTAGATATGCTGTCGAGTGGGGAATTGGAACGGTACTGCGTGATGGCGATGAGATGTATGTATTTCCTTCCCACTCCCTCCCTCTAGCATCGTATCGATCTGACGCCTCGCAGGCTCATCGTGACAGTAGTGGAGAACGAGAACAAAGGTTTGGTCACTGGTAATATCGCCGTCAAACATCCTTGCCAATCCCCTCGTATTTCTAGTCGATCCTATCCTCCCGAATTCCACAGATCGTGCCACGAAGTTACGCAGTCAGCAAGAAGTACGCCGTTTATCGTGTGCATTCGTTTTTTTCGTTTCTAACTCGTGCGCAGCGCCAAGGTCTCGCCTATATCCTCGTTCGACAGGCCACGTCGCTACTCCAACGAACACGATTGAACGTGACGGTATCTTGTCAGGCTTGGCATGCCAAGAACGCGCGCCACATGCTTCTTGATATCGTGGACTACAACGAACCGACGATGTTGATCGTCGGATCGAGGGGGTTGGGGCAGCTCAGAGGGTACGTCTGAGGTTTACTTTGAATTCGTTCAGAGAGCTGATACTGTTGCAGGATTTTGTTGGGTTCGACATCGCACTATCTAATCCAGGTATGTATCATATTCCCTGCGGAAATCTGGCTGTTCTGACTGCAACCACTCCAGCGCTGCTCCGTCCCCGTCATGGTCACCCGCCGCCGCCTAAAACGACCCCCGAGACGGTCCGCCCATCTCGCCAAACACCATGCTCGTGTCTCCCTAGCGGAAGCAGCCGGCATCGATCGTGTCGCGGCCAAGGTCGACCAGGATGTCGCGGTTCTTAGGGATGATGCAACGTGAAGACGAGCGCAGAGGCGATGAACCGCCCATCCCAGAGGCCAGTGAGGTGGAGGAGATCGGCGAAGGAGAAGGGGACGGCGCCGAGGGCGAAGGGTATCTCGGCGTGAAAGTGAGGGGCTAACATTTGACACTGACTAAGGTGTGAAGATTGGAAATCTCAGAAGCTGGGTGCTTTCCGTGTCGTCGATGATTTTACATAACAGCGCTCCCTTCTTTTTTTTATTTATCGGTTTGTTTTTCTCTTTCCATTCTCAGAGGCACAGTCCATGGTTACCTTCGTAGGCAACCATATAATTGTGAACAGAGAGCACCTCTCAGATTTTGTGGCCGTAGTCCTTGGGCAAGATTAGATTGCCATTATTCTGGCTAAAAACTATGACACGTTCGCGCATTTCTCCAATAACCCAGTATTCTGCGTGTCTATCCTACAGGTCAACCAATTGTCCAAAAAGTCCGTGAGATCATCGCGGAAAAGCGGGATATCGTTACACAAAGCAAATGACATCATGATAGATGAGACGTAAGCGACACCTTCAGACCTTGGGCTCTGCTGGGGTGACCAAATTTGGGCCAGTCGTTACCAGCTCCGTGCCGGGCGCATGCATCCTGAAAGAACGTCGGAAATCGGGTAACACAAGAAGATAACAGGAAAGAAGACATCCGGAGAAAGGCTTGCAAAGATGCTGAAGGTCACTTACAGTGTTTCGTCCTCAGGTTCAGTGTGGTCTTTAACACGGAAGTATACCATCGGGAAGGCAAACAGCATGCCTGCAGCGGTCAATCCCCACGTTGAGAGAAATATGTTCATGTAACTGCATGTTGGAGCATTAATGCCGTGGAAAACGAAAGATTTTGCTGCTCCCCGCATGACTAGGATATGTAAGGCAGAAATACTCACGGCAACTTAGCACCATCTGCACGCCATACGCCAGCTGCGCCGCAAGATTGGAGGCACTTGTCTTCCAGATCGCATATGTTAAGATGACACTACAGGTGAGCTGGTGCCCTGGAGGGCAATCGCACATATCGGAGTGACTTACAGAACCCGGTGAAGACAGCTAACTTGGCCATGTCGTTTGACATCGCGCCCATAAGCCAGTACGCATACGTCTGCCACATCGAATCCAGGAATCCACAAAAGATCATGAGCCAGACATGTGCAGGGAACGAGCTATCGTATATGTCGATCTTGTTGGAACTATTCGCACGAGTGTACGTCCTAGATGGCAAGGCATTCGAAAATGACAGAAAGTTTGGAAAGTAAAGCTTACTTCTGGTAGAAATATGCCCATGTGTGGACGACGAAGACCATGGAGAAGACGATAACCCATCCAATGAATGCACGAGTCCTACGTCGGAGGCGCTTCTTGTCAAGAATGCAGTACCCAATGAAAACCGAACCGAAGATTTGGGCAGACCAATAGACAAAGTTGTTCAGACCCCGTGCACGGATGGTGAAGAGGGCACCGTTATAGTCATTGAACTCTGTGATACGAGCTATCAGTAGGATGCGTACTCCTGACTATGAGCACTGACGCCACGTGTAGAAGTAGTTGCTAGCGAAGAACATGGGGAAGAGCAGTACAACCCAAGGGTCAGTTTTGAGCGCAACAAATAAGTTGAGGAATTCCGCCTTCCAGGACGGATGACGAACGAGTACGACCCTGGTGCCGTCAGTGCGAGTCATCATCTCGGGGTCGACCATAAGAAGAGGAAAAAGAATCCAGTAATCGTCAAAACCAAAAGCCAATCTGTGAGAAGCTTCGTTAGCACTTGCCAGCATATTTGCCTCATCCTGTCTCACGTAAGTACCATTGCTCACTGTTCGCGGTCGACGCCAGTCAGATATTGGGTAAGATGTTCTGTACAAGATGACACGCACCGCCATTCGCCGTGGAATGGAAGTTTTCAGCAAAAGCAACGGCAGAGCCAACCACGCCACCCAAGTTGAAGATGGCCCAAAAGATGCCGATATACAGCCCCTTCTGTGCCTCGGCGGGATATGCCATCATGAGCGAGCCCTGTGCAGTCCATAACAGGGCCGCAGTGACACCGAGGATGGCTCCGGATGCGATAACGTATGCTGTGGCATTGGGATGAATGTCGACAACCCTGGAAAGATCAGGAGAGGGTAACCATGGGCTCTACGAGTGAACGGATTCAGACGCACAAAAAAGAGGATATGTAGAGAGGATATCCCAAAGTCCCCAGCATGAGAGTGAGACGAGCTCCAAGAACATTACTGAACGTCCTTGAGGCAGGGATCAGCTGAAATGTGATTATGACTACGAATGGGACCCAGCCTACCCCGAGAAGAAGCCGAAGAAGGCGAATGTGGCATAGAGAGCGGAACTAGCGTTGGCCTGTGCGGTTGAATTGACTTGACCGCCGCCGCCAAGACCGGATAAGGCGTTGTACATGCCAGGACACATGAAACAGACGAAGCCCAGGAGTGCAACCTGGACGGTCGGATGAGAGTATAATCCCTTCCATCCTGTGTGCCGCTCGAAGATGTCAACCTGTTGTGAGCCCTCGTATTCGCCGGTGGGCGATCGACCGTCGACTTTTTCGGCTTCCAGCACAGGGTCGGACATGGGTGAGGAGGGAAGCAAAGCGGCCAGCCGTGTATGCTCGGCTCTGGCAACTTTTTATACAGACAGGCGCGTTATCGACGCACCTCGTTGGGAACACAGCACGATGCGGATATGAACCGCACACCATGTGGGACACACTGTCACGGGTCTCACATCAACCCGTAGCGAGGGTTAGGTTGGTGCTATATCGAGAGAGACGTTTCCTCCATCAGAGTCACATGACCACGGCGGATCAGATTCAGATAACCGGAACCAACACACACTAAATCTCAGACTAATAAGAGACCAAGGCAACCCCTTTTGGGCCCACCACGAAACAAATAGCAAAGCCATTCAGCTCCCCGATTCAAGACGAATGGCGACGCGTCGCGGCTCCTGCTCTGGAGTCACCTTTGGGAAGCTGACGATCAAGAGCCCGTTCTCCAACTTCGCCTTGACGTCCTCCGGCTGAGAGATAACTCATATCACGAGTCGATCCCACTCTCAACACAGCGACGCTCACCTTCACTCCAGCAGGAAGGTTGATTGTCCGAGAAAATTTGTCACGAGGACGCTCTCTCACGACGTAGCCTGGATCGTCGGGAGGAATGTCCGCCTTGAACTCTCCAGATACCGTCAGGCGGTTTTGATGAACGTCGATATTGACATCTTCCGACTTCACTCCAGGCAGCTCGAATACCGCTGAAACCGTATTCGCCTCTTTGTTCTCATGCAGATCCAACCTATAAGACAGCGGTGATACCATTACGTCAACACCCTTGCTACCGCCGTCGGTACGTACCTTGGCCGCCATGGACCCCGGCGCTGTGTACCTCTACCAGCGCGACCACCCTCGTGGTTTCAACCGTGTCGAGGGTAAGAATCGTGTAGCGAACGCATCGTCAAACAAGCGGTCAAACTCAGTGAAGGGGTCGTAGTATAGGATCGACATCGTGGTGCACTTGTCCCCTGTGTGCTTGGCAGTTGGATGCAACGAACTTGTGTCTGCACGTCGCCGTTCTTATATGTGTCCTGTGATCTTCCCGATCAGCGATTGCAAAAACTCATAGAAGGCGCTCTACTCCTCCGACTTTTGGTCAAGTTCCGCAAATTGTCTCCGATTGGGCGCACATCGCGCACTCACTTCCGCACATGTCGTCATTTGGGTCGTCACTCATTCCCAGCGTAGGCCAACTTAGCCACGCACTTGCCAGAGATGGTAAGAAGTCGACTATGCATTTGCATTCGAGCTTTTGGTTTTATCTGACGACGTCATATGATCCAGTACGTACCGTCGATCAAGTCGTATAACGTCATGACTCCTAACAACTTGCATTGGTTCGAAGTTGAACATGGGATGCGGTCCAACGCTCCTTAGGAGTAGGAGTGCACCGAGATTTTCGCTCGAATGGTCAATATGTTCGTCTGGTGTGTCGGGGTAACAATGAGTCACATGTCTCAAACCCAGTGTCTACTTGTGTAGTGTCTGAGAAAGAGATCGTGCTATGTTCGACAGGACGCCCTTTCGCACCAGTCTTTCTGTGCTTCACGCCAAAAAAGTTATGATGAACCAAGCGTCAATTCACAAAGTCTAAATACAGAATAGAGGACATACTATCGGTCCCACGAGGGATCGCTTTGCTTTCGTGTAAGGTGGTCTACATGCCAGATGGTCTATCGTCGCAGTGAAGGACCGGAGTGTAGGTGAGAGTGCATCTACCAACCAAATTGGGGGATACCGACGTAGAAAGCCAGCAAGTGATTTAAGAAGAGTATTAAACGGACCCCTGACACCTCGGTGGGACCCCAAGTGACCGCAGACACGACGCCTGAACACAGGTTGTACCATCTCTGGTTTCTCTTCGTCCCCCACTTCCCAACGATCAACATGACGGACCTTTCCAAAGCTGAGACAGAGCAGATCTTCAAAATGCTCAGAGCGCAAAAGGGAAACAAAGTAAGTGATGTCGCTTACGATTGCGAACGCCCCAAATCAACTAGACACCCTCTCCAGGCGTGTTTCGATTGCCAAGCTCGAAATCCGACGTGGGCGAGTGTGACATACGGTGTATACATCTGTCTAGACTGCTCGAGCGTACATCGGAACATGGGCGTGCACATTAGCTTCGTGCGGTAAGTTCATCTTCGACACTGTCGACACCACAACGCATTTCTCTCCCTTGCCTACCCAATAGATCGACAAACCTGGATAGTTGGCAATTGAACCAGTTACGCACAATGAAAGTCGGAGGAAATGCTTCCGCCGTGGAATTCTTCACCGCTGCGGCAGTGCCGTCCTCCTCAGTGATGCTGACACAAAGAAGAAGTATACCAGCAGAGCAGCGGAGTTGTACAAGGAAGAACTCTCCCGACGTGTAAATGAAGATGCTAGCAAGTATGTGAGACACGCAAAAGTAATAGACAATCGATTAATCGTCGTGCAGGTTCCCGAGTCGGGTGATCCTCGAGGGTGCGGAGGCTCCGGCAGTCGAGTCAAATCCTCAAGGCGAAGATGACTTCTTCTCATCTTGGGACAAGCCTGTCACACCGAAGCCCCCGTCTGTCCCAACCCCTCCTACCACTGGTCCAGTAATTGGAAAGCCCATCACCTCGCGCACGGTTACATCGAGTTCCCTCCGGTCCAACAGTGCATCTCCAGGCAACGGGAGTGGGAAACACGGGAGTACCCGCCTCACTTCGTCAAATACTATCGCTACGTCGTCTACTACGTCATCCACTGTCCAAAAAATCGAAGCTTGGTGGGCTCGGCGCGAAAAAGGCAGCAACGCCGATTGACTTCGCTGAGGCTGAACGAAAAGTCGCAGAGGAGGCGGAACGGATCAAACGGCTCGGCTACGACAGGCAGCGCGAAGAGGAGGAAGAGCGCCTTAAACAAGAAACCGAGAGGGCAGTCTAGCAGAGAAAGCGAAAGGCACCAATGCCAACGCTGCCCCGAGACCCGTAAGCGTCCCGGAAAGGTCGATCCACAAGGAGGAAATAGCCAGGACATGGAGGTTGGGAATGGGATTCCGGAAGCTGGGCTTTGGAGCTGTTCCTATTTCCCCTTCGACAACTTCCACTGTACGCTCGATGCAAGTTTCCGATTTTATTCTAGAAAGGCACCGCTAAAGTGTTTCTGTAGATCCGCCGACGATACACCGACAATCGCTCGAGAAGTTTGGAGACCAGAAAGCCATCTCGTCTGATATGTATTTCGGGAGGAACGACTACGATCCTACTGTCCTCGCTGAGTCGAGATCGCGGCTGCAGAATTTCCAAGGTGCAACTTCGATCTCATCTAATCAATACTTTGGGCGTGAGGAAGAAGAGGTTTGAGCGTGTCGGTTCCGATGGTGGCCTCCTTGGTGATGGTAACCTTTCCAATCTGGAGAATATCGCGAGAGACACCATCGCCAAGGTTCTGGCTAATCCGGAATTACAAAACGTAGGTGAAAGTATTAGGACGGGAGCATTGAAGGTATGGATTCTTGAACTTATATCTGCCGCTTACCGATACCGTCCCCCAGCTCTCCGACTATCTGGCACAAATGTCTCAGCATTAAAATATTTAGAGTCTGGTACATAATGATACTGCTTCAATTTACCTTTTAGCCGAGACCTTGCTTCCGTAGTCTACCCTCTTCTCTGTCGATGAAATACATGTTGCACGGGTATCACTTACGCGACTTTGGATGAGACCTTCGACTGTTTGGCCACGAGACCGAAGTACATAAACAAACGTTGGTGGCTTTCCCGGACGCTACACTAGCTTGTGATGATCAGATTCATACTCGTGCAGGTGAACAAAACTCGCCCATTCAACACATCAGTCGACGCTCATCGTCTGTGCAGAACCGTCAAGGTAAAACTCGTCTTTCGAAATGGTACGTCCCCTACGACGACGACGAGAAGGTGCGTAATGTCACCACACAACTCTCATGGGTTCTGGTTCAAAGCCGTGCACCAGGTCCGGCTCAAAGGAGAAGTTCACAGACTGGTTGCTCCGCGTGACCAGAAATACCAATCGAACTTCGTCGAGGTCAGTTTTCTGGCGCGAATTTGACGCTGGCACCCTTACATTCGCACAGTTTCGGAATCATAAGATAGTGTATCGACGTTACGCTGGTCTCTTCTTCTGTGTATGTGTAGATGCCAACGACAATGAGCTCGCGTATTTGGAGGCCATCCATTTGTTCGTCGAGATCCTTGGTAAGTCTCGAACGATTGGGCTCGAACGACCCTCATAGCCTTCTCTGGTCAAGATTCCTTCTTTGACAATGTTTGTGAGCTGGATCTCGTGTTCAACTTCTACAAAGTAAGATATTATGTATCTTCGTCAGTGTAATGTTCTTAATCGCAGCAGGTGTATGCTATTTTGGATGAGTGTTCTTGGCGGGCGAGATCGAAGAAACAAGTAAAGACGTTGTCTTGGCAAGACTCGAGCAGCTGGAGAAGCTGGAATGATCTCGCAGAAAGCCCACTCTTTTCGATGGGATTCTACGAACGCATACTATAATACCGGGCGAATATCTGGCGACCGTCATACTATATAAGTGGATTTGGACTCGCACCTTCCGATCAGACCGAGGCTCGAGTAATTGACGTTGAAAACGGCTGCTCATTCGCATGACGATGTCTTGACGTGATGTTTCTTTTTGTCCACGGGCTTGTATGTTGTATCGCAACTCGGTACTTGGCACGGTAAGTGCTTCCTGTTGTCTGTTTCAAGTTGGGGCGGGAATGACTAGCGTTTGTATCCTGGAGTTAACTTTATCCCGTTGTGCGACCGAGTGCCTTACGCCAATGTCCGACGGTACCCAAAATGTGAAAGATCCCGTCTCCAGGATTACGGATTCTCTTCAAGCAGAACAGAATTCCATTCAGCATGTCACCTGCAAGTCCGATTTCTCCCTTTCTTGAAATGCCTTCGTGATCGAGGGACTTACTGCTTGGATCACATCAAATTTGTTTCTACCTCCGCTCTATTTTCCAGCAAATCGTCCACAGTTCAATCAGTCACTGTCCCCGATGTGCCGAACAATGTGTTGTCACACAAGGGACAAGTGCAACTGGCGTGTTTCTTAACTTGGAGCTGGTCACCATTAATTTAGTCCACAAGCGAGCAGAACCGCTTCTCGAGTGACCAAATTCCTACCGAAATTCAATTGACTGTGGCGACTGATCTACCCATATGTATGGACGCAGGTCTTGAACACCACACAGGAAGACGGCCTCCTCCCGTTCAACCCGATCAAACTTAAGCTTGATATTTGTGTATGTAACTTTATGTACTTCCTGGAGACCCTTTCCCGCAGGCCGACCGCCTTATCGCAGCATTTAATGTGCCTCCGAAGAATCCATGGTGAAGTGTTCCTATCCCATATGTCGAGTACTCGTACCGCGCTTCCCAAGGGTTTCGGAAGTCGCAAGTATTTGCTGTGTATTCACCAAGGTGCCGACTTGTTCAACGGGGATGGTCGAATTGCAGTCCTCTCATATACAAACCCCGAAACCGGTCATATTACATCGGGCATGCCGAGGATATCTTCTCAGCAGAGCGACTCCTTGCGACTTGCAGGTGTACACCACCTGTTTCCAATTGACGCACGCCTTTGCGCTTCTGTCTTTGTCCGCCTCGCTGACGAACACCCTTAGCGTATGATCACACGGCAAAGTCTACGCTCTCCAGTCAGGTCACTTTTATTCACGTCAAGACAAACCAACTCAGCATCTACACTGTGACCTTTCAATCGTCGCTGCTCGCCTGACACGACCAATCCCAAATTTTGCATTTACATCTTTGGAACATGTTCACAAACCGCATTCACAAACCGCATATCACAAGCCCGTCAGGAGACCATAATTCTCAGATTACCACTTAGAGCCCAAACAGGAATGCTTGCGAAGCGTGGAACAGTGCCAGCGCTGGGCCTTTCAAGAACATGTCTATCTGCCGAGCTCCTCGATGCAATGGCACAACATGGAGTGTCAGAGAAATGTATCGGTCCTCGATTGGTCCAAAACTTCTCTGGCCTAGCAGGCACAACTTCGTCCTAGCGCTGTACACGCCTAGACCGTCGTTACTTATGACGACCGTGTGGGGCGCGGATAGCCCGTTGGCACTTCCATACGTCATCACATTGGGTCATGATGTCATTCGGAGGGGCCGCATCGGCGACAACCACCTTCGGGAGATGTATGCGCCGACAATAAAAGCGGGACGCCTGCCAGTATCCGGTCACCTAGCCACCATGTCTGACAACCAGAACCAAACCCAGAACCAAGAACCCAGGTGTGTTCACTGTGTTCTTTGATCAGGAGGGACTGAACGGTCTGCCGTAGTAAACTCACTGGTCAATTCCATTCTATGAAGGGATCAGTCGTCGAGGCGGTGCGTGCTATGTAGTACCTGTGGCTTTCCGATATCGATGGTTCTGTAGGTCGGGGATGCCACCGGTGCAACGTCCTGGTCGCAATCGGGGAAAGAAGAGCATTCCCGTGGAGAGGGGGAATACACGGCCGCCCAGGCCAAGGGTTATATGGAAGGTCTTACAGGCAGAGTTGGGGGTATAAAGATTCTGTTGTTGGTGCGGTCTCCGGTGATAAGGATCAACAGGTGAAAGGCAAGTCACAGTTTCTGAGTTGACGCGTCATCACTGTTGTTGACCTTTTTTTTTGCAGGCAATGCACAGAAGGAGAAGGGTCAGGTTCGGGCAGAGCTGAATAAACCTCAGTGAACCAGATGAGACATTCGTCATTATAAGAGCCAAATGTAATTTATGGCGTTCAAACAATAACTGTCTAATTTACCTATGGACAGTCTTCAGTGCTTCCGGTCCTGTTGAGACGTCGAAAAGCCTATGTGATATCCTTTTCTCCATGTGGACGCACGGGTCTTCTGGGGAACGTATAAAAGTGCAAACTTCTCTGCGGAAAGCTCCACGATGTATCACTCATACCGGCTCGAATTCTCCTAGTCAGTAAAATGTCCTACATCATCCACTTGTCCAGATTCAAGTTGTAATGTTGAGATATACATCATGAAGGCATCACGATATACCCGGGCGACTGGGTTCGTTGAAATGCTGACCTTGTATCCACGAGGAGATGGTATCAATGTCATAAGTATTTGGCTTTGGTACGATTTTATAGGCGCAGCATAACAGAATCACATCTTTTATATGTGGCACAAAGACGGGAAATTCCTTGTTATATCCATTCGCGCGGCTCCTTTAAAGCCTTAACGAGGGCCCACTCCTCGCTCTCTTCGCTTACCCCGAGATCTGACATATACTCCCACCTTGCCGTCTCCGGTAGACTCATCAAAATGCTCTCAATGCGAGCTCCCGGAGTATTTAGTCCGAACCTAGTGCCCCTGTCGTATACCAGGTTGAACTCCACGTAACGCCCCCTGCGCAGGAGTTGCCATCGACGGTGACTCCGTGTAAGGTCTGATCGCGCTGGCTTCGAGAATGGGAATATAAGAAGGGATAAACGCGTCTCCAACGCTGCGGATGAATGAGAATATTTCGTCCGGCGTACGTGGTCTGGCGGTATCGTCCGATAGACGTGCATGTGGCTCGGCGCAGAGATCGTCAAAGAACAGCCCTCCAACTCCTCGAGTTTCATGGCGGTGGACGATGTAAAAGTATTCATCGCACCACTTTTTGAAAGCGGAGTAAAGCTCACTACCGTGTTGATCGCAAGCTTCCTTCAGAGTGCGATGAAAATGTTTCACTGCAGACTCGTCAAGATAGCTCGGAGTTAGATCAGAACCTCCGCCGAACCACCAAGCCACGACTTTGGGTGGACCTTCGTCTCCCTCAGCAGCCCTTTCAGTGATTTCGAAGTAACGGTAATTAGCGTGCACGGTTGGTGCGAAGGGGTTCCTGGGATGGATGACGAGGCTGATACCTGCAGCGAAAAAGGGCAGGCTTGTTTCACCATCGTAAGGGATCGAAGAATGATTGGAGCGCATCTCCTTGATCGCGGACGGCGGGAGTATACCGTATACGACAGAGATGTTCACTCCTGCCTTCTCGAGTACGGTCTCGAGAGATGAAGTGGTCTCCCCCGACCCGGGGGAACAGGCGAAGACGCACGACAGGCCTTTCCCACCTTGTGGCCGTACCCACGTATCACGGCGGAACTTTGGAGCTCTCTCGTCCAAGTTCTCCAGCTCAGATACTATTCGCTCCTGGAGACCATATATGTATTCCTCTACCCTTTGGCCGCATGAGGTAGTGACGATGACATGGTGACGAATGAGGCGAACTGTGCGGTCTGATGGAGCGGTATCGGTGGAGATGGTATGTAAATATGTAAAATAGAAATAAAATACCCTTGACCAGTTGGACCTCCGGTTATAGGCAATATTGACCGACGAATAGCATCCACGCGAACGAGGGCTCTGTTTACTCGCGCATTGACAGGTGATGCTCTGAAAAATGTCCTCTACCATTTCCTAGACTTTGCTGTGAGATATACCACTATGGAAAGCCAGGCTATCAGGGAGTCCTTTCTGTGGACTTGATTGATGCAGTGGCGGGCGTTTTGGCATTGCAGCACGTGACCGCCGCCAGTTGTTTCATTTCGACTCACTGCGGCTGTAACATCTACTTGGCACTCAATATGGATGCGCGCCTGCGTCGAGTTAACAAGGAGATCGCAGTATGGAGAAACCGTTGACTGGCATATTGACTCATCGACGCGAATTGGTCGCTTCACTCAGATTGTAAGAATGACAAAACCTCCAATATCAGCATCGATCTCATCGATTCATCCCCTTTCCACCTGAAAGGATCATTCCCCGGTCCCAAAGACACACCCGTACGACGGAGGCGTCTTGAAGTGGTACGCGTCCACATCGTGTGCGGAGTGCCAGTCCAACGAATTACCTGCAGGATATTGTTGATTCTGAATCGTATCCCTTCCAACCAGTGAAGATGAAGTTTCATCACCAAAGTGTACCATCCTAACATATCATCCGCGTCTGGTGCCATCTGCCTTGACATTTGAAAGACGCATGGTCTCCTGTTCTGACCCTCAAATCGACCTTGATATCGCTACAATCACTCCTCTGTTCTCCAGAGCCAAACGATCCTCAAGATGCTGAAGTCGCGAAGCACTACATGACAAGTCAGAACAGCTTCGAGGAGACAGCACGGTACGGACGCAGACCTATGCTAAGGGGCAGGAGTCAAAGGAAAGGTCGATATCAAAGAACCTGGAAGGGACGAGGTAAGCTATAGCAGGTCTTGAAAAAGACTCATGTAGCTCAGTTCGAGGGTCTTGGATTCGAGCGTTCCAAAGTGGTATGTGGTCAGGCCGCGTATATCCCTGCCCGGGATGCTAAACGCGGTAAACGCGCAGATCGACGTTCTGCGTAGATTGAACTACAGGGGATCAAATGTTGCGAACATACCGGACGACGAGAATAATCGATGAACTATTGAAGTGACAAATCATCGGCATACTTTCACGGATACGGACGTTATCAACCCTCTTGTATCCCTTCACTATATCCCTTCATCCCACGATGTCGCTGTTACTGCCCTAATTGAACTGGCTTGTCGATGGAACCTTCCGATCTCATGTGCAACTGCCAACTTTGATGTGTAGTGGTAGCTCCACATGCACTCCTCATGTCAGGGAGCAATGCGACGTCAAGATGGCAATGTCAAAATACTGATTAGGTCAAATGCAATTACTTCTTACAGGTGTCATCAATCGTGAGCGCATGAGCCCCCGACAAATGCATATACCGCTGTGATCGTCAGCATCACTGATGTTCAACTTTCCACAAGGGCGGGCGTCAGACAGCAAGGAAACTTGCCGAGACAACACTGCAGTGAGAATGGATCAACGAAGCCAGACAAAAGCAGATGATGACGGCGAGAGTAGTCTCGGGTTTGAACGTTGAAGCCGGAAACATCCCAGTTCCGTCGCCCTAGTAACTAAACAGCGTACTCGTAGGAGATGCCGACGTAGGACGAATATGCAATGTACTGAACTGGAGATTGAATGCAAGAACAATAAGGATCACACAAAGACAACTTTCAGGCATGGACAAGACACTGGTTACTCTGAGGGTGAGCAGGACACTCTGCCTGACCATTCCGACTATGAACCAAGGAATTGCAATGACGAATTCAATTGAAGCGCCATGTGAGGACCTTGGGTCATAGCGAATAGCTCAGATGCAGAGTGACACCACAGCCACTCATTAAATAACCAAGAAGTGGTCCATACAACCGAAGACAGGGGGACATGACAAGAGTCAAGAAGGGGGGGAGAATGGGTTCATATGGGTGAGTGGGCAGGAAGTAAAGAAAAGCACGATGACGGTCTCTGTGACTGCCACTGATGTTTTATAGTCAAGCATTTTTTTTCTTGTTTGCCATGCCAGAGGATACGGAGTCAATTACCATTAATATTCAGTGGCGAACGTAGAATGATTGGGCGCGAACATAGTATTATCTGATCGATCCAGCGCGTTGCAGGCCATGGGTCCCCCGCTGTACATACAGGCAGCCACGGAACAGGCTACAGAGTGTGCGATGCCCGGCCCCAAGTAAGGTAACTCAGCCCAAAAAAGGGGCCCACATCTTCAAACACTTATCAACGGATCAGCTGCGAGGCTATCACCACCAAAGCAAAACAGGTCATCTCAGGGGATGGCGCACCTCCGCACTAATCCTTTTTCTGTGAACACGTATCACGTCAATCCGATCGCACCACCATGGTCCGTGCCAGCGCAGGCCTATTACAACGTTCGATCTCGTCGTTGCA
Organism: Pisolithus microcarpus; assembly: GCA_024613185.1. Classification (NCBI taxonomy): domain Eukaryota; kingdom Fungi; phylum Basidiomycota; class Agaricomycetes; order Boletales; family Pisolithaceae; genus Pisolithus; species Pisolithus microcarpus. The sequence goes on along the minus strand of JANFAI010000022.1, from coordinate 951,315 downwards.
TCCAAGCTGTCCAAGTAAGGCCCAACATCACTCTACCTGCATGCCATCAAACGTGCGATCGTTTCATTTCGCATAGCATGTTAGCCTGTTGTATTCCAAACTATACCTCCGTACTGGAAAAGACATCTGGGTGGAAGGCTTGGGCTTGAAAGGGATCGAATTATGGTTGAGATTATGCTGTGTAACGACTTACACCGTGATGTTACATCTGCCACTTCCTCCCCTGATATCGTGACGTGGTATCTCGTGTGCACACTCTTCGGTGTGGACACAGCACTTTCACGTTTGTGGCCCGAAGGAATTCGTGAAATAGTAATGGTCGCCATGCAAAACCAACCAGGAAGGTCAACTCCACGGCTGCGGGTTATCAGTGCCACAAAACAAAGTGAGAAAATTACATGTCTGCTCCGCTTCCTGATTCAAAGGCAGAGCTTGATGTCACGCGATGACAGAGGACAGGACCAGAACGTCCAGAGTTCTCGAAAATTCGCGGGGAGGATCACTGATCAGTGAAGAGGATAGGCTGGCGTTTTTCCGAACACGACTCAATGGTAATGATCAATCAAGCGTGCCAGACCCCCACAGAAATCCACCTTGCCTGAGCGTGCAACCAGCAAAAAAGGCGCGAAGACAAGCACGTGACAATTATTTCTAAAGCGGCAGTACGACGTCTGGTGACAAGGAAAACAACACGCATGATCGAATCGCCGTGTCAACGCCATGCCCTAGGGTTCTAAGCATGGAACAAAAATTCAGTTTCTGCAGTGTTTCCCCAGAGTCACGCTCGGGACACATCCATGTGAGCGCCGTATACTAAAAGTGTATACTTCTCAGATCATTGCAATGGATCCCCGAACGGTTCCATCCCTCTCCTGCTATCGCTCACTTGTGCATCACACCACATGATCGACGCATTCGATTTCGTACTTTCGATCATGGCATAGTTTGGTAACTTTATTCCGATGACCCTGTCCCTGGAACAGGACGACATGCAGACTTCTATAACCGGACGGCAGCTGTTCAGCCGGTTCACCCGACTAACGTCGCTGGTCAGTGGGTCAGTTGTTAGGACCAGTAAGGGAGCGTGTGGTGTCACGGTAAGAATGCGCCCAAATGATGAACGAGGTCGTCAATGACGGAGTTCCAGGGGTCTCCAGCCGACCATGAAGCACCTTCAATAAGGTCTCTGGTGCTGTAAGGTACAAGTTGGACCCAATGAGGACTAGTTGAGTCGATCCAATGACCGTTTGGCTGGCCAAGCTGATATCTTCCTTGCATTCCCTTTCGGAGCGGTTTAGTCTCGTAGCCAGCCTGCCGTGCAGTACAGGATGGTAAGGGTTAAGGTTTACCATGTATTACCGGCGCTGGCTGACAGCGCTCGGATTGTCTACCCATAGTGCCCAGGTGTCGCGATAAGCGACTATGAAGGCTTGATATGGGTCCTTGGTTCTCGTCCTACGCCCTGTATGCGCTCACTTGTGCAATCGCTCCGTCCATCTTTATGATGCGTCCCAAGGAAATGGAACCATTCATACAGCGACAACGTTTGTGGAACACACAAGGAATCATGGGATAAATTACTCCCGATTGGTGCATGCTTGAGTTGGCTGGCTAGCATCCACCTTCCGATCGTTTTTGGTTCGCCATGGGGTCAGCCAGTCTCACCCACCTTGGGCATCTGTGATAGCGGGTTGACACGGCAGGTACTGTGGTTTTTTTTTTCAGATGACCACAAAACTCCCTTTTCTATAAACTAATGGAGCTCTCTGTCATTGCGGAATACCGCACCATTAAATTCAGTGGCCTTGAGATTTGCGGTAAGGCATGTCAGGCGTGCTAAAACTGATTAGCCGTCGCACATTTATCTCACATATGGGTCGCCTGAGTACTGTCTGTCCACCTCGTTGCGACGGCAAGCCTCCTGAAGCACCACCAGACCGAGGCAGACCTACTAAGCGACTTTGACGATCGGGCCTCACCACATAAGAGCAAAGCCGTTCATTTTCACTGACCGCAGCAGGCGAAGTTCCACTCAGTTCCTCAGTCCTATTGGGTCATCACGACAAATTTGCCTCCGCTAGCACCAATTCCCAACCAGTAACGCCCATAGCTCCCGATGGCGGGCAGTGTTCAGAATGCAATTGCGTAATAAACCCACCCTCTCCATCGAATGCATACTGGGCTTACCTCGTGCCGTGTTTGCCTGCAATCACTCACCCAGGGGCTCTATCGCGTTGCGGACGGACTCCCTTTCTTTCGTTCTGCCACCGGGTGCGGCTGGTCACAGGGCCACCGGCCCGAGTAGCCTTCTATATTTACTCAGAAGGTTATCGCTATATATGTCCTACGTATACAATCTCGGACTAGCTTCTTTGTGACAGGCTTCTCCACCGGAAAAGCGTACTTTGCTGTAAATTTCGATTGTACTTAATAAACGGTCGTTCACAATTACCTCATCCCGTGGGCGCTGTTTTCTCCACAGCACTCCGACAGGATTGCGGCGATATGGTTCACTGAAGGCGAGTGCCGAAAGAAGTTCTTGGGTTTCACAACCCACCTCCAATCATACGGAACTCCTACCGCCATCAAATATCAAGCTCCACAGGTCCCTTTTCCGAGAACACCGTAGCGGGTTCTGATTAATGATTGATTCAGTGCACAATGCGTCGCATGTTTTTGCATGGATGTCATGAGAACCGGGATATATCTGAGGTACCTGCCAACTACACGCCAGGAACTCGCGGGCCGCCGCTTTGGAACCAATCCATCTTCAGTTTTCTCTGGGTCTCCCCCGGGTCGAGTCTCGATTTGCTCGGTGCGGAATAGTTTTCCAGATCAACAACCAGCTTCCGAGCTGCCCATCCACCAGCATAACCGAACCAGTGTTTCCTTGGACAGTGGGGCCCGCGCAGAAAAAGGATGACGAGTTGGAATCCTTGCCAAGCCTGCAAAAGCAATGCCACATGCACGCCAGCCATGCTGTACGAACACCCACCGTACCGACCGACGTACCATAACTTGGCCGATAAAAGCTACAGGGCAGTTAACTCATGGCTTAGAGTTGAAGGAGCTAACGACGCACGGACGAGAATTAGTATGGCATTCAGGCGCGCCCGGGCTGTTGTTGATATACTTTTTTTCCGTCAGGTCTTTCGTCAACGACGCATAGAAACTGGTCTCACGAAAAAAACGTCCGTCGACAACGATACCTGTTGCATCTGGCGAGCAGGCGTCTAGACCGAAGCAAGCTATAATAACTGCAGAGACGTTTATTCCGCCGGCCGCCGTCTGCACAGCTTGGGATATCGACAGAATGAGAGTCGCAATGAGCGTAGCGTACCAAGGAACGAGCTTGTCAATAAGACGGCCAGCGAAAGGCCCAACCAGCACACCAAACATCCCGACGAGTCCAAACAGGCCGATGACGAGCCTATCCATTTGTAAACTTTGACTCTGCGATGGAATGAGCGTTTCCTGACTTACGTCGAATAGTAGTATGGCGGGCCACCTAGCAGAAATGTGAGGGTGACCCAAAACGCGCTGAAACAAGCACTCGATGCGATATTGATCAATGAGGCCTGTACCACGAGCGGCTCCGTAACCGCATATTTTGCCATGGATCCCAGAATCTGGAAGTAGCTTAGATTGATGTTTTTGGCGGGGTAATCTGGGAGCATGAAATATGCTCCGACGAGAACCAGAGCCTGAACGCTGATTGCCATATAGTAGACTATGCGCCACGAAGCAAAGTTGGCAATGACGCCGGCCAGCACTCGAGCTGCCAAGACACCAAACATCAAGCCTGAAAGTACGACGGAGAGTGCTGTTCCCCTTCGGTCAGGGGTGGCCAGATCAGCAGCCAAAGGCATGAGGACCTGTGGGGTAACCGTGACGAGCCCTGTCAAAAAGCATAATGCTTCGAAAAGTCGTAAATTCGTGGTAACCGAGAGCCCAACGGTGAAAGTGGTCGAAAGCAGTACGAGAAGGAGTACGAGAGGTCGTCTCCGGACCAAATCGCGAGAGGTGTGATCAGCACCAGACCAGAAGCATAGCTAGTGTTCCGCGATGGGCCGTCAAATATGGTAAGTCATCCATCAAGCCCCTCTCACCCGGCTTGAACCAGCGTTGGTATTCTGATACGAATTCTCCGTTATTAAAACTGTAGCACAGAAGCCGACCCTTGTGCCTCACTGTGAAACCTGTTCGTAGTTTACGTCAAATGACTTTGAGAATTCAACTAGAAACACGAGTTAGCCTCGATGCATGGAATGCGACGGTAAGCACATGCTCAGCAGGGTTGACAATAGTAAAGGTTTGCAGCGGCTGGATTCATCAAATGATTAATAACCTGCGGAACACGACTTCCATGTAGAACCGCGATACTCCGACTCACTGAATGTACTTGCAAACCCAAAAGCTATGTTCAATACAAGGCCAAAGTGGAACGGCTTGTCAGGATCGTAACGCAACCTTGTTGGAACGGGCAGAAGCCGAAGTCAGTCGGAGTCATCGCAGGCTTCGTCGTTGGCGAGCAATTCTTTATCGATCCGCTTGTCGCGATTGACACACAGCTGACTGCGAAATCAAGCAGGAATAGACATACGCTCAGAAGAAGACTCTTATCCTCCTGGTCCTCAGCGCTTCAGTTCCCAGCCACTGTTGGACGCTTGAGAAATCTGATTCAGCACTCCCAGCCATGGGTAGAATGTTCCCCATTTAGGTATTTACGTCCTGATGGAGTTCACGAAAACAAAATTAGTGCATTGACTTTACTGCGAGGTTGCTTTGGGGATGGCTGGAATCTACGCGTTCCCCTCGTTAGTTAGAGAGAGAATGTGATGTAGTCTGAGAGTGTGTCTAAAGTGGGAGAAAACGAGTGGAAACCGACAGGCTTTCCGGCCCGAAGCCGGGGCCAGACCTGGGTGGTTGACCTGAACTGTGAGGGGTGGGGTTGGGCACTGAACAGGTCAGCTTCGAGGGGTCGACAGACTGGTGTGCAGCTATCAGCTTTGGTTGTCCTGTGAGAGGGAGGTGCACAGAACAACAGATTCCGGATGAGATACTGGGGCCCTGTGCCGCGGGTGAGTGCTACACAAGTCTATTCTCACGCGTAGGAAACTGTAAGCTACAATTACATAATTAATCCTGCCTCTGAGACATTGCAAGCCTTCCTGTGTCGCGGAATGCCTCCAAAGCCCTCCACGCTGCTCCCGAAGTCATACTCTCCAAGGCAAGTCTAACACCGTGCTTATAATTTTCTGCCAGACCTGCAACCACCAAAAGTGCGGACGCGTTCAACAGCACAAAGTGCAAGATGGGTGTCAAATGCTCGGGTATATTCTCACCGGATCTCAACAGTGCCTTGAGCGTCTCTGCGTTCTCAGTAGCCGTTCCCCCCCGCCACTGCTGTGAGAGGATGGACGGGTAACCCGAACCGTTCGGGATGCAATTTCGCCTCGATGATCTGCCCGTCTTGGATCTCCCACACCCATGTGTCCCCTGCACAGCTGATCTCGTCGAGGTTCTCTGCGCCACACACAACAAGTGCACGTTGGACGCCACCATCAAGCAGGGATTTGGCGAAGGCAGGGCCAAGTTCGCGTTCAGCTACGCGAGCACCATGCCCTTGGGACGTGCAGGATTGATGAGTGGACCGAGGACGTTAAAGAGCGTGCGGAAAGGAAGAGCCCTTCGGTACGGCGCAATCGTTGCCAGCGATGGATGATAATCAGGGGCTAGGATGAATGTAAAAGGCACCCGTGCGATTGGGACGACGGTCCCGGGTGTAGGTGGTACGAATAGACAATCTAGACGTTCCAAGAGATCTGCCGACCCTGATGACGAAGTTGAAGCTCTGCTACCGTGCTAAGTGGCGATGTTAGACGTTGGTAGTGTCATTGCCGTTGTTATGGGGGCGGAAGGGATGAACGGCGTACTTACTTTGATGACGCGTGCACCCGCGCCTGCAGCAACGATCGCAGCGGTTGTGCTAACGTTGAACGTGTTGTGTCCGTCTCCGCCCGTGCCTACGATATCGACTACGAAGTCTTTATCCCCATCCTCGAGCACAATTTTGACCGCACGGGCACGAAAGGTGTCAGCGGCAGCAGCGAGATTCTCTGCCGTCTTTCTACTCTCGCATTATGCAAAGCAAGTAAGAAGGCGCCGACTTGCGCGGGCAGGATGACATCGGGTGTACAAAGAAGATTGAGAGCGACTGTGAGGTCGTCGGCGGTAAACAATTCGGGCGTCTTCACAAGCTTTCCAAGGAGGACTTTGAACGTGTCAGGTGTCGGCGTGGGCATCCTGGTAACCAGTACCTCCTCCGCACAGGCTTGGGGTTATGATGGAAGTCTACTTTCGAGTCGGGGATTCGTCTCCCGGTACCCTTTATGTGGACGGTCCACCCTGCTGGTCAACTGATAATCCGGTAGGCGATATACAATACTCGCCGGAGGTCCGCGCTCTGATGAGACAACTTGGTATTCAACAAGAACCAGTGCAGAAAACGTTTCCTTCCATATCAAACCTACGCTAATCAGAGTTTCAGATGTTAGCAGACGTTTAATCCGAACCGGGACTGCTTCCACGCCCAGAATAACTCAGGTTCAGGTGTCATTTATTGATCAAGGGCTTCGCTCGTGGCATACATGTGTACGCAGGAGCGTAGCGAACTCCGGGCTAAGGCATCATTCGTCAGTAGTTGTGAAGTAACGCGGATACCGTGGTCCTAAGTTTGCAACATGGCAATGAAGTGGTGTTTGATTTCTCTACCTCTACTTGACTGCAGTGAAGCATGTTTCAGATACAAAATCGGAGTAGCCGGCTGTGTACCGCCGCGACAGGCCAGTAGTGGAAACGGTATGTATCTAGTCCACCAGTGCATGAAGCGACTAGATCGCTTTCATCATGTTATCCATGGAGCATGTCAAACCCGACAATTATCCAGGTTGAAAATGAGGATATCTTGGGCGCCGGTCTTGACGAGCTCATCCATCACTCTGGCAGAATCCTTCTTCAAGACCATCGCGTTTACGGCGACCCAGCCTTCCTGTTCCAGCGGACTGATCGTCGGCGCTCTTCTACCCGGCGTGATTTGGATGGCCAGAGGTAAAGCTTCCCTGGAGATGTTATACGAGCAGACCACATATTTCTCTGCGGCAACCACGCCCGCTATACGGCTTGCGACCAAGTCAATGAGGGGAGTATGATCGGCTCGAGAGAGTGTGTTTGATTTGATAAGGACCGCCTCTGTTTCGAGCACGGTAGAGATGGCGCGCAGACCTGCTGCACGCATCGTTTTCACCCTGACTCTGCGAGGCGGTTGTCTGGACGAGAGGTGTTTTCGAGCTCGCTAGAGACATACCTACTAAATCCACTGATGTCGGTACCGCGATGAGCTCTATGGATCGCATGAGACGTTGCTTACTGCGTACCTATGCCATCTGCCAGACCAAGCGCACAGGCAACTTCAACGCTACCTCCCACATACTGAATCTTCGTCCTCTGATCACCTGTCAACTGCAGCTGATCGTCCAGCTTACCAAAGTATTCCCCAGAGAGGACTTCGAAACTTGTCACGATACGTTTTCCAACGAGTTGTTCCACAGACTGGATGGATCCGTGTTCGGGAACCTGGATTTGTAGTGCGCATTTTCCGAACCCAAGCCTTTGGACCTCGGTGATTTTTGTTTTGCATGCCTGCCTCTAGAACGACATCGTGGCCCGTGATACCAATATCAACGTTTCCATTCCCGACAAAAGAGGGTATATCTGCTGCCGGAAGGAAAATGCTGTGATGACGATCAGACGGCTCGTTTCTAGTGAGTAGTGTTGCTCACAGGGCAATGGGAAGGTTCATCACGAGACACACATCGAGGCGGTGAGACTTCCGAAACTGAATATCGGCTCCTGCATGGTCGAGTGACTCGGACACTTGCTACTGAATCGGGGGATGCGTCTGCACGCACCGGAGAGTAACTGCAAACATTTTTCATGTAGCCGGCCTGATTAGATGGTCAAGATCAGATGACTACCGGAGTTGGATACCGCCGCACGCGCCTTTCTTGGGGATCGCGAAGAGTAGGCGACTGTCTAGCGTTTCTAGGTCTGTGAGACAGGTTAAATGAATGGAAGAACGAGTTATATGCCACACATACTCATTGCAGTTGAGTTTCGAGATTCGTACTGACTGCAGCTGACTCCGAACTATGATTCCCCAAATAATCGAGCGATAAGATAAGCGGATTTTTGAATTTCTCTTTACACAAGTACGTCCAAGAAGTCACATACCTAGAAAGACAAAGGTTATATACATTTCTTATCGTGTATCGTTTTTGTATCTATACTGTCCGTATACAAGTTGGCGGGCAATCCTGCCTACACGTGCCTTTACGCTGAGAACCGTTTGAACCACTGCACGACACTCCTGGCGCATTCCTCTTTTGCCCAGCCTGGGGGTTGTGAGACAGGTGGGTGTGGTCGATTCCACACAAAAGAAAAGATTCAGTACAAAGAACCAAGGGCGAAGAACGAATGGAAGAAAGAAAAGGAACACTCACGCTGACTTTCCACACTGGGGTCTGCACGAGTGGCGAACCCGTGCGAAACACCACTGAAAATCTGTAAATAGTACGTCGCTTTCTTCGCGGATAACGCATCCTCGACTGAGCGGCGTAAATCGGGTTTGAAAGCTTCGTCGATCTCTGCGCGTAATGAGCGTGCTCAGTGCCTCGTAAGAAGGTAGAGGAATGTATATTTACCTGCGCAAGAGAGTAGAATTGGTGCTTTGAGGGAGTGAGAGAGGCGTGAGTGAAGTGAGACACGACGGGTCCAGAGGTACGGTGTTCTCACCATTGTTTTTCAAGACAGATTCAGCTGTAACGCTGTAGGATGTGCGACGGCAACTATAGTACGTAGATTGTCAGCGCCAAACATCTATCCGTAAGCTTGAAAGATGTGTGCGTACCCGCGGCGAGTAAACCGGTTTCGCCCTGATCGAGGACAAATGGCGTACCAAAACAGTAGCCTGTAAAGTACACCAGGCAATCGATGAAGAGTGATCGATACGCAGCTATTACGACATGAGACGTACCTACGGCAAAATATTTGACACCCTCAGTTCCTGCAGAGCAGAGGGGCCAGTCGTCATCAAGTTAGGCTAGGGTGAGAGGCGGTGAGTACGGGGATAGAAGTTGACGTACCATATTTCCGTTTGACAACATCCACCCATCCAGGTGTGAATGTCTTGGCTTGGTGAACCGATTTCTCTCTCCATGTCGGACGATCAAAGTTAGGGTCGTTGACATGGAGAGCATAGGAGTCTCCGAAGAAATAGTCGATGCCGAGGACTGTGAAACCTGTTGGAATCAATGAGCACGGTTGGCCATAGCTCTGGCCTTCTTCTAACCGCAATAGAGAGAGGAGATAACCTACCCTGCGTTGCAAAGTAATCCTGGAGGAGTTGGCTGTTGGGATAGAAAGCTCCGAATACGTCTGGGAAGAAGAGGATAATATTACGCGGTGAGCCGTTGAGACTAGGGTCGCCGGGTGTGGCGAGGTAAGTAGGAACGGGTACGCCGCCGACGTCGATGTCAATGCGGCGACCGGTGGGCATACCAATGTGCTGGACGGTGGCGAAGCAATGTTCTGTGAGAGTGTCGGCCATGTCGATGTCGATATAGGGAAGATGTCAAGTGTTAAGAATCGTTTTGTACCGTGACGGCGATGCAAGGAGCATATGATGGTAATCGCTGGCGGTTCAAGATCGTTTTTATCGGTTTTGTTGTATAAATCATTTCTTGAAACACAATTCCAGGCGGGTTTAACACCCACGCTACCGTCGAACACGACCGGTGAAGCGACCGCCGGAGTGGTATTATGAATGTAACAGGGGCTTCGATTCGAACTCCGCCCACGCGTTGGCACGCAGTTTGTTCTCGATTAGAGCTTGTACGGAAAGCGCAGTTTACCTGAAGTTTACAACCTGCTGAGCTTGGTCTTGTTTGACGTAGTGGTGGAATATTCCGGGTCAATTCATCGGAGATTGAAATGTGGTTTCCTCTCGATGGTAATATGTCCTCGCCTCCACATCTCGCCTACGCTGATACTCGACGTGAGCTTATCCGGCGAATACTGGTCGAAGTCTACAACGTTTTGGGATCAAACATCGCAGCACTGATGGCAACAGAGGATCCAGGAGTGGAGACGGAACCAAAGCTTCGCGCTGACTGGACACCCGAAGAAGTCACCGCACTCGTACGCTACTTGCACGAGCATCGCGCGGAACGAGGCGATACCGGGAACTTTCGTCAATCTACATACGCCAACGTTGCCGAGCACCTTCGCCCACTCCATGTCTCTGGAAAGATAAAGGATCACAAGAATGTTTCTATCAAGTGGGGTGCGGTACGTTGTTTTCATCTCTTGCTTCCCGGTTCATCTCACTGACATCCAGCATAGCTCAAACAAACCTACAACGCGATCGTGACTTATCGCAGCAAATCGGGTGAACACTGGGACAATGAGTGTGGGGCAAACATCGGCGGAGCGCTTGCGGCGGAGAGTTGGGGTAAGTACATCGCTGTGAAGGTACGTATTCACTATCGATGGACGATAGGTTTTACTGAAGTTCACTCAGGGAAATGTGCACATGAAGCCCTTCCGCAACAAGGGCTGGGAGTATCTGGAGTACTTGGAGGATATCTTTCCGCAGGGGGGTGCTACTGGCGCCCACGCTTTCCGTGCTGGGGCATCAAACCCCATCCCCGTTGCAAGTACCGATGGTAGCAACGCATCTGGCACTACTCCCATCCCCCCTCCATCTGTCAGTGATTCTATTCCTGTCTCTGTCGTGTCTGTTGGCAGTCTGGCTATCGCTTCCAACCCTATCACTTCTGATCCCCCCGCTTCCAACCCTCCCACTTCCACTTCGGGTGGAAAGCGTTCATTCAACACGATGTCTGCCGATGTCACGGATACAGCCCCCCCTTCCCTCCTCTTTTCAAACCAGTGTCCCCCAGCAACTTCCGTGACGTCCGCTCCCAAAAGCAAGCGCAGTCGAACCTCGTCAAGCAAGGCCAACCCTCAAGGCAGTTCACACACCGTTGCAGTCGTTTCCGTCGATAACACAATCCGGCGCCTGGGGGACCAGCTCTCAACTACGTTCATGGATCCGCTTATGGCTGTTCGGATGGCCACTCAATCATTGTACAGGGATTCAGAGATACTGCCTCACCACCGTGCGTATATGACGCGCCAATTCTCAGCCAATTCCAACACTGCAGCTGTTTTTATATCATTACCGGACGATGAAGCGCGGCGCGCGTATGCTGCAGACATGTATACCAACTCAAGATTAGCACCGGAGAGCAGTGAGGCCGGAAATCAATTTGCGTTGTAACTTCATCTTTTGCTGTTCCTGTCGTCGTTGTTTTCTGTAGCCAAAAATCATGTTTGTAGTACCTACAAATTCTATCGCATTTTGGCTAGTCTCACATGTCGGGCGTGCTTCAAAAACGAACTCTGATCCACTCTGGTAATTACGAATACTACGTAGCTATAACACACTTGCGACTTCTTCAAAAAAATCTGATTCCGTGTCTGATGCTGTACCCGTCCCATTTCTCTGCGCTCGTTCCTTCAAGACAGTCTGATAATCATTCCACATCGCGACTGCAATATCGTCCCGCAACCTGCTCACAGTGAGATCATCTGCTTCAGTTGCCCTGCCTGCGGCCACCTGAGGACCGACTGGAGTCCCCGGCCACAGCTGGCACTCATCCAAGTCTTCATCGGCATCGACCATGATATCAAGCTCGTCCTCATTCCCATCGCAGCTGTAAATAAAATTGTGCAGTGCGCACAGCGCGGCAGGGATGCGTGCTTGCACGTCGACATCGTACTCAGGAGCCAGGAGAAGTATTCGGAACCGGCGCTTCAAAATGCCGAAGATTCTTTCAATAACATTCCGGGCAGATGCGTGCCGTAGGTTAAATAATTCCTCCTTAGTCGAGGGTCTGTGAAAATCAAATAAAAATAATGGAAAGAAAAGGAAAAAAAAGCGATCTTACCGGGTGTTGGCGCGGCCCCACTCTGCAAGATGATATCGGACACCGCGATAAGGGACAAGTAACTCACGACGCGAGGGGTAGCCGGCATCGGCGAGGAGATATTTTCCAGGGGGGATTCGAAGATTGGTAGATATGGCATCACCATAGACACGAGCATCGGTTGCCGACCCTTCCCACCCTGTTAGCGTGTATACAAACTTCAGTCCGAAATCGCAGATGAAAAGACCATTTTGAGAGAGAAACCCTTTGCGATTGCGGTAGTTCGAACGTATGATTGCTGGGGGGGATACGGGGATGTGACAGCCGTCTATTGCACCAATAGAGTTCCGAAAGTACGGCCAGAACTTGGGGTTACGTCGTATCTTCGGATGGACAGGCTCGTTGGTTGGAAACCGCACGTGGGTGGAATAGAAAGGTCGATCGGAGAATATAAAGAGCATTTTCTTGAAGTAGCTGTTCACCTATAGGGTCAAATATCGTTACAACTTTCATGAAAACTCACCGAGATACTGTGTCGTTTGAACGCTGAAAGCGCTCCGCCACATGCCTGATCGTCAGGCCGGTCACACACGTGTACATGAATATCGAAAGCTGTTCTTCCAGGGTAACAAATTTGGAGTCGCGGTGACCCATAGCTCGTAGCTCCTCGATGAGCCGGATGAAATCCTCCTTGTACATGCCGAGCTCACAGCGGATACGTCCGGGATGACCTTTGAGAAGTTCCTGGACCCACGTTTCACCAGAGAGGCTGGAGGTGTGGTACGGTATTGGATCCCTACGAATTCCCGAGTAGAGAAGATCAGCCAACAAGCCCAGAAGCGTCTGGAGAAGAGTGAAGATGTGCCGTACTATGAGTCGGCGCACGTCGTAATGCTGATCGGGCGGCATATGCGAAGGGTGTTCAAATGTTCAATCTCCGACACACTCGATGGTGAGCTCGTGCAAACAAGACCAAGCTCAGCAGGTTGTAAACTTCAGGTAAACTGCGCTTTCCGTACAAGCTCTTACGCGGCCCACTCACGATCCAACATACGATGTCATCGTTCAATCCATACACTGAGAACGGGGGTGCAATTCTTGCCATTGCAGGTGCAGACTTTAGCGTCGTAGCGGGTGACACGCGCCAGAGCGAGGGATACAGTATCCAGACGCGGTATGCGCCCAAGGTGTTCCGGTTGTACGTATCGATCTCTCTTGCATGTCGATGCTCGGGGTTGGCTGATTTGCGCCCTCGCATGCACTTCCTTATTGTTGCGTGGCTCAGGACGGATCGTGCAGTATTGGCTGTGAATGGGTTCGCAGCGGACGGGAATATGTTCGTTAAGAAAGTGAAACAACGCCTCGAGGTATGTCTTTCGCAGTGACTCGGTCCTTTCTGTTCTTACCAGCTTACGCACCGTTGGCACGGCCAGTGGTACCGACATGCTCATGCCAAGGATATGCCTCTTCGGTCGATCGCGCGGTTGATCCAAACGATGTTGTACTCTCGCAGGTTTTTTCCCGTACTACGTGTATAATATCCTGGGAGGTATCGAGGAAGATGGTACGTCGTTGTTTTCAGTCTTCGGTTTTCTGTTGTAATCTTAGAGAATGTCCAATCAACGTGTAGGTTCGGGCGCAGTGTACTCCTTCGATCCCGTAGGTTCTTACGAGCGTGAGACTTGCCGTGCAGCAGGACCAGCCCAGTCCCTCCTGCAACCGTTTCTGGATAACCAGGTACGTCGGATTTTCGTCCTGCATTCCATGACGGCTCACGTGTCTGTGTTATATAGATCTACTTCAAAAACCAACAGCCTGTACCAGGAACAGCTCATCCGACACATTTGCCACTACAGGTAGCACTCTCCGTCGTCATTGATTCGTTCACGAGTGCAACGGAGAGGCACATCGAGGTACGTGCATTGTCCCATGAGATACGAGTGGTGGACTAACGGTGCGCTAGGTCGGAGATGGACTGGAAATCTATATCATTCTTGCAAAGGGGCGGGGTTTGCAAGGTCTCGAGGGTGTGAAAGGTGTTCAAGAGTTGTCGATATCGGAGGACAGCGAGCGGATATTCGTCATTCGCAGGGAGCTTAAGAAGGATTAGTCATCCATGTATTGTATGGGCCAGGAATAGAAACGGGTCAGCCTCCACGAAAAAATGACCAAATAGTACCAAACAAAGCTCCACTCCCTTGCCTTCCGCTTCACAACCGCAGCGTAGTCGCCGGTGTCGTAGCGAGTGTTCAGTCCTTTCAAGACGAAGACAGCGTACGAGAACGACAAGCCAATCAAATACGATACGAACAAGCACATCACTCGTTCCCCGAGTCGCATTCATCGCACGATGATGCCCTTACTTCTTTCTTTCCCCCTTCTCGTCCTTTTGCCCCTCCCTGTGCTCGCTCAGGATATTCAATACACCCTGCAACACAATGTGACCAATATCTATGGGACGTGGTCATCCGGTAGCCAGAACGTCGTCACTGGTGCTGTCAGTCGTTTAACGTTGTCTGTGTGAGTAGTCCCTCATGGTGTGACCTGTCGACAGGGATTCGCACAACCGGCCAACATGTCGTTCATCTACCCCAAGACGACGGGAATGTCGTATTCATTGTGAGCATGGTTCACCATCTGTTTTGGTCGATATTTTACTGAGGTGGCACGTCTGTCTAGTACGAGCGACGGTTACTACGAGATTGCGCGCTACCGGATGAATGGAAACGGTCGGGGCCATTTTCCCCTTCTTTAGATGCTCCTCGAGAGTACTGAAACGCGCATTCTTTTACTTTGTGCAGGCACGTCGCCAAACTGCATCACTGGCGTAATGAACTGGTGTCACGGGACCTACGAGCTCGTTTCTAATGGGTCGATCACTATGACCCCATTCGGGGATGGGTATCAACAAATTCAAGATCCATGCGCGGCGATTTCCAACTTCATGCAAAACTACAATGATACGGAGTTGTATGTCCAATGGACGATTTATCAAGATCCGACACTGGGGTACATGTTACAGCTTTATCAATTCGATGGATCGCCGCTCCCGCCTATGGCCCTACTGTCAACTTCACCGAATATGTTACCGACGCAGCCGTTGAGGAATGTGTCGACTGCCAGTGCGGCTACAAAGAAGAAGAGACATTTGGAACAGAGGGAAATGATGGTCGAGAGATCGAGTTCGGGTGAGCCACGCAGATTGGCTGGTGGCAGTGGAGCACTGCTTGGTGGGTTGGTGATACTGCTGTGGAGCGTTGGTATGGGGTCGGTGTTCATGTGATTATACGGTTTGTGGTGTGGTGGCAGGTCCATCGCAACTGGAGTCCGTGGACCTGCCCATCCTCGACTTTACTTGCCATCGACGTGTACGCATTTCCTCCCGTTTTTTTCTTTTTCTTTTCCTTATTCTCTGTAATCGGGACGGATTGGCGCGGACATATACCTACCTGCACGTGGGAGTGCAGTATACGTTCGTTACTTGGTCGCGTTAGTTTCCGTCACGTCTATTACAGTAATACCGTATTATACAGACGGTCGCGGAGGGAGCGATCTGAGGGATGTTACATAACAGACCAGTCCCGATGATTCGTAAAGTACGTTCGGCTCGGAGCTATGCAGCTGGGAACAGATATACCCGGCGGTAAGTTGTGAATATGAATCAGTAGAAATGATTGGTGTCGAGCAGGACGATGATGACTCAGGGACACACCGACGTCGATATTGTGCGATTGGTATTTCGTGATATGTTTTTGGAGCACGGTATGGAGCAGGAGAATTCCAATACCTGGAGCCGAAGGAGCGAGTCACTTGCGGGTCGCGCCAAAGGGTTTGTCACTGCGAGGGGAAGCATGAGCGTCAGCTCGTCAGCGATTTACACTGGAAAGTGGAGTACGCTGATGGCCTGGAACTCTATCGACGCATCGCTGGCGGTGGGGCTGAGAGCTAACAAGGCAACTGCTACGTGGTGTCCTGAGGGCTGCTCATATGACCATACTACCACCCGGCATATTCGGAGTAGGCCGTGTGCCGGACAGAACGGCTGGGCGTCGTCACTCGCATCAAGGGCAAGGAAATATCCAATTCCGGACACATTCTTGGATTAACAAGCACGCCGAGACCAAGGTTTCCCACGCTCATTGTGCTTCCCCCCTGGCCTTTTTTCTCCTCCTCAGCTCTTCTCTTCTAACCTAAATCACAACCATATAACCATTAACCACAGCCAGTCGACAGCCCACATACATACACACACACACTCCCATATCTCCACTCCTTGTTATGAGCTTCGCTAGTACTCACTTCCTTGGCGCTCATCCAGCATACCACATCACAGAACAGCCTCTCGCAGGTCACCACAACGACTCTCGACCGACGGAACGATGGACACCCCTCCCTGATGTATTCAGACAACAGGGTGACCCATACGATATCCCCATCGACCATTCTCACTCCTCGGATCTTGCCTTCCACTCACAGGGCCATCCTGGGCCACCCCCTGCGACTTCCACTGAATCGCTCTCACCAGCGGCTCTCTTTCTCTCTGCATTCAGCCCACCCATCTCTCGTGCCCGTCTGCCAGATGACGAAGGCGAGTCCATCGCAGGTTACGTACTCGGCCCCGCAATTGGTTATGGAAGCTTCTCCACCATCAGGCGTGCTTCTTCCCCTTCCGGTGGCATCGTCGCCATCAAAATCGTAAAACACTCTGAACTACAACGTCAGAATAATCCTGAGCTCGCCCGTAAACGCTTAAATCACGAGACCAGAGTATGGTCTTCCCTCAGCCATGAACATATCCTGCCCCTCTTCTCCTTCGAACATACCCCTTATGCTGATTTCTTCGTCACGTTGTACTGTCCTGCTGGCTCCTTGTTCGATATACTCAAACGACAGGGAACCCCTGGCTTGCCTCACGACGATGTCGGAATGATGTTTCGCCAGGTCGTAAGAGGTGTACGTTACCTACACCAAGTAGCTGGTTACGTCCATTGTGATATCAAACTCGAAAACATCCTCGTAGACGAAATGGGCGTATGCCGCATCGGCGACTTTGGATTAGCAAGGAAGATCGGCGAGCCCGACGAAGACGACGCTTCTGACTCTGCTGCCATGCATCGCCACCGCTCAACCATATCTCATTCCAGGCGGAAAGTCAAGGATACCCTTCCTTCCCATGCAACTATTACTCGTCTCCACGCACGCCGGCACAGGACGTCTGCCCCTCTCGACGATGAACAGCAGGTGCCAGTTCATCCAGCCCATGCTTTCCCCGCCGGATCATTGCCTTATGTTGCCCCTGAATTGCTTTCTCCTACCCAAGGGAGACATGTCCGCGCACATCCCGCTCAAGACATGTGGGCGTTGGGCGTGCTGCTTTATGTTCTCCTTACCGGTCGCCTACCCTTCTCCGATCCCTTCGAGCCAAGACTGACGATGAAGATTCTACGCGGTAAGTGTTCCACCTCATTTCTTTTCTAGTCTTTCTTCACTTCCCTTCGTGTGCTTTCTCTAGGCACATTTGAAATGCCAGATGGTATCGGGCGAGGCGCAGAACGCGTATTGAGAGGGTGTCTCGAACGATCCGTACGTCTTCGCTGGACGGTTTCCATGGTAGACGATGCAGCGTGGGGAATCGGATGGGGAGACGATGTGGACGATGATTCGACGTCCGCCGTGCTTTCTTCATGTCGGTGTCGTGACGTGGTTGATGAATACGAGTTTGCGGACTACCAGTCGTCAAGGTCGCGAGAACATTCGCGACTGTCTCATCCATCATGCCATAGTGAGGTTGATGTCGAACGAGGATACGATGACAGGGGGGCCGAAGCTCGGCATGGGAACGATCGCGATCCCGCTGCTCGCTACCCAAGTAGAAGCAGATCTCACTCTCGAAGATCACTTTCCCGCATATCGACTACTACCAGCGCCACTACTACCAGTTCCCTCTCAACACGAAGCGCAAGTCGGAGCGTCTCCCGTCCTGCTAGACTACAACTACTTTCTCCGGAATCGGCGCTCCACGAGCTGAGTCAATCAGTGTTCAGTAGCGGGTCGGCATCGTCGCCCGTGATCGGGAGGATTCCCGGTATTCCAGGACTGGAGCCGGATGGATCGGTGAGAGTGAGTCATCGTGGTGCATTGTTCGAAGAAGAGAGGGGTAGGAGGATGGCATGTAAGAACAGGAGGGGGGGCGCTTGCAGCACCCCTCCTCACGAGTTGCTTGACACGAGGTCTGTAAATGTGGGCGAGGAAGGGGATGGTGTGGAGGATATGTTAGGATTGGGATTGGGGATGGAAGACGTACCAGTGGGAGGTGTCATGTCGATGCAGGGTTCGCCCGCTATTGAGAAGTTGCGTCTAATAGTCGCCGGTGCAGGAGCACTTGATACGACGATGACCACTGCGAAGAGCGGGAAGAGGTCTGATAGCGCCCCGCCGAGGAGTCCGACGTCATCTCGCATCAGTGGTGCGATAGACAAGCGAACAGGACGAGCATTGGAAGGTACGCGATCCACTCTGGATGTGCCCGTGCACGTACACGAGCAAAGACAAGATGAGCGCACTTCGAGGAGTGAATTCAGGTTTTTGCGGGAACCGAGCGTGGCCCCGATTCCTATACCTCGAAGCGGCGGTGGTAGGAGCCGCAGTGTTGGCTATGGATATGGCCGAGGGTGATCTGATTTTCCCTTGGGTGTTCCAACACTTCAAGCTCTCCACGGCGACCTGATGTCCCTTACACCGATATCGTGCTGGTTGGTAGCTGTGCGATCTGTGTACCGTTACCCGCGGCGTGCAAGTTCGCTTGTTTGCCTCTTTTTGTTGCTCCACTGTGCTATCGCGTTGCTAATCTAATTTCATCCCTTCCATGGTGTGTGTCTCCTGTTTTCGTTAGTTCGGGTTTGCATATTCTATTCTGGATTTTGGATGTATCATTAGCGGCCTGCCCGCGTCTTTTCGATGCCTAGCGGGGAATAACCATGAGGCATCTCTCGATTTTTTTTTTTTTTTTCAAACGACTGCTGCACATGCCTTCACATACGCTCACAGCTCAATCTCTTCTGACGATGGTATATCCTTAGCAATCGATATGTGCGTGTATGTACATGACTATCACAATGATTTATGCATTTCTGGCTTTCACGGGTCGAGCGGTGTATCTTGTTGGATTCATGTTACTTGGGTGGCTTGACTGTCCTAGAGACCCGTCTCGTGAGGGTGAAAAGTGACAATTCCGCTACAGAATGTGACATCAGCTCAACAAGACAGTAGAGCTCGAAGTTCCCTCTGGGTTTCTCATAACAGCTCACCAGATAACCGCCCTGATCGTAGAATTGCAGAGACCTCTACTTACCAGCGCTTGCGATCTGTAGACCGTGACCAGGTGTTACGGGGAGTTATAGCCGATGGCTGGGCCCGCTGTGAACGATCATCCTCTCAGGACCGTGTCCGGCACTGCGCAAAAATAGATCCATATTAGGGCCGTTTGCTAGAGAGGTGGGCAAGGGACATCAGGCAAGTAGTCGTGGCGATCGACGGTGCCGTTCAACGGCTTAGATCGCGGCGATGTCATTAAGGGAAGAGAAGGGGAAACAAAACATCTCATTACCTTTTGCACCGGCAGAAGCGGCCATCATCAGCTTCTGCATTCTTTTGACTGCTCAATATTTTGCATCTTTTGCCTGACATCGAGGACTTCTCCATTAATCTTGGGCAAACGAGGCAGACGATCTTGGACGGCACTCGAGCTTCGAGGCGAGAAAGTCCGGAACCAACAGTCAAGTTGCGTGATAATGAGTGGCGCGCCTTGAACTGGGGTGATACAGAGCGTTCATGTACAACGTGAGATGAATAGACGTGGCGGTCCGAATTAGAAGAGGAAACATCACGCACAAGAAACTACAAGTTTAAAATGGGACAGACCCGCCATTTATTGGGGTCTTCTCGGATCGGCTCGTAGCAGCGATTATTTGTGTGCTGCATATCGGCCCTCCGCAGTAATCCACGACAAGACACTCAACTGAAAAACCCAATCCGTATCGTATTGGGGAGTTTACCCTTCATCGATGTATCGCACCACCAATAAGTGTCTCGAGTTATTCTCAAGGCATCGAAAACATCCACCACTCACCGGGTGAAGATACACCTGATAACGTCTGGCGAAAACGAAGTTGTTCTGGCAATCACCCGCAGTACCGGTATCGATCATGAGACTGTAAGGTGGAAATGTGGCTGTCAGATTGGGTGAAGGTTTTTACGCTCTGGTTCGCCCATCCAAGAGGGTATGTTGATATATTGTCTTGGGATGCTAAGCGGACCCTCTTTTTCGTAGGAGAGAGGTACGAGTCCGCCATGGCCGGTAGCATCGCACGAGGAACGATTAGGGCCACCCCTTTACTTCCCCCATGACATGCCCACCGAGAATAGCGAGAACGTCCCAACTACTAATGAGCCTATGGCCTTGCAGGCAATAACGTGCCCCGGATGGGGCAGCTGTAAACAGGCATGCTGTCGGGACCACGCCCAGTGCCGTGATGAGGTCGAAAGGGCTCACCGTTGAGTGATTATCTGAAGCGCAGCTGAAAGAGAGATTGGGCGTAAGTAAGGTGTAGCTACGTAGCGGGGAGGTATTTTCTTGTTCGCCCTGCGTCGAAAGAAGGAGTATCAGTTACCGTCTGACGGAGAAGCGGTACCGGGTATTGACGGCCCGCCCGGCCCTCTCGCAATTCAAACTCCGGCCGTTGAAGGTACGCGTCGCCCTTCACTCAAAGTTGGACGTCGAAGCGGAGAGTGACGATGGCGACGCTGACAGACTCGCAAACACTTCTCGCCTTCAAGGCTGGTCGCTCCTTCCGCCGCAGCGGCTCCTCCTTTGTCGATGCAAACCCTACTAAAGGTGCCATCGTCCTATCTAATGGGGATGACGGGCTACTCCATTTCATGTGGAAAGAAAGACCGAGTGGGAGCGTGCGGGAGGACTTGATATTGTTTCCTGGAGACGCGAGGATGGAGAGGGTTACTCAGGAGAGGAGCGGAAGAACGTTTGTGTTGAGGTTTGATAGTTCAGATCAGAAACACTTTGTGCGTGTCCTTTTTTTATCGGGGGGATGCTGAGGGCGCTGATCGAGATATTGTACAGTTCTGGATGCAGGTGGAGTACATTTCATACTCCTACGTCTGATATCACTCATGTCAACGACAATTAGGACGCAATCGGCGGGCGAGACGACGAGCTCGTCGGAAACTTGAATAGATTCCTCGCCGATCCGACGGCCGTCCCTATCTGGAACGCTGGTGACAGCTCGGCATCGCAGCAAACGTCGTCATCCTCTGACCCGGCGGCAGGCTCCTCGCCTGGGTCTGGGTCTGGAAATATGGGGTCTGGTTCGGCGACGTACGTTGCCTTTCTTCTGGTTTCGTAGACGGTAGTGTTGATCTTATTCCCCCCTTCACGCGCTGCATGCCATCCCATATCGCATTCGCCATATCGGCAACATCACAGGTATCGTGCTGCCCGAGCTGCCGCACCGCCTGCCGGACTCGCCACCGCCGAGCAACTGGCGCGCCTCCGTGCCCTGGTCACGTCCATGGGTGCCTCCTCCACGAGAGTTGGCGTTCATGCAAACTCGGTCGCAATTGTGGATGCCGACGCCGGTGCGGGTCCCAATGCATTCGATGGTAGGTCCAGTTGGACAGAGGGTATGCATTCTCCCTCTTTTGTCTCGCTCATGCCGAGTTGAACGCGTCGCCGTCGAAAACTACGCATAGATGACGACGACATCTCCCTCACCGATATCCTAACTCCTCAGGTCATCCTTCCCCTGATCACATCTCACCCATCACTTCTACCCTTGCTGTTCCAGCATCTTCCACCCGAGTTCGCATCCCTGAAGCCATCTTCACTCCCACAGTCGGGAGCCGAGGGCGACGAACAACCCGTTGATGATGCCATGCCATTGTCCTCTCGCTCTCCGTTGACCTCCTCTACCTCATCGACCTCGTCATTAAACCCGTCCCCGGCCGAGGATATCGCAAGCCTGACCGAGAAGCTCCGACGTACGATCCATTCCAATCCGTTCCGCGAGAGCGTTGCTCAACTAGATCGAGTATTGAGGATGGGCATGGGAGCGGGGTTAGTGAGGGGTCTAGGGATGAGGGCCGAGGATGGGACAAGTGTGGGCGCTTTTTTGCGGGCTGTGAGCGAGCAGGGCAAGCTCATGGTTCATACGGAAGACCCAGATAGCATGGATCAAGACTAAGCTTGTTCCAGGCAAAAAGAAGTAGATAGTTTATTCATGGAACAGCAAGCGATGTGATACGTTCGTCCATACCGATCGACTCATGTGGTACATGGATGCGAGAACGGTTGATGTGAGAGTTTGTAAGGGATATACATACATGACCTACGAGCGAATGAGGTATGAGACGCGACGCGGTGTACTATTGACTGTAAGCAGTCGGCCACAGCACGGAGATGTCAATGACTCCGCTCCGTAAGCCACCGCAGTACGATATCTAGATTATGCCGGCTCTTCATCGAGCACTGCTCGGTATGGTGTCATCGTGTTAGCCGATTCGAGGGGATGGGGATATGAAGTGGGAGCGCACCGAATAACACTGGTGGGAACGGGTGTTAGTTATTGGGTAAACAGGGATGCGAGGGGAGGGACGTACGGAGACGGGACGGTTTTGGATTTTGTTGAGTTCACTGTGTTTGGATGATGCGTGCGAAGTGTTGGGTGAGAGTGCTGACGATAGATGAGATATGGGGACACGCACAGTTCACGAATGAGATCCTTGACAGACGCATGGGTTGAAATGTCGTTTTTGTTACCGAGCTACGTGCAGAAAGATGGTGTACGAGTGGTCAGTGAGAGATGAGCGGAGACGCACGACAAGAAGTGGGACGCCCGTTAGACCTGGTTGGGAGAGAAGTTGATGGAGTTCGAATCTTGCGGTGTCAAATTTATCGTGCTGTATAGGGAATGGTCAAATGGACAGTTAGGCGCGCTGATGCACATGGTACATACGTCGGCAGAATCTACAATGAAACTCCCCGTACCCGTCAGCAGTGTTGCCAGAACGCGGTGGGAATGGTGAACGACGCACACTATAGCGTCCATACCATGGCAGTACCGCTCCCACATAGAGCGGAACTTGGGTTGACCCGCCACGTCCCATATCTTGAAAGTGACGGCGCCTTTCCGGACCTTGCGATAGTTGAATGCAACGGTTGGAACGACGTCCTCTGACCACTGTGACGGATCTCAGGGAGCGTCGGCAGAGTGAAATGGGGACTTGCCTGTCCTGAACTGATGACATTGACGAAGGACGTCTTCCCCGATGCCTGCGTGTACGTGTAGGAGTGCTTCCGAGGCCAGTTGGAATGGTTGGACGTGCCTGTAATCCGACGACGGCTACCTCAGCTGCCTTGGCGAACAAAATGCTAATTGTCCCGACGTCAGCGTGTATCTTCCTCCCCGCCATGAAACGAGCCGCTGCCCCACCTGCTCAACCATGCAACCACCGAAGACCACAACCACATATTTTATGACCGCGACACGAGGAAGGGATAGCGGACGATGCCGACGGCAAGCATGTCAGCGGAGTTTCAAGTCAAGTTGCCTTTTCTTTTCTAAGAAATAGGGGTCAATTGCCTTAAGTGGAAATCACCTCACGACTGCCCAGCCGAGTCTCTCTCGAGTTGTTCGCTTCCTTCCTCGTCGACGGTCCACAACCATGTCCCTTCAGAAAGACGTCTACCTTGTTATCGGCGGAAGCGGCTTTGTAGGTCGACATGTCGTCGAACACCTCCTGGCGAGGGGAGATGTTGTATCTGTCTTGGACATCGTACAGAGACATCACGACGTTCCATTTTATTTGGGAAACATTGCAGACGAACAGGACGTCTTGGATATATTGAAAAAGGTCGATGACCTGCTCTCTCTCTTTCTTTCTACCCTTACTCAGATTCAACGTGTCGCAGTCGGGTACTACGTGTATCATTCACACAGCCTCGCCCCAACACGGCGCCAAAGACCCCTCCCTCTACTACAAGATCAACGTTGAAGGCACTCGAGCTGTCATCAACGCGGCCATTGCAGCTGGAGTGCGTAAACTCGTCTATACAAGTTCTGCCGGCGTCGTATTCGACGGCGCCGATGTAGTGAATCTGGACGAGCGAGTGCCCTATCCGGTAAAGCCGTTCGACGCGTATAACGATTCCAAAGCTCAAGGGGAGAAAATCGTGCTCGAAGCAAATGGAAAGGGTGGGCTGTTGACCGTGGCACTGCGTCCGGCGGGAATATTCGGGCTAGTATCGCTTTGACTTTAAGCCACCTGTGTGCGCTAACGCACGTAAGCAGACCCGGAGACCGTCAGATGATGGCGGGTTTATACCAAGTATATCAACGTGGTCAAACACATATCCAGGTCGGCGACAACAACAATTTATTCGATTATACCTATGTCGGGAACATCGCACAAGCCCACCTGCTCGCAGCGGACAAGCTCGTTCCCCCTCCGTTGTACTCTTCTGCCACGTGCAGTGAACCCAAATTAGATCCCGAAAATATTGCAAATGCCAGAGTACAGCTCTTCCAATCCCTACACCGCGCTCTCCCTCCTGTATGTGCCACAACTGAATACCACCGCACGCCACACAGCTCCGCAAGACCCCTCGGTCCCTACGTCACGCCCCCACTCAATGCTGAATCCATCCTATCCGCATTTAACACTCCGTTCGATCCACACGAACTCAAACACCCAATTGTCCGTTCACGGTTCGACCAGTTCTCCGAGAACGCGTTGGCGGTCACTGAGGGGGATCCTCTCAGAGTCGATGGACAAGCCTTTTTTATTACAAATGGAGAACCAGTTTACTTCTGGGATTTCATGAGATATGTTTGGATGGCCCTCGATCCCCCTGTACCGGAAGGGTCGAAGAACCAGCGAGCAGAGAGAAAAATCCTTAAAATCCCTCGCACACTCGGGGTGATACTAGGGCTTTTGTCCGAGTGTTGGTCCTATCTCATCGGAAGGGACCCGACGTTTACGAGGTTCAGAGTGTCTTATACCTGCGCGCAGAGGTATCACTGCATCGAGAGAGCAAGGAGGGTGCTAGGATATGTCCCGGAAGTAGGGTTGGAAGAGGGTGTTAGGAAGATGGTAGAGGTAAGTGCGCACATGTGTTTGTGCTTTCTGGTCGTTCACTCGTGACTGTTCGCTAGGCCTTCAAGAAAGAGAATGGCTTGCCGTAGGCAGTAGCTCTGGGGACATTGTTGTGCATTGGTGGGATTCTTTGCCAAGCTATACTTACGCGGTCATTTCTTTCCGATATGTATGCCACGTTGTGTTACGGGGGATAGAGCACACTACATATGCCTGCACGGCCCCAGCCGTGCACCACCTAGTTGGCGCTGGCATCTCCAAACAACGATAAGACATGATCAGGTATTGACATGATGTGGTGCCGTGCACATTGTGTGCCATGCCAACCGTGCACTCGCACGGTTACAGTGCCCTTGTCCAGGGTGCCAAGCGCTCGGGGCGCGACCACATCTGTAAAGCTAAGTGCTCAGAGTTGCTTTTTGGATGCTTAGCATTTAGTAACAGCACTTGCCGAGCACTCAAAGCATTCAAAAACTGTAGGAAGCGCACGGTTCACTGATGGCGTAGTATCGCGCAGTTTCGCACACACCAATGTGAACCAGCACGTACAATTTCTTCAACGTCATCATTGCCACAGGCTGCGCCCTATCTGGCGTATCTACCAATCTACCCATGGCGTGCGAGTCGGCAGGATGGTGGATGTCTAGCCCGGGTGCTAACACGTGCCTATCATATATTTAGTGCAGTGCTTATCCTCCTGTCACCTCAGGACAGACTCGTCACTTTGAATTGTATTACAGTACGGCATTTGGAGGGACAACGACCTTAGGTTGAATGAGTTGAATGTGCACGCCAAGCGCTGGGTGCCTGGGCTCGCAAAACTTGAAGCTTTGAAGGACGCTCTGGCACGTAGTCTCACACACCGCGCACGTACAAGGAGGCGGTACTTACAACGTACTTCCTGAATCAATATGATACGGTATGGTTCATGCCTCGCTGACGGGATCGTCGCCTGCGGAAGAATCCGTTGGAGGGCAGAATGTGCAAGGTACAAGCAAATACCGGATGGACATACGCACAAGACGCCTGTTCTCTTGGTCGTTCACACGAACCATCCCCCCCCCCCAGATACCCCACTTAATGAACGAGTGACATACCGCACCCATGTTGTGACAGATCATCATGGTCCGCAACCCGTCCTGGACGGTCCTGTACCGAATCTATTATCTCACTCTCCCGATGGCACCTGCGTTCGCCATCCATCGCTGTGATGTCTATCACCCTCGACAGGATGGGGGACCGTATCGGGTGGTGTGAGCAGCAATTCTGATCAGATAATGGTTGGAAAGTGGGGGAGAGCTGAGTGGTGGAGTGAAATCTTAGTGCGGGGCACGCTTGCGGTTGCTCGTGCCGGGGAGGCTTAGGAGGGTCCATGGACGTGTGCGTAGCACCCGTCCCGCTACTACCCGTTGTTGTATACGCTCCTTGCGAACACGAATACACGTCGGTGCAGGGATGGGACCACTTTTGGTAGGGTGCACAATGAAGATCCAATGACGCGTGAGGAAAAGAGAGAGCGAGGACGGCAAGATAGGGCACGCACGATATCTAGATAAGTTTGCCTAGTGACGGCAGGTAAGGGCGGCCCAAACCCCGGCCCGGCAGTGGTATTCGGAGGCTCGTAAAACTCCTCTTCATTGATGCCTCTTCCATTCTCAGCTTCACGGCAATTCAAACTAGAAAGGGAGTGAAACACAGTTGTGGTCAGTGGAGGTGTGACAAAGTTTAATGTAAGGGGGAGGACAAATTGGGAAGGGCACTTACAGTTGGAATACGGAATTGACGTAGACTGCAACCGCAGAGTACATAGAAGAGGTATAGCAAGTTGACCAATGGGTCAGGAAAAGAATATGACGAAGGACTCACGTTTACTTCCAATCATTTGAAACATAACCCAGTACTGGTGGCTTGGTACAGCGCCAAGCTGAAGAAGAGGTATGTCAGATTTATCACGGATTGAAAAGTGCATGATCCTACGGCGCAGAGATAGGCGAGCTGGACGAGACTAAAAAACGAACAAGTCAAGAGATGGATCATCTCACGGTAAAGACGACTTACGTGAAGCTTAGGCCTCTATTGACTATTAGGACGTTAACTTTGTCAATGAAACGCCTAGGTCTGGTATGGCGGGTAAGACACTCGGGCTAACTACAGGGAACGGCGGTAACTTACATTCGCAGATATGGGTATTGTTGCCGGCGAAGCCAGTAATACAGCGTCACTAGGATCAGGGCGTCAGTCAATACCGCGAAGCTGAGATGTGTCAATGCGACAGCCTGCTCGAATGACGGGAATGAGGGATGAACGGAATGAGTCGCAATAAAACAGTGACCTTCATCGGTGACAGTGCAAAAGAGGAGAGTTCTCTTTGTTGAAACCTGTAGACTGTCAGCGTTGGGAACACGATTCACCTAGTAGAACTGACATTTGACCTGCAGACGCTAAGAGCGGGAATCCGGTCAACGCCAAATTCACAACAAATCATAGAGATAAACTCACCCATTCCAAAAACTGCGCAGTAACATGGATAAGCGAGAATTATACAATAATCAACAGGGAACACCCCTACCGAAGGAAACGAATGATAGTGAGACCTATGGGCGAATCAACCCACGTTGGACTGTGATATCTGGTAACACGCACCACTGATAGGGAGACCAGTCGTGATCTACTCGTGACTGTGGGAAGCGTCAGGTTACAGAATTACTTGTAAATGCAAAGGGAAAAATGACCTTCGAAGACACGGAAAGCGAAAAAGCTGCACCGGGTAAGAATGGTACAGCACCGAGAGCTAAGCCAGATACTCACAGTTGGGATGCAAAGACGAGAATGAACTGTAGGAAGTTACTCAGTCAAGGGATGCACCCGTGGACGGAGATGGGATAACAAACCGATAGTGCATATTGGACCTTGAAGAGTTGACGGTTCAGCGCTAGTAAACGCATATATACCTCAAACTACCTACACACATAGAGCTGGAGGAAACGTGAGTAGTACGATGGCTTTCGAAGCGAAGTGTGCACATACACAGGAGCAACCAAAACATCGACGGGAATATCGTACATGTCAATCAGAAAGTGATATAGCCTGCCAACTGGGTGAGTAGGTTGCGACACAACGACGACTGGCATACACTGCAGAAACTGAGGTGCCAAGAGTGAGTGAACGGGTCCGAGCAGGAGTGAGTAGTATCACGACACGCACCGGAGGCGGATGTGGCTGTATCTACGATACTGGGGTGTGTCAGAAGTAACCCGTCACGGACGAGGCTCGCGACACCCACGCGAGAAAGATGACCTGCGTGTGGATACATGCTTCCTCAGTCAGGTCGGAGTGAACGAAAGGTATAGACACGCACGAAATAGCGTATATGATTACTGTCCTGGGGGAAGCGTGAGTAGTACGCATAGGTCTCTAAGATGTGGATAGCGTCAGGGGGGCGACTCGAAGGGCAGTAAAGACTCACGGAAGATGGTCCCTCCATAAAGAAGTGACGAAGTGACGAAGCCCGCAAAGAGAATACCCAAGTTCTCGGCTTCCCTTGAGAATGAGATATCTTGAATGAGGGGAAGAGTTGATGTCGAGGCCATTGTCAGTTATAAGTGGCTATAATAAGGGAAAATGAGGGGAGGAGGACATGGGAGCAAAGGGGACAGCTGTGGCTGGGCTCAGGAAGCCTAGTTTATATCTAAGTGCGGACGTCGAGGCGCAGCCCAGTGCTTGCTTAGCAGCTAAGTTCAATACAACTTATTTGAGCCATTCGTTCAGGTCGACATTCGTTCCCGGCCTTGTCATCCCTGAGCGAAGTTACACACATGCTTGCGAAATCGCGAATAGGAATTACGACACTGTCGCTCCCACCACCTCGATTTGGGAGTGCTGTTTCGTACACTTGAAACATGTTTTGATGAGACACTGGCAAGGTAAACATGCAAGAGATTTGATTAGATGGTACATACCCGGTAAACGACAAGACCGGGAGTGTGTTTGGCTGGATTGCTACGATCGTCTCAGCAGGTCGCTTGGTACGAGCTAATCAGTTGCGATTTTAGCTTTGACACGAATTCAATTCGCCAAGCTTCCTCACTGTGGCCCAAGCCCGAACCCAGGAAGGTGGCTCTTCTGGCAGTGTTGTCGATTACAAACCGCTTGCCTGTCAACTCGTACAAACGGTAACGAAGGAGGCAAAATAGCAGTATTTCAAAACAAGACAGCCAAAGACAAGGGATAGGTAAAAAAGGTGTGTGAGGCAGTCAGGATAACTGAACGTCTTGGAGGGAAAAGTCCTGTGTATCATAAATGTTGAGGGCTCTCAGACAACCTTCATTCATCCGCTCATAAGGATGTGCGTCCCGAGTGGTTTCCTGGAGATTACATCTGTACCGTCGAGGTTGACGACATATTTACTACAATTCCAACGACCAGGTCCACGTGCGCAGGCTAAAAGTGCATCAAGTACTTTAGGTCGTCGTGACCGCACAGGTGGAGTGGCTTGGAGGCGTGTCGGGAGGAAGCCGAACTCAGGTTGACTCCCGGATGGATATGTTTGGTGCAGTATTCCAGCCACTGGTCAGGAGGAATCCAATGGACGTCGCCACAGTTAGCGAAGCAATGAGGAGGGTCGGCTAGAAGACTCTAGGGTGTGGAGAGAGGAGGTACCGGTAACAGAGTGCCATGCTAGAATGGATTGATCGTCCGATGCCTTCATGATCCTAAGCTGAAGTTTCATGGAAGTTTCGGCTTCGCCTGGGCCGTACAGCATGGGCAAGTGAACACCGAAAAGATTCATCAGCACATACACCCTGTCCTCGGGCCTGGACGACTTCCATCCATTGGCCCATGACGTCCGAGTTGCAACACGAAAAAAAGGGGATGCGCTCCGGGTGCATGAGGGCATCAGCGTGGATACCAGTCACGATAGATATTACACTTGCGAGGCTAGCTTCTGTTCCAATCCTTTCTCAATCCTTGGCGAAGAAGCATATATCTTTTGGTGCCAAAGCTCCAGAAGCGTCCATGCACGACCGAACCACTTACAGTATCGAAATGCGCTATTCTGCTGCTCTGGCCTTTCACTGCTCTCGACATCGTGTAGGTAGACATAGCACAGTCATGCTTGCTGAATCCAATGCCTGGTTCAAAGCCGTGGTATTGTTGGCATCCACACAGCGGGTGTCGATCCAGACATAGTCCAGGCTATCCTGCAGTGCCCGTGCACGATGAGTCAATTTATTCTGGAAAATTTGACGTTCTCGTATCCAGGCCACTTGCGTACACCTTGAGTGCCGATCTCGTGGAAACGATGAGCTTCTCCAGATTGCCATAGGTGCGAGAGTACGGCACGGAGGTGGATCTGAGCAGTACTCTAGCTGCTGAGTGCGAGCGTCTGGGAAGTACATGGGGTCGACATCCAAATGGGTCAGAGTACTTGCCTTATCACAGAGTGCTTGACTTTCATCGAGATTGTTACAAGTCACATAAACCGCTGTATTGGAAGGTAGCATCAAGTCAGAATCGTTGACTGGTGCACAAGGGGCTTTCATGGGCAGTGTGGAGCAAGCGGGTTCAAGTTACCAACATCCCAGTACTATCCCAGTCCTCGGTCCATGCACGTGCGGTAGAAAGTAGACGACGTTACGGTTGTGTCTCGACGTTACTGGCGAGCGGCTACACTTTGGATTCCTCGCTCTCAAGCTCGACTGAGGTCCACAACGACTGCTTAGTATCGTTGACAGGGACTAACCGTCCGGCATCCCTCATGCACATTTGACCCTTGCGCTGCTGGGTTTGCGACAAGGGTCCTGAGGATAGGTTCGGCGTCAAGGTGTGCGTGGCGGAACTTACGAACGCCGTGAAACTCAAACATCAGGCGCTCCGCCACCTCCTCGTCCCATCGAGTGCAGATCGCGCGAATGGACTCGGAAAGTGGAAAATGCGTGGAGTAACAGGCTGTTCGACGGGGAACATTGGTTGTCCGAAGTTTAACCCGGACCTCGCGATGGGAGATGGGTTGCATCGTCAACTACATGTCGTGCACGTTCAAACTGTGCCATAAGACCAGACTCACCATCGTCGTATACAGCAACTGCAAGAATAGGGTTCTTCGTTCACTGCAGATATGGTATGGTGTATTTGCGGTTGTTGACAATGCATACGTATCCCACTGGTGTTCGGACCACCGTGGCGTGGACTCTTGACCATCTGCCTCATACCATTGCAACATGAAAGCGTCCATATACCTCCTTTCGCTGACGGCCAGTACTCTCGGAGCGTCGCTGAGGACGTTGTACGAGACTGGAGATGGCCAGAAAGTTTTACCCGGACCTTTCGACGAGGTTGTGCTCAATGGGCAAGCTTACGACGCTAGTCCGGCTGCAAGGAGTGGTTCTAGTCTGGACTTGGCTGAGAAACGACTTGTTCAGATGGAGGATAAGGCTCCAGTATGGATGACCGAGCTCGAGAAGGTATGTTAATTCCTTCACAATTCGTGATAAGGTTGGCTGAGGTAGTAATTGGTGACGAAAGATCGAAGCGAAAGCCAATGGCATTCGGTTTTTTGACATGTAAATTCGATCGGTTTGCTCTTTCTAACTGTATCTGACGAGTTTAGAACGGATACACCCACGCTCGGACTCCGTGCCGAGGCGAGGAGCTCATGTGAGTTGTGCAGTGAACATAGACAATTGTGATGATGGCGAACTGGCATTCGACAGGGACGTACCCTACACCAACCTCTTACACACTGGTCACGAGCGTTATAAAGAGCTTGTCAACTGAAGGTCCTCGCACACTGTTAAAGAAGTTCTCCAGTTTTAGAACAAGACGTACGTCCAAAATCTATCCCGCACTGGTATTGGTCATCTTCCTGACGCCGATTTAGACTACAAGAGTGAGGTCAGTCGTCTGTCAATAACGTAGTAAACCCGCTTTTTTCAACGGAATATCGCACGTTGTCCAGGAAGGTCAGGAAAGTCAGAAGTGGCTATTGTCCCAAATCCAGAGAGTGAGTTTATTTGTGACATCTGTCGACACACACCGATGTTATTTGGGATTGAAGATTACAGTTGAAATGGCGAGTCCCGAGTTGCAGGAACTCATCACTATAAACGAATTTCCTCATCCTTGGGGACAACACACCATCGTGTGTATTCCTGCGAATGTCTTACTCTTGTTTGTTGAACGACTTGTTCAGATAACAAGGATCAACGGATCAAGTCCCGTAGAGGATGGTATTGTTGTTGTTGGTGCTCATCAGGATAGGTATGAGGGTATTGACCATTTGATTGTGCTGCCGCTAACATTATTAAGCACGAATATGTGGCCATTTTTACCTGCACCAGGTAAGTCTCTACTCTGTCAGTGGGGCTACATTTTCTGAGATATCCAAGGTGCTGATGATGATGGATCGGGTACCGTCACCATTCTCGAGTCTTATCGTGCCCTTTTGGCTGCGGGCTTCACGCCAAAACGCTCTGTTGAATTTCATTGGTATTCTGCAGAGGCATGGGTAGTCCTACTTTGGGGTGTTCATACTGACGTTGTTTTCAGGAGGGCGGCCTTCTCGGATCACAAGCGGTTGCCAAATCATACGAGGCCGAGGGAATTCAGGTTTATGCAATGAGTCAGGTGTGCCTTCCACTCGTGGTTATGAGTTTGTTGCTAAGTATAGCATAGTTTGACATGACGGCATGGGTTAAAGCAGGTACACAGGAAGAGATAGGCGTGATCACTGACTACGTTGATCATCTGTATGTCTTGTTTGGCTATCTTGTAAGATTCAGCTAATCACGGCCTGGCAGGTTGACCACGTTCAATAAGGAACTTATCGATGCGTATCTATCTGTGCCATACGTTGAGACCAAATGTGGATACGCATGCTCAGACCAGTAAGTCTATTTTACTGCGGAACTCGTGTCGCCTGACTCTGGTAGTGCGTCGTGGGAGAAAGCTGGTTATCCGGGTATCTTCACTATAGGTACGTTCTTTTCATCCACATATATACTATCTAATTGTTCGTCAGAGTCCTCCTTCGCGCATGCGAATCATGCCAATATCCACACCTCTCATGAGTAAGTCGGAGGACAGTGACGGCGTGTTAATACTGACCCGGTCTTACATAAGTCGCATTGACGTTTCTCCGGAATTCTCTTTTGACCACATGTTGGAATTCTCCAAGTTGGCGGTTGCCTTTGTGATCGAGCTTGCTGGATGGGAGACTGCCTAGGTGCTCATTGGCCATGCTTTTCCGTAACTGTATATCAGCGTTGTCGTAGACAATTTGACCACCAGTCATTCCAAGGACAAAACATAAACCCCCTTAGGGTTAGGCATGGTAAGAGTAGCCTTTTTACTCAGGACATGCTGATCTGCGCATTTCCCACAATGTCAAAAATGCGCAGATCAGGGGTTGTGAACACACATAAGACTAGGAGTGGTGAAGTAATGTACAACAGTTGAAGACATGGATATAGATAGCAGTTGAGGTAGACTACAGAGAATGGTCACCAGTGCAGTGGTGTGCAAATATGACTTTAATATATTTGCATGAAACAGGGTGGAATATGTATGTAAGATGGATACAGTCAATGTTGTGCGCAAATAAGAAGAAGAAGAATTTGCATGAAACAGGGATACAACATGTATGTATGACAGGAACAAGTATCATGGCATGCAATTATGAAGCAGACTGATTTGCATGAAACACAGACACAGCATGTATGGACGGGTGTGTGAAGTGTCCTAAGAGAAGATGGCACTGGTGAGTTGAGTCTGAAGGAGGATAAGCACCAGATGGCATGGGAATGAAATGTAGAAAAGGTAGCATATGGTGGCACAGAATTATCGACAGTGATATGGACATTTATGCAGGGATATGATAGTAGGCTTCTGAACCAGGAACCCCTGTCCTGCGCATTTTTGACATAATGGGAAATGTGCAGATCAGGGGTTGTGGATACACATAAGAGTAAGAGCAGTGGTGTAGTGGATGAAAGTTGAAGGTATACACCATGAGAAATAGAGAGAGAATATGACCCCTGTTCTGCGCATTTTTGACATCGTGGGAAATGCGCAGATTGGGGGTTGTGAACACTCATACAACTAGGAGTGGTGAAGTAATGTACAAAGTATGCAGCACAGTGGACCATGAACGATGTTGTCCAGCAATGGCCCACTAGCGAATGCCAACTGCCAACTGCCAACTACAGACCACAGACCACCAAGCAGCAGCAACTACTGACTACCAACTGATCACCATCCACTACCATGGGACATGCCAACAAAAATCATTGATGACTTGTGAAAGCGAGTACCAACTAGTTACTGCAGCCCATGACTGCTATCAAGTAGCAAATGGACCAAGAAGACCACTACTGACCACAGAACAGCAAGCACTGACTAGTAAGCAGAAAGTAGACAACCATCAACTGAGAATAGTGACAGTACTGGCAAATAGCAAGCAGATGACTCATAAGGATCAACTACCAATGGTCACTGACTATGACTGACTGGTAACTAAGGAGTACCATAGGAGGTGGCAGGACAAATGATGGATGAGTGGGGCCAAGCAGCTAGCAACTATGAGCACAGGCAGCAAGGACTGACCACCAAGTAGACAGCTACCAAGAAGAGCAGGCACTACTAGCAACTAGCAACTAGTGAATGACTGATGACTGGCGACTACTAGTGACTAGCAGACCAAGTGGACTAAGCACCAAGGACCATGACTACTATGAGCACCTAGGGCATACTGACAAGTGAGGACTGCATAGTGACTATGGAATGAGAGTGATAGCAACTAGCAGCTACAGAGAAGTGAACTAGGGATGGTAGCATGGGTCATAGGCACAGTAGTGCTCCTGACAGGCACAGCGACAGGCATGGTAGGACCCCTCACAGGCACAGTAGTGGACCTATATATGGAAGGCAGTGCTGCACAGCCACAGTAGGACCCCTATCATCGATAGCAAGTAGCAAGTAGCGACTACTGACTACTGGTGACTACCAACTACCATGGGATGTGGCAGCATAAATGGTTGACGAGTTGTGCAAGTGACTACCAACTACTGAGCAGATGACTGACTACTAGCAAGTACTGAGTGGCTAGCAACTAGCAAGTAGACCAGTGACAGGCCAGTGGAATCTGTTGACGAGTTGTGGCAGGCAGTGTAGTGACGACTCCCACCCAACTGAGCAACAGGCAACCAATGACTGACTACTAAGCACATCAGCAAAACCGTCTTTTTGGCACAGAGGCCACAGTGCCACAGTGATGTCACAGCATCCTACAGTGCCACAGTGTCACAGTGTCACAGTGCACAGTCAGGTACAGTGTGACAATTGTGTGAAAATACCATGTCACACAGCCCACAGTTCCCCACAGGCTCCCACAGAGTGACAGGCCTACAGACACACAGTGCTACAGAGATAGGGGCTTCCCACAGATGTCACTGTACAGCCATGATGTCATAATGAAAGTTGTGGGGCTGGATCCCAGGATTGTGGGAATATGCTTATCTCATCAATATGCCCAAAAATGGGTGAGAAAAATGCAAAATACTGAAAAAATTGGACATCTCAAAAATTAAATTTCAAAGATGTCATAATGAAAGTTGTAGTGCCTGACTAGAGGACCCCAGAGGTATGCTTATCTCATCCATCCATGCAAAAATGGTTGAGATATAGGCAAAATACAATTAGTGTAGTGTAGTGTACATTTTATTACCAAAAGTGTAGTGTTGTGGCGCATTTTTGATTACCTAATGAGTGTAGTGGTAATTGTTTTGATTAGCAAAAGTGTAGTAAAGTCCGCTTTTTTGACTACCAAATAAGTACAGTGTTGATTAGTAATTGATTAGCAAAGTGTAGTGTAGATGTGTATTACCAAAAGTGTAGTAAAAGTCCGCTTTTTTGACTACCAAATAAGTGCAGTGTTTTGTAGTGTTTGATTAGCAAAGTGTAGTGTAGATGTGTATTACCAAAAGTGTAGTGAAGTCCGCTTTTT
Organism: Pisolithus microcarpus; assembly: GCA_024613185.1. Taxonomy (NCBI): domain Eukaryota; kingdom Fungi; phylum Basidiomycota; class Agaricomycetes; order Boletales; family Pisolithaceae; genus Pisolithus; species Pisolithus microcarpus. The sequence goes on along the minus strand of JANFAI010000022.1, from coordinate 915,096 downwards.
TGACTACCAAATAAGTGTAGTGTTTTGTAGTGTTTGATTAGCAAAGTGTAGTGTAGATGAGTATTACCAAAAGTGTAGTAAAGTTCGCTTTTTTGACTACCAAATAAGTGTAGTGTTTTGTAGTGTTTTGATTAGCAAAGTGTAGTGTAGATGTGTATTATCAAAAGTGTAGTGAAGTCCGCTTTTTTGACTACCAAATAAGTGTAGTGTTGATTAGTGTTTGACTAGTGAAATGTTGTGTACACTGTTGATTACCAAAAGTGTAGTAAAAGTTCGCTTTTTTGACTACCAAAAAAGCGTAGTGTTGATTAGTGTTTGAGTAGTTAAATGTTGTTTACACTTTTGATTACCAAAAGTGTAGTAAAAGTTCGCTTTTTTGACTACCAAAAAAAGCGTAGTGTTGATTAGTGTTTGAGTAGTTAAATGTTGTGTACACTTTTGATTACCAAAAGTGTAGTAGAGTCTGCTTTTTTGACTACCAAATATTTGTAGTGTGACTAGGAAATGTACAGTAGTATTGATTAGCAAACAAGCATAGTCATCATTAGGATTGTTGTGTAGTGGGCACAGCCACTAATGCCTCGAAATTTTGCAAAGTCACAAAAATACCCCAAAACGTGATATAGTGGACACTAAAACTCACGCCTTTCGCGCAAGCGGCCAAAGCCGACCAAACGAAGGCCAATTCCTACTATGGGGTAGTGTATGCCATTAGCCCACTACTACCATGCATTTGATTACCAAAAAGTGTAGTGGTATTAGAAAAAAGTGTAGTAGTAGTACCAAAAAGTGTAGTAGTATTAGCAAAAAGCGTAGTAGTATTAGCAAAAAGCGTAGTACTATTAGTAAAAAGTGTAGTAGGTAGTGTTATTAGCAAAAAAGCGTAGTTGTATTAGGCTATTATGTGGTAGTACTTGAATTTGAATATATTACTACTTTTGATTTGATTTCTGTGTGACCGAGTTCCTATTAGCTTGAAAGTGTAGTGGGATTAGGAAAAAAGTGTAGTAGTGTTATTAGCAAAAAATGGTAGTGGGATTAGGAAAAAAGCGTAGTAGTGATATTAGGAAAAAATGGTAGTGGGATTAGGAAAAAAGTGTAGTAGTGGGATTAGGAAAAAATGGTAGTGGGATTAGGAAAAAAGCGTAGTAGTGATATTAGCAAAAAATGGTAGTGGGATTAGGAAAAAAGCGTAGTAGTGGTATTAGCAAAAAATGGTAGTGAGATTCCAAGGACAAAACATAAACCCCCTTAGGGTTAGGCATGGTAAGAGTAGACATTTGATACATGAACCCCTGATCTGCGCATTTTTGAACAGTTGGAAAATGCTCAGGACAGGGGTTCTGAATACACATAAGAGTAGAAGCAGTGAAATATTGGATAGAAGTCAAAGATATACACCCAGAGAAATAGAGTGAAATATAGATGGACATGGAGGTAGACCATGGTGTGTGGTCACAAGCGCTGTGGTGCGCAAATTAGAAGAGGAAATATTTGCGTGGAACAGGGACACGGTATGTATGTATGATAGGTACAAGTAGTGTTGTGCGCAAATTAGAAGCAGATGAATTTGCGTGAAACAAGGACACGAGATGTATGTGTGACAGGTAAAGGCATTTATGAGGCAGATATATTTTCGTGAACAGGGATGTAATGCATATGGATGAGTGTGTTCAGAGAAGCTGCTACTGGTGAGTTGTGTGTGTGAAAGAGGATCGACGCTGGCGCAATACGAGGGATATGTGGGAATTTGTGTGTAGGGGTGCCATTGATGAGAGAGAAAGAAGTCACGCAAATCCGTAAGATGCTATAATGCGCGATATAGTGGATTATTTATTGAAATGTGTTGCAAATGTGTAGTCTAGCCTTGCTCGAACCATACACTAACCTGTGTTTATTTGGCAGAAACACGAGTCATTTGACCAGTGTAAAATACACAATGCATGCATGTAGCGCGTACTTGATGGCATGGAATAACATGGTTGTTTGCCAAGGGAAATATGTTAGAGGGAGGAAGCGGATGAAAAGGGTGATAGAAGGTAATGCAACAAGGATAGGGTGGCAACACATTGAATAGAATAGGATAGACGAAGCGAGTTGAATGTCAACATCAAGCGACAAGCGGACTAGCATAACCATACGCGAACCTCCGTCAATTTAAAGTCAGGGAAGTTACGGAAATATGTTGAAAATGTACAGAGTATAAGAGTAGGATAGGTAAGAAGATAGAGAGCGTTTTCCCCCACCTACGCTTCCAGCCTGAGACAGACGCAATACAAGAGCGAACATAATGCCTATCTTCCCTGCCAACGGTGACGTGGAATTGAGGTGAGTGAGAAAGGAGAAAGAGAAAGATATAACATACGAAGAGATTTGACAGAGTGGAAGACGCACTTTTGTTTGACTTCGAAGAGGAAGTGGAAGAGGAGGTTCTAGCTGATGAGGGGGACCACGATGTCCCCTTCAACGTTGTGGAGGTCCCACAACAGTTAGAGGCAGCAGACGGGCACCGACAAGAAGATGTAAACGTGAGCCTGTACGAAAACGACGGAGCTTATGGACAGGACCACGTTGACAAGTTCAAGGCAAGTGCAGTGAAGGCAGTGCGACTGAGCACGCTTCGATATATGCAGGAGAACAAACGAGCAATGTCTGCAATTGGGTTGCTGAGGCGGAGGCACCGGTTGGAGGTGGACCAAGAGTATGTGGTGGACGTGCACGGAGCAAACATGGTTGCACGGGTAGCACCGCATTACCTGGACTTCCTGCTCTATGTTGGATCACGACGGGGAATGGACGCGGCATTACCGAATGTGGACGTGGACCATACGTGGGGAGCGAAGTTGCAACTGAATCTGGGGCACCGGCAGTGGCCAGGAAGTCATGGAGGGGCACTTGGATTCGACCCGAAGGGGCGTATGATGTTCATCGGGAAGCGGATGCAGGAGCAGCTTTGGATTGCGATGTTGCCGAACGAGTACCTGTCAGGAAGGGAGGGGAGGAGGGTGAGAGAGATGGAGGGATCGACGCGGGCGGTGAGCACCATGCACAAGTACATGCTGATCATGTTCCTAGCATATGTACTGGACGAGATGCGACACGAAGACATCTCATGCATTACGCCATATCCAGAGCCACTGACGCTGGAGAGTGTGAAGGAGTCGACGGAAGTTCTGTGAGTGTCTGATTACCCTAACCAGATATATAGGGGAGGGAGGGAAAGGATGGATATGCGCATTTTGGGTGGAGAAGGATTTGCGCGACATGGACGATGATGACAGGGGGTGGCGAAGATATGCATCACACATGGTGGAACGAGAGTCGCACATTTTCATTCATATCACAAATGCGCGGAATTGGAATACAGCTGATATACTGACATGCATTAACAACAGTGGGAGGTTCGACGAAAACAACCGAGAAATCATGCTTCGACTAACTGACATGAGGGAGCTGCATCGACATGTCATGAACAGCTGGGAAGGATGGGTGAACCGGGCACCTGTGTCATGGAAGCGGGATGGGTTTCTGATGGAAAACTCACCGGTGGGGGTATGCATGCTGTATGGGCAAAACCAGCCGATCATGGTTGCAGCTGCGATGGAGGAAGAGAAGAGGAATTGGGATCGGGACAGGAACTACGGGCACATCAGTCACGTATCGTTCTCTCTGGCAACACACCTGAGGTGAGTAGGAGATATGATGAGAGGAGGGATAGAAAGTAGGACTGACATGAAATATTTCAGTTACCTGGACGTACAGGAGTGGGAGGAGATACCCATTCATGTGATAGAGCAGAACAACAGGGTGTTGTTCGACAGGCCTGACACAGACGGGAACAGACGAGAGGTGGAGGTGAGGGAGCTTGACTTGGTGGATGAGGAAGGGTTTGAGATCAACGTGTACAACGAGGGGGGATATCGAGTTCCTCGGAGGAGGCCGAGGGAGTTCCGAACATGTGGGGTGATGTTGGATCTGGAGCGGGTGCACGAGCTGTTCAAAGGGCAGGAGGAGGAAGGGGGAGAGGTGAGGAACGAAGCGCCTTTCTATGCCTACCCGCTTGCATTCTCGCGAAGGTTCGGGAACGTGAAAAGTCCATCGGTGACAACGAACTTCGAGAGACGATTGGAGCGGCTGAACGAGGGGGTATGCATGGGGATGATGGAAGGGGAGATGGAGGAGGACGAGGACGAGGAGATGTGGAACCTGCCACATCATCGACGAAGGCCAGCGATCCGAGGGATTGGGTGCCAAATCTACAATTCGCTATCACACCGGGTACGGAGCGAGGCGAAGTTCCATGCAGTGCAGCTTGGGATGGTGACGAGCACCTTTGCGGGGTCAGGGATCCAGACTGCATCGGGACAGCGACGATGGCGAAAGCGGATGGAGTTCTGCAATGGAGGGTTGCCACACGTGCGATTTGGTCAGAAGGTATCTGGGGCTGGGCAACCACAGGCGCTGCGATTCGAGAACACGTACATGGTGGACGTGAAGCGGCTGGGAGAAGAGGATCGGAATGGCAGGTGAGTGGAACTGAAATAATAATAAAAAATATGGGAAATGTCAGAAGGGATAACACATTTGGGAGAACAGGAGAATATATGAACGGGTACTGTGCCCACTTCTGAAGATGTGGAGTCATCCGAGCATGATGGGGGTGATCAAGGATGTGACGCAGGCATTCCAGCCAGAGGTAAGGATTGATCAAATTGGGAATGTGACGAGGCAGAGAGGAGACTGACGGGGGGATGTAGATGATACCTGATCTGTTCAAATGTGGGACGTACCCGATCACAGCGCTGATCGAAATGTTCTGGAAGAAGTATGGGGTGGAAGCAGGGAACCAGCGGATGATGGATGCATGCACGATCGAGGTGATGTCGATGCTTGAGCGGACACTGAACTACGGACACACGGGGAATGCGGCGGTGTTGACGAAACGGCTGATGGACCGAGCATGGCTATCTCTTGGGCTGATCAACGACGGGTTCCCGGTTCTGTCGGATATGTTCATAGCTCATGGAGCGTTGCAGCAGGGGGACATAATGGTGCGACGACAATCGTGGCCAGTGGAAGCAGAGACATGCCGACCGATGACATCGTCGAAGCGGTCACAGCAACTGACATATGGGGAGGCACACTACGAGGTGAGTAGGATGTCTATTTTGGCGCATATTCGAATGCACCACAAATGCGCGAAATTGGACATGGACATGGACCAAGTCTCACGATTACGAAATGTGATGACCTATATTCTGCGCATTTCTGACGAGTTCGCATTTGCGCGTGTTGACCAACCCAAACAATTTGACAGGCATACGAGGCTCGTTTCACGATCCAACTAGCGATGGAAAATCTACCCAGTACGGCATACCCGAACATCACCGATGCGAGCTTTCGTCAGGCATGTTATGCTGCAGACGTCGCATTCAAAGTATATTTCGAAGACGTGAAGAAGCTCGTCTACAACGGGATAACGTCCGAGCTGACACCACAGCTGAGCTCACCACAGCTTGCAGTGAGACAGTCTGCACGGGAACGACAAGCGGCCCTGTCACGGTGGATGGACGAGAAGCACCTGCTCTCGTACAATACTGGGATCCTATCGAACCTCCTGCAAGCGATCACTCAACCAGAAAATGGGAAATTTGAGCTGACGACATCAGTGCTTGGGAAGAAGCCCACGACATTCATCGCAGATATCATGATCAAACAGTGTAGTCGAGTGGGGAATCAGAACCAGCCCCCGTTCATCAAGGGGGGGAATTTCTTGCAGGTGGCTCGGGTTGCGATCGAGGAGATTGGGAAAGCAGCTACTCGTGCTGGACGAACCGGGTCGGACCACAACAAGTTCATCGCAGACGCTATATGCATGGCTTGCGAACACCTGAAGATCAACCACGTACCATGGAGCCGCAATCCGACCGGGGGGGCAGGGAGACCGTCGAGTGCTGTGACATATGAGGTGTGGCTGAACCTTGGAGCAAAGGCAGCGCCATCGATCAACACGCACCCGATGATATATCCAGGTCAACAGTCGAATGCGTCACTGGCATACCGAGCGTCGAAAGACATACAGGCAGGCGACGCTCGGGGGGAGTGGTCTGTGATGGAGGTGCAACTGAATTCGTTCGACAAGGTACTGCACAAGGTGAATTTGCCGATGGAGTGGGAGATTGGGAACATCGAAGGGGGCGGCATGCCTGAATACATAGTGGACGCTTACCGGTATGTTCAAAATATGTACGACGGGACGAAGGCGCTGCACCAGTTGGCGATCATCTGTGCGGTGATCTGTGCAGGGCTGTTGCCGTCGATATTCTGCCCGAAGATCGGAGACTATCCATCAAACAAAGGGTCCTACGGAGAATTTGTGAGGAACCTGGAGTGGGTGGAGCGGGATCGGAAGGGGGCTCGACACGCAGGGCGGTTCATCACGATGGTGTCAGGCTTCATCATCTGTCTGTTCGAAACGGGGTCGCCGATCGGGTTGCGAATTCAGAGGGGTGAAGAGACGAGTGCGTGGTGGGCAAAACACAGTGAGTATGGTGTTCGGATGTGAAGGTGTAACTGACATGGATGGTGGGATTGCAGCTGCGAAGGGAATCAACGCATTCCTTCTTGTCCGGCTTGGACTTGCATCGATCGCTTCTGCAAGTGGATTTCGATCAGCCAAGTGGAACAAAGATATCATACCACTGAACACAGATCGGATAAAGGAAAGGCATGCGGAGGTGGTGAGGTTGATGAGGACGGGGGGGAAATATGGAGGTTTCGATGCAGTGCGGTATCTGGCAGGGATGAATGCAGCGAGGATATTGGCGACGAATCACTACGTGACCTCACGCACGCTTCCGATGAGCAACATGGGTGGATTCTATATGTTTTTCTAAATACGGTTAGGGTGAAAGTAGGCGTGAGTAGGGATTTATAATTTAGATGGTCGATCTGCGCAAAAACAAGGGGGTCCCGTTTTGCGCGATATGCACATTTCGGTTTACACGAGATGTTTTAAAATAGAACCCATATGCAAAAATGAAACAAAAACGTGTAAAGCACTGTGATTATTTGTCCAGAACACAGGATTTGCACAAGGATGAGGCAGTGAAACTATGGGAGATTAATGTAAAGCCATATGATAACGACTAAAATGCGCAAATCAATGATGACCTCGATTTGCGCAGATCGTGGGGGTAGATTATAGTCGATGCTGATCAATTACGTCGCAAGATTTTATGGCTAATACATGTCTGTGTACTATAATGACAATATTGTATGCATTAGAGAAATAATAAGCATAGAGGTGAAATGATACATGTGATGTGGCATGTGAGTTGTGACAGAAATGGAAACGTATGTGGAAAAAGACGGGGTGTTTGATCTTGTGCATTCCGATCCACCATCGTAATCTGCACAACCCACTGTCGTCACGAGACATCGATGGCACCTAAAGCAACAAAAGGAGCGAAGGGGAAGAGTGCAGAAGGCAGCAAGGTGAGTGGATCTGATATGACGAGACGATGAAGTACTGATGGAGAACGGTTGGATGTTGCAACAGGGACAGCGTGTGGAAGACACGCACCTCATGGACGTGAGGAAAAAAATCAACCGCAGTTAGAAGAGACGATCGAGGACGTGAATACGAAAAACGACCGACTTAAACAAGCGTTACTGGGACATGTGCGATTCGATGTTCTTGAGCATCGGGAGCGGATCGTATTCGGGAAGTGGAACCCACGGACGATTCAGAAGACGGAGATTGCAGGATTTGTGGAGTCGTTCCAAGTGAACGGGCTCCACCGGTTCAATCCGACGCACGCGATGCCACTGATTGTTCCGAAGTCAATCTTGAAATTGGGTATGTACATTACAGAAGTGAAAGGTATTAACGAGGTTCCACTGCTACAAATCAATGCAGAAGCGGGCAAAGATTGGACGATCTCAGCGGCAGGTGGACAACATCGGGTATATGCGCTGGAGGTGTGGTTGGAGAGAAAGAAGAAACAACTGGAGGACCATCTCGCTGTGGAGAAGTCGATCAAGGCCCAAGATGTGGACAAGATCGACGAAGCCAAACTTCAAAAGTGGAACAAATCTACGAAGAAGGAGAAGGATATGCTGGAGGGTATCATCGCATACGGTGGGCAGTGGCTAGTGTCGCTGTTCGATGACAGTAAGGGCGCGTTCAGAAGTTCAAATTGATGAGGGCTGAGGCACGGACGTATCAAAACGTGAAGCTTCTGCCTCAATCAAAAGGCACGGCAGCGAAGCAGTTGGAGCTTTTGAACCAGGATTATGTGTGGGAGATGCTCACGCATTTCGACACAGCAGGGGTGCATTACTGGCACGCAGATTTTGCTATCAATGCATTTCTCCTGGTATGTCTCGGACTTGCCAGTGTGCTCACCAGCAGTGGCTTTCGATCTGCCAAATGGCTTCAGGACGTTCAACCTCTGCCCATGACCACGATCGAACAGAAACATGCCGAGGTCGTCTGACTACTCAAGACCGGTGGTAAATACAGTGGCTTCGACGCGGTCAGATTTCTCGTAGGTCCGAAAGCTACCGACGTGTTGGCAGCTAACCATTACGTTTGTGCTCGAGCTCTCCCTCCACCTCCTCGACATGCCTCGCCGTCTCGTGCAAATAGCCTAAGTGATGTACATGAAATGTGGGACTTCTAGCCACGTCGTCTTCATCATACCGTAGTTTTATAATATTATCTTACAGTGATTGCTGACACGTAGACTCACACTACCATAGCAGTATACGTTTGGACAATAAATGCATGATTTACGGTACATGTTATGACAATCGATCGACCTTGTCTACACCTCATGCAAGAATCCCCGCATGTCTCAGAGCCAACTTATGGCGTTCATACATTGCCTCTGACGATCAGCTGCTATATGCGCAAACCGCGACATACCTACTTTTGTGCATATTAGACATGTTGGAGCCAACGTGTTGTTTGGCGCAAATCGGGACATAGGCATTTTTGCGCGATTCTTTGTCATCTCGTTCAGTCAATCTCTTGTTAGATAATCTGTGTCTGTTTTGGACATGCCGATAAACGTCTGTTTATATGCCAGAATGTCACGCGTCTGTCGATCACATTAAATCCCGGTTACACCCACTCCTCATCTCAGCACTTTTGTCTCTCGATATCGACAATCCCTACTATTTTTGGACAGATATTCCCACAGTCATGACTGGTCGTGCCTACTATTTTTGGATGGAAACTCCCACAGTCATGACCAGTGGAAGGGATGACTGTACAGCCACTGGTCATGCCTACCACATTTGGAATGATAACTGACAAATCTAAGACGAGCCAGATGAACCAACTAAGAATCACCTCTGGGCCCTGGAGCTGGTAGCACTCTTTGGAAGCACTCCCCCCATATAAGGTTGGTAGTGCTTCACAGCCATGGTAGTACTCCTATGATGAACCACAGGAGAACCGGGAGAACCGGGAGAACCGCAGACGAACCGCGGACGAACCGCGGACGAACCAGACAGCCACAGGGGCCCTGCAGCTGGTAGCAGTGTTTGGTAGCACTTGCCCGATATAAGGTCAGTAGTGTCCCCTATGACAAACTGCAGATGAGAACCAGGAGAACCGCAGGAGAACCGGGAGAACCGCACATGAACCAGACAGTGACAGGGGCCCTACAGCTGGTAGCACTGTTTGATAGCACTCCCCTGATATATGGTTGGTAGTGCTCCTATGACAAACTGCAGATGAACCACAGAAGAAGCAGGAGAACCGCAGGAGAACCGGGAGAACCGGGAGAACCGCAGACGAACCACAGACGAACCGGACAGCCACAGGGGCTGTGGAGGCTGCAGTGGTAGTGCTCTTTTCTCACAGAGTCTTTTGGTAAGGACTGTGGCCATATAAGGTTGGTAGTGCCTGACAGCCATGGTAGGGCTCCTATGATGAACCGCGGACGAACTGCGGACGAACCGCGGACGAACCAGACGAACCGCGGACGAACCGCAGACGAACCGGATGAATTGTGGACGAACTGCAGATGAAGCAACTAGGACTGTGGCCATATAAAGATGGTAGTGGGTGACAGGCATGGAGCTACTTGGATGGAGTGTAGTGAGTAGCAACTACTGACTACCCAGCAACTAGGGAGTACTGACAAGTGACTACTAATGAGGGACCAGCAAGTTGGAACTAGCAAGTAGACAGAGGACTTGAGACCACTAGCAACTAGCAACTAGGCAAAAAAAAAGCAGGGACTACTGACTACCACTACTAGCGAGTAGCAAGAGCAGTGACTAGTGGGTAGCAAGTGACAATAAGCCAAAAATGACCCCGCCAACAGCAACACTACTAGCAACTAGCAACTAGTGAGTACTGGCTAGCAAGTGACAAGGACAGAAACTGACCCCCCCCAAGTGAGGGAGGCAACACTCCGGCAAGGGTTGAGCTGAGTGACACCCCCGCAGATGAGGGGAGTAAGTGACCCGCCAGGTGACCGGAGTACGAGCCCCCCCAAAGTGACTAATATTTCTAAGGACAAAACATAAACCCCCTTAGGGTTAGGCATGGTAAGAGTAGCCTTTTTACTCAGGACACACTGATCTGCGCATTTCCTGCAATGTCAAAAATGCACAGGACAGGGGTTGTGAACACACATAAGACTAGGAGTGGTGAAGTAATGTACAAAAGTCGAAGACATGGATATAGATAGCAGTTGAGGTAGACTACAGAGAATGGTCACCAGTGCAGTGGTGCGCAAATATGACGTTGATATATTTGCGTGAAACAGGGTGGAAATACGTATGTATGATGGATACAGGCAATGTTGTGTGCAAATAAGAAGAAGAAGAATTTGCGTGAAACAGGGATACAACATGTATGCATGACAGGAACAAGTATCGTGGCATGCAATTATGAAGCAGACTGATTTGCATGAAACACAGATACAGCATGTATGGATGGGTGTGTGAAGTGTGCTAAGAGAAGATGGCACTGGTGAGTTGAGTCTGTAGGAGGACAAGCAGCAGATGGCATGGGAATGAATGATAGAAAAGGTAGCATATGGTGGCACAGAATTATCGACAGTGATATGGACATTTATGTAGGGATATGATAGTAGGCTTCTGAACCATGAACCCCTGTTCTGCGCATTTTTGACATCGTGGGAAATGCGCAGATCAGGGGTTGTGGATACACATAAGAGTAAGAGCAGTGGTGTAGTGGATGAAAGTTGAAGGTATACACCATGAGAAATAGAGAGAGAATATAACCCCTGTTCTGCGCATTTTTGACATCGTGGGAAATGCACAGATTGGGGGTTGTGAACACTCATACGACTAGGAGTGGTGAAGTAATGTACAAAAGTTGAAGACATGCACCATTAGAAATATGGTGAATATAGATACATATGGGGTAGAATATGGTGTGTGGTCACGACTGTGCAAATCAGAAGAGAACATATTTGCGCAGAACAGGGACATGGTATGTATGTGTGATGGGCACAAGTAGTATGGTGCGCAAATACGAAGGTGATGAATTTGGGTGAAATAAGGACAGAAGATGTATGTGTGACAGACACAAGCAATTATGAAGTAGATATATTTTCAGGAAGAGGGATGCAAGATGTTTGGATGTTTGGATGAATGTGTTGAGAGAAGCTACTACTGGGGAGTTGTGTGTGATATATGGCGAACACTGGCACAGATTTATGAGAGAGAAAGAAGTTGCGCAAATTGATATGATGCTATAATGCGTGATATTGAGGATTATGTATTGAAGTATGCAGCACAGTGGACCATGAACGATGTTGGCCAGCAATGGTTCACTAGCAAATACCAACTGCCAACTGCAGACCACAGATCACTAAGCAGCAGCAACTACTGACTACCAACTGATCACCGTCCACTACCATGGGATGTGCCAACGCAACTAGTTACTGCAGCCCATGACTGCTACCAAGTAGGAAATGGACCAAGAAGACCACTACCAAGCACAGAACAGCAAGCACTGACTAGTAAGCAGCAAGTAGACAACTAGCAACTGAGAAGAGTGACAGTACTGGGAAATAGCAAGCAGACAACTAGCAACTAGTGAATGGCTAATGACCGGCAACCACTAGTGACTAGCAGACCAAGTGGACTAAGCACCAAGGACCATGACTACTACGAGCACCTAGCCTGTACTGACAAGTGAGGACTGGATAGCAACTATGGAATGAGAGTGATAGAAACTAGCAGCTACGAAGAAGTGAACTAGGGATGGTAGCACACCTGATAGCCACAGTGGTGCTCCTGACAGCCACAGTGACAGGGATGGTAGGACCCCTCACAGGCACAGTAGTGGAGCTATATATGGAAGGCAGTGCTGCACAGCCACAGTAGGACCCCTATCATCGATAGCAAGTAGCAAGTAGCGACTACTGACTACTGGTGACTACCAACTACTGGGTAGATGACTGACCACTAGCAAGTACTGAGTGGCTAGCAACTAGCAAGTAGACCAATGACAGGCCAGTGGAATCTGTTGAGAAGTTGTGGCAGGCAGTGTAGTGACGACTACCACCCAACTAAGCAGCAGGCAACTGATGACTGACTACTAAGCAGTAACAATTAGTGACTACCATGAAGAGTGACATGACCAGTAAGTAGCAACCAGCAACTACCAAGTAGCCAGTAGCCAGTACTGAGGAGTGACTGGCAACTACTACTACTACTACTACTACTAGCAAATAGCAAGAGCAGCGACTAGTGACTAGGGAGTGACAATGACAAAAAATGACCGCCAAGTGAGCAGAGTTTTTGACACCCCCCCAACAACAACACTACTAGTGACTAGCAAATGGTGACTACTGACTAGCAAGTGACAAGGATGAAAACTGACCCCCCCCAAGTGACCGAGGCAACCCCCCCCCCACCCCAGATGACCGGAGTAAGCCCCCCCCCCCCAAAAGTGACCTTTTAATAGTCTCCTCCGGGCACCAGAGCCTCTGGTGCCGGTAGCGCTCTTTTCCCATGGCGCTCTTTCAGTAGCGCTCTTCCCATATGGGGACGGTAGCGCTTCACAGCCACAGTAGCGCTCTCCATATGGGGACGGTAGCGCTTCACAGCCACGGTAGCGCTCCCCATATAGGGATGGTAGCGCTCTTTTTCCCACGGCGCTCTTTGGTAGCGCTCCTCACAGCCACGGTAGCGCTCTTTGGTAGCGCCTCACAGCCATGGTAGTGCTCCCATATATGGAAAGCAGTGCAGCACAGCCACAGTAGCACCCCCTATGGTTGAGCCTGCACAGTTCGTCGACGAGTTGTGCAAGGGCAGTGTAGTGACTAGCAAGTGAGCAAGTGAGCAAGTAGCAAGCAGCAAGTAGTGACTACCATAGCATGCACCAGCATAAATTCTAAGGACAAAACATAAACCCCCTTAGGGTTAGGCATGGTAAGAGTAGCCTTTTTACTCAGGACATGCTGATCTGCGCATTTCCCACGATGTCAAAAATGCGCAGATCAGGGGTTATGAACACACATAAGACTAGGAGGGGTGAAGTAATGTACAAAAGCTGAAGACATGGATATAGATAGCAGTTGAGGTAGATTACAGAGAATGGTCACCAGTGCAGTGGTGCGCAAATATGACTTTAATATATTTGCGTGAAACAGGGTGGAATATGTATGTATGATGGATACAGTCAATGTTGTGTGCAAATAAGAAGAAGAAGAATGTGCGTGAAACAGGGATACAACATGTATGTATGACAGGAACAGGTGTTGTGGCATGCAATTATGAAGCAGACTGATTTGCATGAAACACAGATACAGCATGTATGGATGGGTGTGTGAAGTGTGCTAAGAAAAGATGGGACTGGTGAGTTGAGTCTGTAGGAGGACAAGCAGCAGATGGCATGGGAATGAATCATAGAAAAGATACCATATGGTGGCACAGATTTATCGACAGTGATATGGACATTTATGTATGGATATCATAGTAGACTTCTGAACTGGGAACCCCTGTCCTGCGCATTTTTGACATCGTGGGAAATGCGCAGATCAGGGGTTGTGGATACACATAAGAGTAAGAGCAGTGGTGTAGTGGATGAAAGTTGAAGGTATACACCATGAGAAATAGAGAGAGAATATAACCCCTGTTCTGCGCATTTTTGACATCGTGGGAAATGCGCAGATTGGGGGTTGTGAACACTCATATGACTAGGAGTGGTGAAGTAATGTACAAAGTATGCAGCACAGTGGACCATGAACGATGTTGTCCAGCAATGGCCCACTAGCAAATGCCAACTGCCAACTACAGACCACAGACCACCAAGCAGCAGCAACTACTGACTACCAACTGATCACCATCCACTACCATGGGACATGCCAACAAAAATCATTGATGACTTGTGAAAGCGAGTACCAACTAGTTACTGCAGCCCATGACCACTATCAAGTAGCAAATGGACCAAGAAGACCACTACTGACCACAGAACAGCAAGCACTGACTAGTAAGCAGCAAGTAGACAACCACCAACTGAGAATAGTGACAGTACTGGCAAATAGCAAGCAGATGACTCATAAGGATCAACTACCAATGGTCACCGACTATGACTGACTGGTAACTAAGGAGTACCATAGGAGGTGGCAGGACAAATGATGGATGAGTGGGGCCAAGCAGCTAGCAACTATGAGCACAGGCAGCAAGGACTGACCACCAAGTAGACAGCTACCAAGAAGAGCAGGCACTACTAGCAACTAGCAACTAGCAACTAGCGAATGACTGATGACTGGGGACTACTAGTGACTAGGAGACCAAGTGGACTAAGGACCAAGGACCATGACTACTATGAGCACCTAGGGCATACTGACAAGTGAGGACTGGATAGCGACTACGGAATGAGAGTGATAGCAACTAGCAGCTACAGAGAAGTGAACTAGGGATGGTAGCATGGGTCATAGGCACAGTAGTGCTCCTGACAGGCATAGCCACAGGCATGGTAGGACCCCTCACAGGCACAGTAGTGGACGTATATATGGAAGGCAGTGCTGCACAGCCACAGTAGGACCCCTATCATCGATAGCAAGTAGCAAGTAGCGACTACTGACTACTGGTGACTACCAACTACCGTGGGATGTGGCAGCATAAATGGTTGAGGAGTTGTGCAAGTGACTACCAACTACTGAGTAGATGACTGACCACTAGCAAGTACTGAGTGGCTAGCAACTAGCAAGTAGACCAATGACAGGCCAGTGGAATCTGTTGACGAGTTGTGGCAGGCAGTGTAGTGATGACTACCACCCAACTAAGCAACAGGTGACTGATGACTGACTACTAAGCAGTAACAAGTAGTGACTACCATGAAGAGTGACATGACTAGTAAGTAGCAACCAGCAACTACCAAGTAGCCAGTAGCCAGTACTGAGGAGGGACTGGCAACTACTACTACTACTACTAGCAAATAGCAAGAGCAGTGACTAGTGACTCCCAGTGAAAAATGGACATAATATTCTCCTCCACGCCCCAGAGGGTCTGGGGCCGGAAGCGTCTCCACAGCCACGGAAGCGTCTTTCGGAAGCGTCTCCTCATATGGACGGAAGCGTCTCCCTGGAAGTGTCTCTTGGAAGCGTCTCACAGCCACGGAAGCGTCTTTTGGAAGCGTCTCTGGGATGGAAGCGTCTCTTGGAAGCGTCTTGGAAGCGTCTTTTGGAAGCGTCTCACAGCCATGGAAACGTCTTGGAAGCGTCTCTTGGAAGTGCCTCTTGGAAGCATCTCACAGCCACGGAAGCGCCTCACAGCCACAGAAGCGTCTCCATATATGGACAGAAAAGCACAGCCACAATGGAAGTGTCTCTCTACCATGGACCAGCACAATCCGTCGAGGAGTTGTGCCAGGTGGTGTAGTGACTAGCAAGTGGATGACTAGTACGGACTAGCAAGCACTGACTACTAGCGAGAGTGACGACTACTAGGGACTATGGATGAGCAAGAAGACAGGCAGGTGGAATCTGTTGACAGGTGGCAAGGACTGAGGATGGAGTACTACCGACTATGCAGTGAGCAAGGACTGAGTACTAGCAAGTAGCAAGAAGATGACCAGCAAGTAGCAAGTAGCAAGTAGCAAGTATATGGACCACCATGAGCATGAGCACTACGACGAACTAGGGACTATGAGGTAGCATGAGCAGCAAGTAGCAACTACTGACTGCTGACTACTGATGACACCACTAGGGACTTGTAAGTAGCAACGAGGGAGTAGCAAGAGCAGCAACTAGCAACTAGCAACTAGCGAGTAGACGAGTGAAAAGCAGGGACTAGGGAGTGGACTGAGAGCAACTAGGGAGTACTGATGAGGGACTACTGATAGGCAACTAGCAAGTAGATAGAGGACTTGAGAGCACTAGTGACTACAGAGTGAGACTACTAGCAACTAGCAATGAGGCAAAAAAAAGAAAAAAGCAGGGACTACTGACTACTACTACTAGCAAGTAGGCAGAGCAGTGACTAGTGAGTAGGGAGTGACAGCAAAGAAAAAATGACCCCCCCCCCAGTGTGGGGAGTTTTTGAGACCCCCCCAAGAGCAAGACTACTAGCAACTACAAACTAGTGACTAGTGAGTACTGACAAGTGACAAGGATGAAAAGTGACCCCCCCCCCCAAGTGAGCAAGGCAACACCCCCCCCCAGATGAGCAGAGTAAGTGACCCCCTCCAAAGTGACCGGGGTAAGTGACCCCCCCCCTGAAGTGACTAATAGTGATTGTCCGGGCACCAGGGGCCCCCCTGCTAACCCTGGTTTAGGGTTAGGGGTGAGAATGAATGGGGGAGGGGTTAGGGGTTGGTTTGGTTTGACTTGGGTTAGGGGGTTGGCAGTCAGGTTAGGGCTAGGGAGGCTGTGGGGTTACTGGCAGGGTTATATGGGAGGGTCAGGGTCAGGTAGGTTGGGTTAGGGTTAGAATACATGGGTTAGGGCCAGATAGCTTGAGTTAGGTTAGGGGCAAGGGTTGACACAGCCACACAGCATTACCGTCATCTGCGAGTGGTTCCAATATCCACGAACCACTGGTTGATCCAACAGTACGGGGAGTTGATCCGTCGTACCAGTAACCCACACAACCCACAGGCACATGGCACTCGCTGGCATTACCTGAGTGATCACAGTCCACACGACTCTCTACTGCAGCACTTTAGACTTAAATGATGCGTAGCGTTGGGTAGGCTTATTTGAGGTGTGATTAAGATTATCTTTCAGTGGTTCGTTTCGTTTGTCTTGGTTCGTGCTTGGTTCGTGTTTTTGGTTCGTGTTTTTGGTTCGTGTTTTTGGTTCGTCTTGGTTCGTCTTGGTTCGTGTTTGGTTCGTGTGGGCTGGTCTACACATCCGAACGAAAAATATATACCACGTATATTTTTTTTTAACCAGCTACAGCCAGTATACAAATTATGTACCAGGAACCTTTTTCGTCTGTCATAGATGTGGTAATATTTAAATTTACTCCTCGCTTCTCAAAAATTGGCTATACACCCAGTGTCGTTCAGATATATGATGGGTATCCAATAAGGGTAGCCTGTATACTGAAAGTCAATTCCCGGTTAAGTATCCAGACACGGTATATCACCTATGCACTTTTGGGTATACACTGTATGCTGGCCAAGTATACGAGCTATACTTCTGCTGGGTGATCTCATAGCAAATATAGCAAATTGAATGATTAATTTCAACATTCCATACCAACAGGGAGTTGTTACATGTTGCTAGCAGTATGTACTCTAGTACGAAAACTTACACAACTGCTAGGCAGCCCCATTAACTCAGAATAGTTGTGTACATTTGCAACATCCTGTAGTGGTGGGGTCAACACATGAATGTCATTCCTAGTGTTGCACACAGAAGCAATGAAAAGGAGACTCACAAATACAAGGGTAACAGGCTGCTGTGAACATGAGTCAAGCAGAGAAGGGTGAGTGGGTGCCAGTAACCCGAAATGTCAACGTTGTTGTTGAACACTTCGTGACTGTGAGGTGTGTTGCATGAGGACAAGAAGTGTGTGTGCACCACAAGCAACCGAGACTTGTAAAAATTTCGGGATGAGTGTTTACATCAGCATGTTGAACCCGTGCAGAATTTGATGAGGCCACGGATATCTCGTGGATATACCAGGGATATACAATGTATATTGGTGACAAGTATACGTAGTATATCCTGTAAAGTTGCTATGCGATAGATCTACTGAAATTCATACTAATAGTATCCACCGGAACATCGGTTGCATATGCATGGCTTGTCCAGCGGATGTACTTAAGAGTCTCTCGGCACGTTAACCCAATTTCTAGCCCTATTTCATAAATTTATAAATTATTCTGTATGTATACATGGGTTATAGGTCAGGTGTATGACACATAACCTGGGAATGTTTTTCGGCACTTGCCCATAGAGTATATTTGACGTCTGGCCGTGTAAATCGGTTTCTCTGGGACTCATCTCCAGAGTGGACTTCTGCAACTGTCTTCGACGTTGGTAGAATATTCGGTGAGCCTCTCCGAGACTGGAAGACACAGTGTGCCATTATCCTGAAATCATGCCCATAACATTGATGCAAGTCGTCGAAGCATATGGTATGACATCCCTTTTGATACATAGATAGGAAGTAGGTCATAAAGGAGGTTCTTGCTATTGGTAGAGGGAACCTGTAGAAGACTGTAGGGTAACCTCAGTAGTCCGGCAAGCTACTATAATATTAGTATGTACCTGTAGGGTAACTACAAGGTACCAGTGAGATAGGAGTAAACCTAAGTAATGAATGTACTCACCCTCAGTAGTCTGGCAAGCTACTGAGGGACTAGGAAAATTGTCTAGTGCTCACCTTAGGCACCGCTTCTCGGTACCAATAGCGATCTCAAAGACGGGGTTTTTATGCTGTGAAAAACCTGCTTGGGAAGTGCCACAGGCAGCGGCAGAAACCTTGCTTGGCTTGGAAGCTGAGCACATTCACAGACATGAATTATTGGAACAGGCTTTTGAGGGCTCACAGCCCAAGATTGTTCAAGCCAGGCTGTGAGCCAAGCCAGCCCAATATAAAAATTACAAGTACATACAGTAGACTATCTCATAATGCATACTGCAAAATAGTGAAAATCATGTTCATTGCCAGATTCTTCTAATGATGAGTGTGCTAATTTCAAGACATGCATTATGAGATAGTCTACTGTACTTGTTGTTGGAAAGGGCTGTAGGCAGCCTCAGTAGTGACTCAACTACTATCATATTAGATGTACCTGTAGGCAGCTACAGGAGATCAGTAAGTAGTGTACTGGTAGGAATACCTAGACTTACCCTCAGTAGTGACTCAACTACTGAGGGAACAAGTACCAAAAATGTACTCTAAATGTGCGCTCTAAGCGCTTATGTAATCATGTAATCCTCGCACCTAAGTCAATATCAAACAGGGGGGATTCTATCTCCAACACACCCCCTGAAGCTCCACTGTATGATAAGTAGGGGTGCAGAATATATAACTCAAAAGAATGTATACCCAATACTTCAATAAAACGAGTGTTTATTCTGCAAATGGAGTTTCGAGTCCATCTGTAGTGCGAGTGATGTTTGGTTGTGTTTGACGTACCACGTTGTCGCAACTTCCATTTCGGGAGTATGCTTGCTGTGCGCTCGTCCTCTGCCTTGTGCCGCTGCTGCGAGGCAGCCGTTTCGAATAACGAAGGTTTGTTGATGTTGCACGTCCATCCGGGAGGTATCCCATGCCACCAGTAGGTGTTAGCAACATTCCAGAGGTGTTGCGAGATGTTGCAAGGTAGCGAAGCAGTGATGGCGAGTATAGAGGCTTTGGCACCTCTCGTTTCGACTGTACTGACATTTGTAGATCTCGTCTTGATCTTACTGCATAGGCGTGAGTCCCTTTGGGTCAGAGGAGTATGCATGAGGCTGTTGGGAGGCTGTTTAGATGGTGCGGGTGAGTCGTTTGGCCATTTGGCCCTGTGCTCATTATCTCGCCTCATACCTCTGCTCACAGGCAGCCATTTGGCCATACGAAGATTTCTCGGCCATTTCGCATCACTTCGCATCGATCCAGGAGGCACCCACTGCCTCCAGTAAGTATTGGCGACATTCTGGAGTTGCTTCGAGGGATTTGAGAGGAGTTGGAGCACTGGCATGAGGGTGCCAGCTATTTGGTGTGTTCATCCTCTTGTTTCAGGTTTTCTGGTGCTCCTGATCATGTTACAGTTTACCCTTACCATCCATGTCCCACAAGATATCTGAGGCGTTTCACAGGTGCAAAGAGGGGTTGAACCAGCCGCATGAGAATGCGAGCTATCCGGTAGGTATGCCCTCTCATTTCGATTTGTCTCGCATGCCTAATCTTGCTATAGCCTCTCTTCATCCTCCATGACCCTCCCATAGGGTGTCGAAGTCGTTTCGAGGGCCTCGAGAGGGGCGGAAGTGGTCGCTTTGGGGCCATTTGGGTAAGGTAGGCATTTAGCCTCGTATGAGTGTTGCTGACGCTTTTAGCCATTCGTTTAATCCTTCCACGTCGACGTAGGTCCGTGAAGGGTGTAGGCATGTCCAGTATGCCATTCGGAGATGGTGCGGGTGAGTGCCATGGTCGTTTTCCCTCGTATTCGCTGTACTGACCTCCATCGTCAGTTAGCAGTACTTTCTTGACTCCACATGGGTCGACGTATTCACTGCTAGGTGCATCATCATGCCCCCTACCTGTTGGAGTTTCGTGGTTCTGCCCCTTTCCTCTTTGTCTTAGTCATCGCACAGCCTTACATAATACCTTTCCGCCATTCAGGTTGAACATTCTTCCTTCGTTGTACCTCAGACTTGTTGACTAGAAGTCTGAGGTAAATTCCTTTCATTGTATGGTTTCTTACATTACTGAATGACTTGTAGTCTCCCTCTCACAGGTTAGAGTACTACAATATCAGACTTGTTGACTAGAAGTCTGAGTCTCCCTCTCACAGGAAAAACCTAAGTCCGACAGCCAACTTCTAAGACTACCACCGTTATCCTCCTTACTGGGTAAGTTGTCCCATGTAGGCTGGTTTCATACAGCCATGGATTGTTCAGCCTGCCGCGACTCACTTTTGGCATTCAACTTGAATCTTGCATGATGACGGAGGCCCTTGGAGGATTTATGGCCATAGTAGGTCCTGGTTGGAGGTGGCACAGGTGAGCCATTTCACCATTTTGCCTCTCGTTCACCCTGCTGACTCCAGATATCAGTTAGCATCGTATTTTTGATTCTGTGCGAATTGGCGAATTTGCTGCTAAGTGTGCCATCACCCCCACCAGGTCCCTTGGCCTTATCAGGGTCCTTTGGGGTCGTATCCCAATGTGGTAAGTGTAGTGGCACTCGAGCGGTTTCCGCACTGACACTGCTTATCTCCAGCTTCGTCGTCTTCAACCTGACATCTGGGCTATCCCCCAAACCCGTTTGAGCATGCTTATGCACCCCCATCCCCCAGACATCACCAGGTAGGATGTCCCAGGTAAAGCATCCTTCAAAAATGTGAAATTTTCCCTTGGATGTATGATCTCAATGAGGTTTGGGCTGCTCGGTCTCTCGCAGCTGCGAAGACCTTTCTGACTCCTCACTGGGGTCCCCTAGTTCTGTTCCCACTGTCCTGGACTCATTCCACAGGGTAGGATATTCGATTTGCAGGGTAGGAAGTTCGGTGTGAGTGCTGGGTGGATCAGGAATGTCAAGAATTGGTTCATCACTGTTCATCCGGGTGCACTGATCCTCTTCAAAAGATATTCGTGGCACATCTTCCATGGAATGTCCACTGGCCTGTCTGGTGGTGACACCTTCGGGTTTGAGAGCCTTCGAGCTCAACCCTGGTAAGTCCCACCTCTCCTTGACCTTGTCACTAGCACACTGACAACCCTTGTCAGGTGCTTCGAGTGTGTTCACATGTGCGTCCGGCTGTATCGAGTCCACAGCCCCAACCTCAACCTTGGATAGGATATCCGCCACCTGCCGTGCGTCTACAACCTCAGTCTGGGGCTTTGTGTGCCCAGTCTTGGTCTCAGCATGTTCACTTGTAGTGTCTGGCTGGTCCCACCTCTCGTCAGGTGCTTTGAGCTCCTTCACATGTTTGTCATACCATGCTTGACCTGTACTCCCCACCTCAAACATGGGTAGGACATCCACCACTTGCCATGTGTCTATAACCTCAGTCTTGTGCTTTGCATGCCCAGTCTTGGTCTCGGCGTGTTCACTTGTAGTGTCTGGCAGGTCCCCTTGAGGTTTGAGAGCCTCAGAGCTCGACTCTAGTAAGTCCTGGCTCTCCTCAACTCTGTCGCTTGTGCACTGACTGCCCTCATCAGGTGCTTCAGGTGTGTCTGCGCTTTCGTCTAGCCATTTTGAGTCTCCAGTCCCAACCTCCACCCCTAGTAGGTAAGGTTCCATGTGCCGTGCATCTACGACCTTGGACTCGGGCTTTGTGTGCCCAGCCTCAGTCTCAGCGCAGTTGCTTGGGCTGTCCGTAGGGTCTTTGTGACCACCAGGTGATCTCTCAGATTTGCTGTTACTGTTGCAAGTTTCCTGACCAGCTCCTCTAGCTGTCTCTTGCTTGGAGGCTGTATGGTGCTGCTGCATAGCTTGCTCAGCTGCTAACCAACTTGCTGGTCTCAGAATTTGACCGAAGTGATTTTCAAGGTAGGACCACTTTTCGAGTGGTGACTTGAGGTGTAGCATGGATGAGAAAATGGTATCCAGAATTCTGCAAACGATTGTATAGTTTACTGTCGTGTTCCGTTGTGTCCATGACTGGTCAGCAGTTCTCCATATTGTGACCTCATCTCGTTCCTCGTCGGTCTGAGGTGTCCATCCCTCGCCTCGACCTTCAAGCTCTGCAGGATGTGTAGGTCGTCTCTCGGACCCAACTAGGAACCCCATCAAGCCTTCATCATTAATGGCGCATAGGACCGAATTTCCATAATTCATCCAATTTTGCCCATTGTCTGCGAGCTCGGGAAGGTAATCCATCTGTCGTAGTATCCACTAGCTTTCGAGTAAGGACAGTAGTTGTTTTGTTGAGTAGTCTCTTGTTCAAGTCGAGTATGAGTTGCCTTCAATAAAATTTCTCTGTGCTATGTGGGGCTCATAACCTGTTGGAAAGGGCTGTAGGCAGCCTCAGTAGTGACTCAACTACTATCATATTAGATGTACCTGTAGGCAGCTACAGGAGATCAGTAAGTAGTGTACTGGTAGGAATACCTAGACTTACCCTCAGTAGTGACTCAACTACTGAGGGAACAAGTACCAAAAATGTACTCTAAATGTGTGCTCTAAGCGCTTATGTAATCATGTAATCCTCGCACCTAAGTCAATAGTGGTATTCAAAGTTGACTCAGCTTGGGCTTAGCCAGCAAATCTCGGTGCGAAATTCTGACTGAGCTCATGGGCCATGCAGTAGAATTCAAGTGGAGTCTCAAACTATGCCTCCCCTTCGTCAAGACCTATGACGCTCTGCCCACCTTCAGCTGAAGTCAAGGATTGCTATGCTCCCCTCTGGGGGTGGCAGGGGTTATCCCCAGTATTCTTTCATCCCTCAACCTGACCTACGGATGGCAATGTCGAAGCCCAAGACGAGGACTACTACAAGCCCACCCTTGGAGCCCACCTCCTGTCCCCCCATGGTAAGATCTCAAGCCAAGCAAGCGAGAAAGTGCCATCAGGAGCCCCAAGAGGGATCTGGGAGTGAGGCCATTCACTGGGAGCCATACCCCCAACTTACAAGGGATCTTTTATCTTGGATCTTACGACATCCAGCTGATCGCACTGTCCTCTTCAACAAGACCATGGATCAAAATATTCAGGGAAAACCTCATTCCTGGAGGAAGAAGGATATCAATGCAGTCATCGCTGACACTATCTTTCGCCAGGACAGGCAATATGGGGAGTCATATGCCTCCCATCTGGTGAAGTTTGCCTCAGCAGTGGCTAGTCACCTCATAACGTATGTCTTTCCTCCTTTTTCATAATGATCCTTTACACTCATTTTACAGATTGAAGAACAAGTATCGACAACATGCATCAAGGTTCAAGTCTACTGGCGAGGGCATCAATCCTAATAACCCAAACTACCGGAACCTCCATGGTAAGTACCATCCATTCCATTGTTATCACCCTGCCCACTCACAATATTCACTCAAGAGCAAGTTATCACAGAATTTCCCTTCTGGGAGGAATGCGATCAGCTGTGGCATGGCAACCCTACTTATGATGTGAGAATATTCAATGCGGCTCCTGGGGCCAACCGAACAGGTGACTTTCTTACTATTATCAAAAGTGGCAGGACTACCACACCACCTGCATGTGATCGCACCCAAGTTCAAGATCAAGACAATGCGGTGGAGTATCCCGGTTCCTCTGCAAATGCTGACATTCTGATGGATCCATTTGAGCAGGAGGAGGAGGAGGAAGGTGAAATAGATGAAGGTCGGGAGGGGGAATGGAATGTGGTGTTGGTTCCGGAGTACCATGATGATTTCATGTCTGTGGATGAGCCCCAGTGAAAAACGGACCTATCTAGATGTAGCCAGGTATATGAACAGACTATTTTTTGTATGTGTCGGTATGCGTGACTATGTGACTATGTGTCACTAGATATGCATAGTGGAAAGTGTCCTTCAACAATACCAATTTCACTCATTGAACGACTGATATTCTCAATCATAGTATATTTTGTATGATGCACGACTCATTCCATTGAACATGTTCAACACCAGCTGCGGTGACATGCATCCACAAGTACTTTGAGAAATCTCGCTGTGCGATGAGGCAAACAAAGACAAATATTCCTTTCCTTTCCACTCACGATGTCCTCCGGTTTCTTTCCTCCGCCCACCATGTCCTCGCTCCCCCATCCCCTCCACTCCTTCCAGGATTTCCCTCACAATGGTACGAGCTTCAATTCAAGTAGGTGAGTGGTTTGTTTGATGACATAGGTGAGGATGTCAGCAATTTATCCAACCAGCAGCAGAAGACAGTACCCCTATTCCGGAACTGGTAAGTGGTATATTGTGGGCAATCCAAGACTAACGAGAAACTTTACGGATTACTGGCAGTGTGTGGACAAACGGGACGATGAACATTATCGCAATGTTCTCAGGTCTTCCTATGCACTAGCCGTATTTCATTTCATTTTATGTGTCTGGTACAGTGTCACTCTCTGACTGTCCCCTCGTTCTGCACTTCACAGAAGTCGTCTTGTCTCGTATCATCTCGCATCGTCTCGCATCAGTCTCGTCTCGATTCTCGCATCATCTCGTCTCACATCGCAGTCTCGTATCGCATCATCTCGCCTCGCATCGCAGTCTCATATTGCATCATCTTGTCTTGCATGGTCTCGTCTCGTATCGCATGGTCTCGTCTCGTATCGCATTGTCATAACGAAGGGGTGGAAAGGAAGCAGGGGGTAAGCGACTCGCATTGATGGAGGGGTGGAGAGCGGAGAGCGGAGGGCAGGAAGCAGGCAGAGGGGGGAGTGGGAGGAGGGGGGGGGAGGAAGCGAGTGCAAACGGACGAGCATGATATGTACATATGTACATATCAATGCATTGCTGATTCTGCATCCATAAGATGACATAGTTCAGCATATAATCACATAGCAAATCAAATAGGAATGAGAGACGAGAAAACAACTTATGTGAATCTATGAAAAACTATGACATAGCACGGACTACATACGAGTACACTCACATACGAAAAACACCTATGGAGACACCCATTTTCTATGCAGGGCATCTCCCATCTATGGCATACGAAGGACTACGTGTACATTGCTACGACTAGGTCTGTTTCTCACTGGGGATGAGCAACCACAGACACTTGGTGATCATCTGCCATCTCAACAGGAGGTATGTGCTAATGAATCTTTTTTTTCCTCCCTAACAAGAGAATGTAGTCTGGAAATTCTACCGATGCAGTTCTGCCCCCAGACAAGCCTCTGAGCACAATGCACCGTCATACTGCATCTTCGGATAGTCGATCCACTTTCCGTGCAGTGCCATACCCAAGGCTGCCAGCTTCTACCATCTCTACAACAACTATGTCATCTACACCTAGCAGTAGCACTTGGTGTGCTGGCATGATCTCCAAGTCTTCCTGAACCAGCCTAACAAAGGGAAAAAATACCCTCACACAGATCAAAGCTGACCTTGACGGGCGGCTTACTGGCCTAAATGAGGCTTCCCAAGACCAGTGCCTACTCTGAGCTACCCTCAAGTATGAGCATAAAGTGACAAAGACCCAGGCTCTAAAACACTCCTTGTCTTCACTCCACCTGGCACCCCTCAGAGGACCCTGGACTTCAGCAAGAACTATGGTCTCCCTGCCTCCGGAACAAGCCCATCTTCAGCAACAAGATGTTAATCAAAGCCCTTAAAGCTCACCCCACCCACCCTTAACAAAAATCAACTCTTCTCAGTGAGAACTATCTCCCTGACCTCATCGAGAACCACAGGCAAAATGCCAACTGTGGGCACCCCCCCCTGGCACCGCCAGGACCAAAACGCCTGTCTTACACAACAAGACCTGATCTACCTCCCACTCGAACTTCAAAGACCCCCTGACGACTCAAACCAGCACAGTCACTGACCAAGCTTCTGGCCTTTGATACCTACAGAAATGAGAGTTCCTACTGGTAGGTGAACTCCCCACCCTCAGTAATCTCACAACAGTCCTCCACCTCGTCACCCAACTCCTGCATGTCCCAGCCTCAGCTATTGATGGCATCAGGGCTGTAGCTTACCTCTTAGATCACGTCAAGACTACCTCCTTCAAAGCAGAGTTCCGAAGCACAGTGCTCCCATCCCTCTCCGAGACGGTTGCCAACCATGTAGTTGCATCCATTTCACTGCACATCGCCTCCCTACAGGACTCAGTCACCAAGCTGCAGCATGGAACCCCCCAGCACCCCCAGCAACCCAACCCTGATCATGCAAGCAATCAGATAATTGCGGCACTCCTCCCAGACATCACCTCGACCCGGGACTCAGTCAACCTACTCGAAGGTAAACTGAACATCCTCGACACCCTCCACCAACACTTAGCCACCAATGGTACGGATGGCTCATGTGTAGACCTCACCACCCTGGAACGGGTCAAGAATGCAGTAGACTTGGTCAACCTCAGCTTGACAGATGTCAACATGTCCATTGATGTCCTGCTACCCTCCCTGAATGCTATGCAAAGCCAGGTCAACTCCCTGCACAAACACTTGACCAGACAAACTCCTGTTATCCCACAAGGCACTCCCCCCCTTCCACCAGTCCGCTTGTACAGTGATGCCACAAAAACCCCCCCCCCAATCCCGTCTGGCAGTGGCAGCCCTGGCCAAGGCTGAGACGCACTCCAGACAAGTTCTCTTCACCCCTTCGCCAACCCAGACCCTATACACCAAAAACTCCGACCCAACTGGTGTAGCAGCTGACATCTCAGACCTCCTTATCACACTTGTAGACGAAAACTCCCTGCACACAAACATCAAATCAGTAGTTTGCCTCAACAACGACAATCTGCTACTGGAACTCAACTCTGAAGAAGTGGCACATTGGATCAGAACCATGCCCATCAGGGACTCACTCTCCACCAAACTGGGCATCGAGGCTGTGGTGAAAGTACCCACCTTCGCCATTGTAGTCCCATTCTTCCCTATCTCTCATGACCTTACTGCTCTTGAGTTCTTAAGCAAGATTGAACTGGAGAATGACATCCCCCCCCACAGCCTCCACTTGGCCTGGTGGGTGAAGAACCCAGAACACCACAAACCAGGCCAACAAGTAGCCCATGCCCTCCTCCACACCACAAGTGCCCCAGTGGCCAACCGTCTCCTCAGGGATGGACTATATGTCCACTGTATGAAACTCTTCCAGAAGAAAGACAAAAAAGAACCTGTTTGCTGTGCCAAATGCCAACATTGGGGCCACATAGCCTGTGACTGCATGGCTGCCCTGGACACCTGCAGTGGATGTGGAGGCCCTCACAGGTCTACAGCCTGTGACCATCCCAACTGCAAGTTCTGTGTCAGCTGCGAATCGAGTAGCCATTCCAGCAGCAGTCAGGAGTGCCCCGAGCTCGCCAAACACAGCATAGCCCTGAACACAAAGCACCCAGACAACACTCTGCCCTATTTCCCCACAGCTGAACCATGGATGCAGGCACTCCTGCCCTCTGACTATATCCCTGCTGACCCCCCCATAGACCCACCCACATGCATCTACTCTCTTCCCGCCCCCTGGCCTAGCCAAGGTGTGCTGGCCCCACCCACCCAGACCACCAAAGTGACAGGTAAACAACGAAAGCCATGCCAATTGACTGTCCTGGGCTCCAAAGCCTGCCAATCCACCCTAGACAGCTTCACCAGGAAACCAGACATGCTCACCATTGTTAGATCCTCCTCATCCTCCCTGCCCCCTGACATTCTCGAATACAGCCCCCCTTGTGACCCCCATGCCTTCGATGACCCCCCACCAGCTCCACCCATCCCTGCACCAGCAACAGGACAAGCACCCACCTCCAAACATGTCTGATGCATCAAGTCAAGCACCCCCCCACCTCCATATATGGCAGCAAAACCTCAACTGCTCAGGCATCACCCAGCACTCACTGCTACATGGCCCCCACTCGAAACAGTGGGACATCTATGCCCTCCAGGAACCCCATGTTCGCCCAAATAAGTGCACCATTTCTTCCCCTAAGTTCTATACAGTATACCCATCCACACGCTTCTCTGACCCAGACTGAGTGTCAAGGGCAGTTATGCTGATCTCCACCTCATTAAGCACCAATGCTTGGCATCAAATCCCCTTCCCATCCCTGGATGTGGTCGTTGTCCAGTTTGTTGGCCTGCACAGCAGGACCATGCTAATCAATGTTTACAATGACTGCAACGAACATGACACTGAAGCAGCACTAGATGAGTTCCTGACCTCAGAAGCTGCAGCTGTCCAGCCCTCAGCAGGTGATCATGTCATGTGGCTAGGCAACTTCAACCATCACCACCCACTCTGGGACAATGATGATAATACCCAGCTGTTCAGCACACAAGCTCTCACGAAAGCACAGCACCTGGTGGACCTCCTGGATAGGCACAGTATGGTGATGGCCCTGCCAAAAGGTGTCCCGACCCTCCAGCTCCTGAACTCGAAGAACTGGACAAGACCAGACAATGTCTTCTGCACAGAGCACTCCCTAGGTCTGTTTACCAAGTGTGAAACTGACCCATCCAACAGAGGCCCCAGAACAGACCACATCCCCATCCTCAGCACCCTAGACTTGACCCTAGCAAGCACTTTCCCTGAACCCTGGCACAACTTCCAGGCAACCAACTGGGAGAAATTCCAGCAGGTGCTCTGAGCCAAGCTCCTACTGCTTGGCCCCCCCAGGGTCCTGGCCCCCCCAGCTGCATTCCAACAGGCCGCCCATTCCCTAATGCAAGCAATTCAGACCACCATCGACCAGGAAGTCCCAATAAGCAAGCCCTCCCCGCACACCAAACGTTGGTGGACCCATGACCTTACAAAGCTCTGTACAGAACTAGCTAAGTCCAATTGCAACTCCTTCAAGCACAGAACAGATCTGTCTCACCCTGCCCATGAATCCCATAGACGGAAACGCAATGACTACTCAGAAGCAATAAAGCAAACCAAAGCACAGCACTGGAAAGACTGGCTTGAGTCGGTCGAAGGTAACGACCTGTGGCTAGCTAACAAATACATTTCCTCAGACCCAGGGGACAGCGGATGTGCAAAGGTACCAACTCTCAGCACCAAGGTCAATGGAGTTGAAAAACACCTGACCACCAATGAGGAGAAGAGTGAGGCATTGGCCTCCACCTTCTTCCCCCTGCCCCCATCCACCTCCTCCATCCCCAACAGCTATGACTACCCAGTCCCCATCGACACCCCTGAACCCATCACTGAAGAAGCCATCACCAGCAACATAGCATGTCTCAGCCCATTCAAGGCCCCCAGCCCAGATGGCATAAGCAACAGCATTTTCATCAACTGCAAGGCCATCCTCACCCCATACCTCCTCCCACTGTTCTGAGCTGTGTTTTCACTATGCACATACTACAAGCCATGGCAGGAGTTCACCACTGTGGTCCTGTGTAAGCCTGGCAAATCCAACTACATGCTGACAAAATCCTACAGACCAATTGCACTGCTCAACACCACAGCCAAACTCCTCACTGCAATAGTGATGGAGCAGTTATCCCATGTCGTTGAGTCTAACCATCTCTTGCCACAAATGCACTTTGGCAGCAGACCAAGAAGGTCAACTTCTGACTCCCTCCACCTACTCACGTCCACAGTAAAAAATGCCTGGAGAAAGGGTCAGGTCGTCTCTGCCCTCTTTCTAGATATCGAGGGTGCATTCCCAAATGCTGTCATGGACTGCTTACTGCACAACATGTGCAAATGCAAAGTCCCCACCACTCTGGTTCTCTTCGTTGAACGCCTCCTGCATGGAAGACACACGAAGCTCAAATTCGATGGCTACATATCAGACTGGATCCCAATCAACAATGGAATTGGCCAGGGGGATCCCATCTCTATGCTCCTATACATCATCTACAGTGCTGACCTAGCAGATGTACCCAAAGCCAACGACAAGAAGGAGATGGCCCTAGCCTTTGTAGATGACATGGTACTAGTCACAATAGGTAAAAACTTCACTGACACCCACGCTCAACTCCAGGACATGATGGAATGAGAAGATGGGGCCTTTGAATGGTCTGCTGTTCACAATTCTAGGTTTGAGGTCTCCAAGTTCAGACTGGTCGACTTCCACCACAACAGCAACACCCCCTGCCCCCCCCTCTACCT
This sequence comes from Pisolithus microcarpus, assembly GCA_024613185.1. Taxonomy (NCBI): domain Eukaryota; kingdom Fungi; phylum Basidiomycota; class Agaricomycetes; order Boletales; family Pisolithaceae; genus Pisolithus; species Pisolithus microcarpus. The sequence goes on along the minus strand of JANFAI010000022.1, from coordinate 884,260 downwards.
CTGCAACACCACCATCATGCCTTCACGCTCCCACCAATTCCTCGGAGTCATGGTGGACCAATCCCTGCACTGGAACACCCATGCAGCACACACCCTGACAAAAGGCACAGCATATGTGCTACAAATTGGCTGCATCTTGTCAGCCAACAAAGGACTACTGGCAAACCTACTATGCCAACTGTACCTCACAGTAGCAGTCCCCAAAATGCTGTATGCAGTCAATGTTTGGTGCACCCCAATATATTCCCCCCACAGCATGAAGAAAACAAAGGGCTCAATAGGTGTTGTTGCCAAGGTCAAATGCGTTCAACATCAAGCACTACTGTCAATCACGGGTGCCTACAAAACCACAGCCACTGACATTTTAGAAGTCTATACCAACACCCTCCCAATAGAACACCATATCCAGAGCTTATGGCACCAAGCAGCCATCTGGCTCGCTTCACACCCCCCCCACCATCCCATCCATGCCCTCACACATAAAGCCTCAGCACGATTAGTTAAAAGACACAGAACACAGCTCCACTACCTCATGCATGCATTCAACATCACACCCGACTGTCTGGAGAAGCTGGACCCAGCCACCCGAAACCCCCATGCCTCACCCCCCTACAACTCAGCCATCCCAGACACCAAAGCTGATGCAAAAGATGCTCACAATGCCAGCCTCAGCCCCACCAGGATCTATTGTGACAGGTCTGCCACAAGCAGTGGGGTAGGAGCAGCAGCTGTACTGTACCATGCAGATCACCCCCCCTGGAAACTCAGGTATCATCTGGGACAACCCAAATCCCACACGGTCTACGAAGCCGAAGCCATGGGCCTCACCCTTGCAGCCAGCCTCATGCACATGGAACTAGACCTTGAGTGCCCAGTGACTATATTCATTGACAACCGTGCAGTCATCCAATCCAGTGAGAACCTGTCAACAAAATCTGGACATCATATAGTCAAAAAATTCCACAGATCCCTGAACAGACTCCATAAAACAATGCCACCACACCATTGGCAGGTCACCCTGCAATGGGTGCCAGGCCATGAAGGAGTCCTTGGCAATGAGGCAGCAGATAAGGAAGCAAAGTGAGCAGCTGAAGGTCCTCAAAACAGCAGCCCATTATGAAGACTCCCACCCTACCTATGCCAAAATGGCCTCCCACAAAGCATCTCAGCAGCCATACATGCCCATTGGGATATCTCAAAGAAAAGATGGTCCAACGAGTGGAAGAAGTCACCTCGCCATCAGCTCGCAGCCAGATACAACGCCGGTACCCTGTCCCATTCCAATGCCAATCACCTCCTCTCCCAGCCAAAACTCCTCACTGCAACATACATCAGACTATGCACCGGCCATGTAGGCCTCAACAAACACCTCTTCTGCATCAAAAAGGCTGATTCCCCAAGCTGCCAGTGCGGGGCCTTGGAGGAATCAGTCGAGCACTACCTAGTGGTTTGCCCACTTTACAACAGAGCACGTCATCTCTCACTCAATCATTTAGGTCGAAAAGCTACACAAGTCTCATACCTGCTAATGCACCAGGAAGCCCTCCCACACCTCATGAAATATGTCACAGCCACAAAATGCTTTGCCAAGGTTGTCAGACCCAGGTCAGGGTCTAGTCAACCCACCCACCTGACAAGGTGAACAATCTGTCTGTTATGACCCAGTAATCATGCCCTGCCCAGATAAAATCAAACCCCTCTGCAAGAACAGTCCCAATCATCAAGGTCACACCCAAAACTGGGCCGTCGGTCAAGCAAAACCAGTCACCCATCAATGCTTACAGGACGTCTTCGGTACCTGTCATGAAGACAGTACTGGACCTGCCTGACCCCCTTTATATGTGCCCTCCATCTCTCTCCCCTGTGGAAGTCCTCGGGCTGAAGCAGTTGCTGTACTACAGTCACATCACACCCCCCTCACCATGCTCACGGAGATCCGAGACCATTCCCATCTACCTGAGACACCTAAAATGCTGCCGGCGGGAATGGAGTGGACCAGTGCAGGCAAGGCCAGCATTGGGGCATTTGTAAAGGAATGAGGTGCTGCAGGACATCGGGTCCCCCAGGGTCAGGTAGTTTAGTCCTACATAGGGTATTCATACCCCAACAAGGGACTCTAAAAGGATTCAAAAAAAAAAAAAAAGACCCAGGCTTACATGCAAGAGAAGGAGATTGCTCATCTGGAGATGGAGCACGAGAGGGAGCATAGTGAAGCGGAGAAGGCGCATACCTGAATGTTGGAGCAGAAGAAGTTGGAACTTGAAATGCTTAAGGAGGAATCGGAGCTAATGCGCCTCAAGTTGGAACTGGCAAGACTTCAAAGTCTCCAAGCAGGTGATGTGTCCATTCCCTCCATTTCTACTGCTACTCCCCCCATCATGCAATCTACTCCTCATGCCATGCAATCTGATGGCTTGTAGTGGTTTGACATCCAGTACTTTTTCTTTTTTACTACCATTTACATCTGTACGACGTCATGTATCCTTGGATAGCTCAAAATTTGTATCATCTTTTGCCTGAGAATAGTCTGAATTTGATGCACAAGTGTTTTTCCTAAGAACTGTTTGAACTACATGTGGAGACCACACTGCTTGAACAGCCTTCACTGCAAGCATTGCACAATTTTTCTTGGGAAAACATGGTGAAAAAATTGAAGGAAGAGATACTGTTTTTTTATCAATATTATTGAAAGAAAAACTCTAAAATAATGTTTCATTTTCTTTGTCTGATCTATCCATAGACATGAGTTGATGATATTATCCATGTCCTTCAGTTTAAATATTTTGACTCAATTTCCTAGATTTTCTTTTACAGAATAGTCAGGGAAATACACTGTTTGTTTCTTCCATTTCCATTACCTTTTTTCAGATATAATAGCCAATTATTCATGCACAAGAAACTCTGAGGATCTCACAAAGTATCATTTGACAAAACACTGAATTATCATGTTTTTTTTTTTCCTCTAAAATATCCAGTGGAAATGTTGTGCATTTTCTGCAAGAACATCTAGGAAACACCAAGATATTCTCAGTCAGTATAGCAAGCAAAATATCAAATATTTCTCTCTTGAAAACAACCAAACAATATATTTTAAATTTACCAAGCAGGAACATACAGAATGTTTCCACAAAATATATCATGATTTTCCTTGAGAAAACATGTGTACAAAAACAAACAGAAGAAGCAGGCATTGTTTTATCATGGATAAAACCATATGGAAAGCTGCAGAATTCAGAGGGAAAAGAAGTGGAATCATAGTGGGAAAATGGCAGGAAATTACTCAAAGTTGCAGCCATGAAGGGATGACTAGGTATTCTCTTACAACTTGTCCTCCAGGTTTGAAGGCTGAATATATCATTCAACTTTGACACACTGAGCAGAGAGAAATACTAGATTTTGAGACCCTACCCTACTGAGAGGCCAGTTGAAGAATTGATTGGCAATGGAAGTTGAGGCAGCAGTAGGAGCAGCCCAACAGGTTTTATTATAAAGCATTGAGGTGAGCAGCCAAGTTTGAGGGCAGGAAAGCCACTTGAAAGAGAACACATGGAGGTGCTAAATGGGTGGGATGGCCTGAAGATGCCAGATGAGGTTGAGGATGTTGGTAGGAAGGCCAAGCTAGCCAGCAAGCCAGCAGGGCATGCCAGTGGAGTTGACATGAGCAACAAGATGGCCCATGAAGACCTGCCACTGTGTGATGGAAGCATGATTAATGGTTTGCCTAGTGCCCCAAGATTAATGCCACTTGAGGAGGAGCAAGCACTGCACATGAGCAGCAGCCCCATGAACTTGTATGACAAACAGCCAAGGCTCATAAAAATCAAGTCATATTGCTATGGAGGTAGTACAGGTGCAGATATCCCAGATGCAAGCAGTACTAGTGGCATCACAGATGTCCAGGGCAGCAATGCCAAGGAGCCATGACTTACTGTATATGATCCATGTGGCACCCTATGATGGCCAACAGCCCATGGCCGGGAGGAAGAGAATGGCAAGGGCATACCAAACACACTAGCTGGGCATGCAGATGAATTGAATGGCTACATGAAGTGGGACATACCTGATGCATGAAGGGCACTGCTTGAGGGGGAGCAGGCTGGCACTGGGTGTGCATGAAGGTGGTCCAAGCAGGTGAAAGACACCTCAATCGGGCTGGCATGCCACAATGACAGCTTGAAGATGACTTGAAATGCACAGCAGAATGTCAGAACAGCTCAAGTGATGCCAGAGACTTGAAAATCACCCAAGATGGTCCACAAAAAGTTATGTCAAGGATGAATGGAAGCATCAAACTGATGGTGAATGAGTTGGAACAGATGAGAAATGGTGCCAGTGATTGGAAGACATTGGGGAACCACAAGGCTGGGCAGAGTTATTTTTAGATGGAAGGGCCAGTCATACTGGCTGCATTGGCTGGGAGGAATGTGCATGGAGTTTTCTACCAAGTAACCACAATCCAGGATAAGCAGCTTGCTTCCTCTGACTAAGGTATGTGCCAGAACAAAGACTTGAGAGAAAGACAGCAAGACATCTTCAGCAGCATAGCCTGACTCACAAGACCGGCCCAGAGCTCACTCAATGTCATGGGAGCACCATGCCTCCTTTGTGCTCTGGCTCCTGAAATGTGTCAAGCAACAAATGAATTGATGGCAGCAACAAATGACTGGTGACAAATGACAAATGACAACTTAGTGCTCAAAATGTCTGACATGAGGTTGGTCATGTGACTAGTGCATGTAATCAGACAATGTGTATCAGTGTATGGGTGTCTCTTACAAGACATGCCTTTGCCTCACTCCAGTCACCAGTGGTCTTGGAAGTGCAACTGTCAAACCCAATCACATCTTTTTGAGGAACCTTGATGCAGACTTTATTAAGACACCAGGAGCAAGACAACATGAAAGGGCACACAGTGGAACATGGCCCACAAGTCCAGAAATGTCATACACACAATGCATGATTTGACTCCACCCCTACTAGAGTCCAATGGTGCTTGGCTAGCCAGCATCTGAAATTGGCAAATCTCTTCCCTACACCTAGTCATCCCTTCATGGCTGCAACTTTGAGTAATTTCCTGCCATTTTCCCACTATAATTCCACAGCTTTCCAATGGTTTTATCCATGATAAAACAATGCCTGTTTAATCTGTTTGTTTTTGTACACATGTTTTCTCATGGAAAATCATGATATATCTTGTGGAAACATTCTGTATGTTCCTGCTTGGTAAATTTAAAATATATTGTTTGGTTGTTTTCAAGAGAGAAATATTTGATATTTTGCTTGCTATACTGACTGAGAATATCTTGGTGTTTCCTTGATGTTCTTGCAGAAAATGCACAACATTTCCACTGGATATTTTAGAGGAAAAAAAAAAACATGATAATTCAGTGTTTTGTCAAATGATACTTTGTGAGATCCTCAGAGTTTCTTGTGCATGAATAATTGGCTATTATATCTGAAAAAAGGTAATGGAAATGGAAGAAACAAACAGTGTATTTCCCTGACTATTCTGTAAAAGAAAATCTAGGAAATTGAGTCAAAATATTTAAACTGAAGGACATGGATAATATCATCAACTCATGTCTATGGATAGATCAGACAAAGAAAATGAAACATTATTTTAGAGTTTTTCTTTCAATAATATTGATAAAAAAACAGTATCTCTTCCTTCAATTTTTTCACCATGTTTTCCCAAGAAAAATTGTGCAATGCTTGCAGTGCTTTCCATCAAATACCCACAGAAATGCTGTCCCTGCATTCCCTCTCCCTGTTTGCCTCCACCTTCATCTCCCCCTTCCTCATCCCAGCCTTCCACCTCACCTATCGCCCACCGTGTGGTTTCTTCACCTAACCTTTCCTCAAAATGGATGACCATATTGTGGAGGATAATGCAGGTGGTGATCCAGTAAACCACAACATGTAAGTCGTTATCTTTGCTCATATGTAACCTGAGCTCCCGCAGTGACTGAAAATGGCCTTTGAGGGTGGCAAAAGCATGTTCAACCCTAACATGGACCTTCCATACGCTGAGAAGATGAGCAGGTTTTTTTTTCTGGTATGCACCTTTGACAGATAATGATTGTAGGTGTTCTGCCTACATGTTAAGTGTCCCCTGCATGGCTTCTTGAATGGGACCACACACCACGTCTCTGTAGGATAAGCTGAATCCACCCATACCCAGTGCTGGGCTGGAATCAAGTTAGCCAGGTCCTGTGATATTTGCATTCCTTGGAACGCATATGCATCATGTACACTCCCAGGCTGGCCCAATGCATAGTCAACAATCATCAAGTTATGGGGCATTATAATTGCCTCCAAAGCAAGGTAAGTCTTATTCTTCTGTCTGCTTTCTATGCTTACCTGGCAATTTAACGAGAAATGAGCCTTTCGATCATAGAAACCATCTCTGAACATGCCTGGCCTGGCATACAGGTTAATCACAGAACCATCTGCTGCAAACACTCCATTCTTCCAAGCATGACAAGTTCGAGACTTGGTGAATGCTCATGCACGCCACATTTCCTCTGACTGGGCACCAGGAATGTACACAAACTCATCATGCTGATCTAGAAGGGCAGCAATCACATGGTGAGTACAGTTCACTACCACTCCAATGCTAACACCAGCCCATTGGCTGACATCTTCCGGTGAGCATGCATTCCCATAGTGTGTCGGAAATTTGTTAAAATTATTTAAATCCATTGCAAGCGATTGTAATTATTAAAATGAAACTTGTATTCGTAATATAATTGCAGTGGTGAAGCTTTCATTGTAATTTATATTATTACGTTGTCGCCATGCTGTTGCAATATGCATTGCAATACCAATGGCAGTAAGGCTGTGGGGGTCATTCCTACCATTCTGGCTTAATCACCCCCATGTTACTATGTCATTGCAATAGCCATCGCAACATGCACAGGGTCCATTGCCATCTATTGTAATATGTCACATGGCCCAGAGCTGTTTCGGGATATGCTGTTGTAGTATGCATTGTGATGCCATTGCAATGAAATTTCAATGGCAATGTAAGATGACAACAATTAAAAAATAACTAGCTGCTCACATTAGGCTTTATCTACTGATTTGTTGTAATCACTCCGGCCTGATTGTACTTATCATTTAATCTTAATCCTATCTTATCTTTAGTATCATTATCTATTTATTACTATATCTATTTATCTATTTATCCATCATCACAATCTACTATCATGATTGGCTTAGTAATTAACACTACTTACTAGTAATTTTTTTTTGGTCGCATCGGTATTCGAACTCACGTCCTAATATTACCCTATGTTTACAAAGTAAGTTAAGGCTAATAGTCACTAGGGTAATGACTAGTTAAAACCAAACAAACTAATGAGCGGCATAGCTTACCGCTGGTCCATAGGACCATGTTTACCACTCTAACTCGGTTTAATTTATGCAACACTTCGGGACTTAGTCAAATTTCAGGTGTACAGATCTTGTAGTCAAGTAGCCAAGTAAGATGGTAATATAATTGCAACGGTATCTGTAATACCATAGGCAACTATTGAAAACTACTTGATAGTATGTCTACCTTTACCTCTACTACCCTTATGGCCTCTGGTAGACTTCGGTGCACTAATAGTAGTACTTGTGGTATCAGCAGTGGGAACGATGATGGTACTAGAATCTTCAGATGACACAGGCTGTATAGATTTGACAGTGGCTGGGGCCGCTGGGGCTGCAGCACTGGGAGACGAGACACCCACAGTATTTGGATCAGGAACATTCTCATCTGTGGTATGATCAGCATCATCATCCGAGGCCAGTGCAGCAGCATCCATTGCTGCCATTGCTGCATTGATTTCTGCAGATAGATCCTCCATTGGACCAGTAGACCCAGGTTTCACTGTCATCCCACCCTTTCCGAAAACAAATGAATTCAATTCACCAGCTATCTTCTGGATGTGAGGGTCAGCCCATTTCATGATGAGGACCCACTTGTAGCCACGGAATACTTCAAAGTAGTTGATTTTGGATATTTGTCCAATGCCACAGCTGGGGAATTCACTGTCCGGAGAAAGCATGAACAGGCACTAAGTTTGATCAGTACTGAATATTGATGTGTCATGTTGTAGTCTACTTACAATGGTTGCTGCCCAGGCAATGGCCCTGGGCATGACTGCAGAGACTTGCCACTTGCGTCCATTCGTTTTTGGTCCACCACGCCACATGAAGCCTTTCACAAGAGACATCTTGCCCCACAGTGCTGCCTTCAGAATCTGCAAAATATGTTAGTAGCGAGTTACAACAAAAACAATTCCTTCACCTGTCCAAGCGGTTCCCAGTTCATAAATGGTTTTCGCATATCAACTCTCATATTCTTGAAGAGGAAAGGGAACCACATGGTAAACTTTTGGTTGGGCATGCCTACATTCTTGACACCGAGCATCTGGACAATCTCCGGAATTTCGAGTCGAGCAAAGCTGGGAGTGAAGTGGGCTTTGGGGAGGCTGAAGATCTCTTCTGCATTGTCCTGCAGTTTGTACAAGATATCAGATCAGCCACTTTGCATGGCTTGCAAAAACTACACAAGCGTCATGACTCATCAGCTATGTGATATGTGCAGGGATTGGACATGGTTGACACACCATATCGTGAAAGGAATTCGTGTTTCTGATCCTGCATAGGTGGTCAGGCAGGGATGCATCCAGTTCCACAACGAGGCATAGCTCCTCTGTCAGTACAGTGGCATAACGATCAGCAGCAGAAAATGGTGGGGCAGACACTGGATGTGCCTGAGAAATCACATCTGTTGTTGGAGTTCACAGAAAGAACAGCTCTGTAATTACTCCATATTTCTTTGCCAGTGTCTTGATCTCGCTTTCATATGCAAGCAACTCGGGGGGGACATTTTTCTTTGCCCGCTTCGGTTTGTTTGCTTCTAATATCATATTCCGTTTTTTCAATTCACGATTATGGGTTCATTTGACATCGAGTTGGAGCTGAGCAGTTCTGAGCACCTGATATTTAACCAAGTCAGAATCCAGACTGCTGAGGATGTCAAAGTGTAGCGCACCTCATCAAGGCCACTTCTCTGACCCCTACCATATGATGCGGACTCGAGATTGAGCTGATCCTCATTATCTTCAGCATCTGAACCATCCAGGCCAGCGAGGGCCAATTGGGAGTGACCACTGAGGGACATTAGAAGTAGATCAGTGAGATGGTGAGATATGACAGTTAAATGTTAGAGGAACACCCGCTATTTAAATGCTTGAGGACTACATGTGGAGTGCTGAATTCATCCAGGCCACAGGGCCATGTGTGCCTGCCATGAGGACACACACATGGTGTTAAACGTCAGTAAATCTGCATTCATGGGTTGAGTCAGTGGAAAACACACACCATCTTAGCAAATATTGAGTAAATCAGAACGTAGCATTAGACTGCATTGTGTCCCTGCTCGTTCCCATTCCAAAGTCGATATTGTACTTATGAACATGCGGCCCCTCAATCTGACAAACCAATTGACACACCAAAATGCCCTTTAAGCTGTCATCACCTTCCATTTCAAGTGTCAAGGACACTTTGATGCAGCCTTCGGCTCTATACATGTGAAGATAGTGGACAGCTTCAACATTGACGACCAAACGCCGGGTTCCTGCTGCATACAATATCAACAGCTGGTTTGCAGACGGAACTCGACCCCGCTTTGACATAACAATGGTGGGCACCTGTGCAGAGTCCCCACATGTGGAACTAGAAGACATGGACAATGGTGTGTTGGATGTAGGTGATGCAGGTGGTCCAGAAGGTGTTCTTGGTCATTGTTGCAAACGGCAGTTTTATCGTCCCCTAAAATCTTGTTCTCAGAATGGCCGTCTCTGCGAGGTTGGTCTTCTTGTGAGAATAGACCTCCATCCTGAGCATCGTCTGTGGTAGTAGACACGAGTGAAGCAAAAGCTTGTAGTGGCTTGGGCCTGGAACGAGTGTTGGGGACCTGCGCCTGAGAAAGTCTTGCAGGATCAGCAGACTGCTCCATCGGCCATCAAGTATGCCTCTTTGAGTTTCCTAAGTGTCAAGACAAGTAACTTTGTATCATGCTTATAGGTAGGGACCTAGCATTGAAATGAGTAAAATCTCGGTGATAGTTGGACTCACATCAGGGGAGGTTTGAAGTGCTGGTATTCCCAGATAATTATGTTAAGTAGTTATCTGTCTGATATGAATTGGATAATGGTGTATAAGGCATGATCATCCACAAATCATAATGATAACAGTCAGATAATGCATTAGATAACCTGGCAGACATTTGACTATCTGGTCAACTGCATATAGGCCTGATATAAGAATTACAATACTTTTATCATCATGATATCATGATGACAAGAGCTGATATGTCATATATAATAATGTCATGTAATTGACAGTACATTATAATTGCTCATCAGATAATATCATCATGATATGAATGACAATATTCTTTTCAGTCTGATTTCACTTTGATCATCAATATCTAGTCTTGCCATCTATATCATTTTATGATCATTTGAACAACACTTCCCCAGCCACAAGTGTGGGAATGTCTTTGTAATGACTGTATAGTACATGTTATATAAACTCATCCTCTCTCCCCTTCTCTCTCTTCTTCACTCTTGTCTCTGAGTTCTACCTCAGGGCAAGAGTCACTCTAAGACTCTAAGTCTTAGGGTTCATATCCAGGTAAGTGTACCCTTGTGTGAAGTCATCTGTGAGTGTCTTTCCCTGTTTAATTTTTGCTTTTTTGGAGGTTTAAGTAGTTCATACTTAGTAGGTAGTGTAGTGAGTAGGTACTGATTATGTAAACAATATGGAATGGAATTGCTTTCTGGTAACATCATGATTGATAAGTCCAATTGAAGGTTGCTATAGCAAATTTTATTTTTAAGCTGTTGGTGGTGTCAATGACAATTGTTGGTAATGTCTGATAATGAAAGACATATATGATCTACTGTTCACATTCTGATACATATGATCCACTCTACCTAAATGATTACTTTTGACCTATGCTGCCAAGGCTCCCAGAGAATATATAGCATTACCAATGTGTATATCATTGTGATATACCTTATAGGGCTTTACAGGGTAGATAAAGTCTTATATAACATTATCATTTCATTAAAATTTTCCTGATGCATGGGAATGGAATGGGAGTGAACTTATGACTCTCAGGCTGGTGGGCAGACTCTCAGTGCAGAGGGTGACAGCCTCTTCTGCACTAACATACGGACCATCCGTCAAATAGCAATGCTGCCTCTCCTGTCCAGCCTTCAAGCGCAGCCGTGAGATATATGTTAATGATGAGATGATGATAATTCGAAAAACACTCACATATCAGATGTCCCAAGTTCTTCTTGATGGCAGTCGCACCACGATGGATGCATTCTCGGTTGTAGTGGGCGACACTGACCCACCAGTCTGCTTCGTTTTTCACGTACCACAGAATGATGTTTTCAATGGCAGTCAGCATTCCAGGAGCCTTCCAAGGTATGTTGGCCTTCCAACATCTCCAAGCTTCGGATAGATGTTGGAGAATCATCTTCACCTTATTCTGCTTAATAGATTCGGGCATCATATCAAGGATATCATCCGTATAATAACAGCCACACGAAGCTCAAGGTCATAGTGTGATTCTACGTGCTGCTTGGTGACGGTTTTGGCAATGCCCTTGCTGTTGCACCCTTCGAATTGACAGGCCAGGAGGCTACCCAGCCAGCACTCAAGGAGGGGGACAATACCACACATGAAAAAGAGCCAAACGTGCCATCCAGGTGCCCCAAAGCCACAACCAGGCCCTTTGCCAACAGGACCAGTGTTGAAATGATAGTAAATTAAATGCTTCAGGTCCTTCATCATGTGAACTTGCTGCATCAACTAGCAAAAATGGCATGTCAGCTAAATGCAATGTGATCAAAAAAGGATAAAAACGGACCTTGTACTTGTAGCGGTACATTCCAGTCAGTGCACCGATGTGAGCAGAAATATATCGTAACACGTCAGTGAGCTGGAAGGCATCCACATTTCTGAGCCAGTACTGGACATGGGCATCAACAACAAGCTTGCACTGCAAGCATTTTACAATGTTTCTTTGGAAATCATGCTGAAAAAATGGAGGAAAGAGATACTCTTTTATTTTGCATGTTTGGAAGGGAAAAATGCAAAAATAATATTTTATGTTTGTCCAAAAAAAATGGATTGGTGGTAATGTCCATTAGCTTCTACTCTAATTGGCATTAGCATCAATTCATGTTCTCTGGAAGAAAATAAAACATTATTTTTGCATTTTTTCTTTCCAAACATCAAAAATAAAAGAGTATCTCTTCCCTCCTTTTTTTCAGGATGTTTTCTGAAGAAAAATTGTGAAATGCTTGCTGTGTTGGTGAGTTGTAGTATTTTGTGGCAAAGGTGGAAGGCATTTCCAAAGTGGGATTTTTTATGCTCCTTCATAGTCAGCGTCTTGACAGGTTTCAAGTTCATATTATAGTCAAGATTCAAATTCTACACAAAGACGAAGTCAGTGGACTCAAATCGCAAGGTAAAATATTCACCTTTCGATGGATCAACAGGTTAAGCACATTGTAACCCTGCCGGCAGACCTGCAGACCCGCCTCTACCCAGTCAAGTCTCATCATCTGGACAAACTTCGTTGCTTGGAGCTGGTGGAATAAGTTCTTCCTTGTCATGGCTTTTTCTGAGCAACTCTTCAGTTCATTGAGCACGAAGCATTTGAGAAGTTTCTGATACAACACGCGGACTTTGACAGGTTGACCAGGTGGGCAATGCTTGAGATACCAATTCTTGACAAGAGGGACGTCTTGAGCACATCTCGTCCATCTGGAACAGCAGTTATATGGATCAGCTGCCCTCCATAGTCCAATACCATCAGCAGCCAGATCATTCTGTGATGGTTGCTTGGCAAGGAAAGGCTCGATGTCCCCGGGAAGTTCGAATTCGTCTTCGTCTGCATCATTTGGCCCAAAAATCACGTCTTCATGTGAAACCAAGGGTGCATTCTTAGGTGTCATACCACGGAGGGAGATAGGGTTGATGAATGGGTCGAAGTAGAAGGCAGGAAGGTCGGGATCGTCTGTACGAATGTATATGTTCTTAGGGTAGTGATATGGTGACAGGTGAACCGAACAGGGAAGGGAATTGTAAAGATGGAGGAGAGCAACCTTGTACTCAGTACGAATCTGCTGCCAGATGATAACCTTGTTAATATCATTGAACTTGTTCCAGTCTTCATCAAACATGTCCATGTCACGGTAAAGCGGCTTGAACTTTGGTCCTCCGGATGTTTAGCACCTTGGCAGTGAAAAATGACTTTTTGTCAAAAAGGTAAGAAGCATTGTTGTCAGGTTGGTCTGACAAGAGAGTATGGCCTAAGTGGTATAGGTTAGCCATCACCGGCAGGGTAAGTGACCAATAACGGTAGGATGGCCCATTAATAGCTGGCATGTTGATCAATGGCTTGGGGTCATAGAACCAATCAATGATGGCAGAGTCTTCTTCCGGATCCAACTCCAGTTGAATAGCTTCCAGTGGCCTGACATCCAAAACATTGTCACCATAGTCAAGAGGTGGTTCTTCATCGTCAAACAGTGGAAAATGCATGCGCTTGAAGTGTCTATGGTCTCGCTTTTCCCAACACATGGCAAGCCACAAGACACTCCATTGAGTGTGATACAGGTTCGATGACATGGGGAATTTCATTCATGAAGGTGATGGCACCAGTGATGTGGTGTAGTACCGGGACCTCACGAACCTGCTCCCATGGATAAGGAATATTCTCGAGTAAGCTCATGACTGCATGAGGTACATACTTAAGTGTGCCAAGATGGACACGTTTGTGATTTCGGAGTTTGCGGTTGCTCATGTCACCGTGGTCCTTGATAATCTTATGGACATGTGCCAGGGGCAAGTCCTGGTGAAACAATAAGCCTTGGAGAATTGTAGGTAATGGCATACACACCTGTTTCCCCATGTCAATGTATCTGCCCTTTTGTTTCTCCCCATACCTCCTCTTCTGCATCACAACCCATTTCTGTGACTTCTGTGTGAGCATGTCTGGAGGCATGCACGAGCCCAAACCCTGTCCGAAGCCTGGCAGTGGAGTGGGCATTCCAGGGGGCGGTGGTGGCATCCCTGGTGGTGGGGGAACAAAGCCTGCGCTCATCATCTAAGGTAGTGATATGGCAACAGGTGAACAGAATGGGGAAGAGAATTGTAATGATGAGGTAAAGCGACCTTGTACTCGGTGCAAATCTGCTGCTGGATGATGATGGATGGTCGGTATGTCTCAGTTGTCAAGGAATAAAAGTGGCTCTGAGTTGTTGGGAATGCAGATAGTATTGCATCAGTGTTGAATTGGCTCCAGAGTCTCCTGACGAGTCACTCACCTGAGCATCCTTGAAATTATTGTCCTCGGGGAGTAATGTCAGCATGGCAGAGTGGTGATGATGGAGCCCTGGGATCTTGGTGCACAACACTGGGAATGTACATATGGCGTGGGGCACTGTGCAGGTGTTTGATGAATATTGTATGGCGACCTACTTATGTGAACAGGACCAATCACATCAGCCTCAAGGAGTGAGGGCGAGGATTCAAGTGGAAACTGGAGACGAACCTGACATGGAACTAAGCTGAGCATGCTGGTCCGAAGGACCTGCAATGCCTGCATCGGGAGTTGGTTGAAAGTGTGCGGGGGGTTAGGGGATGGAGAGGATATCAACCTTTGTCGACAGCAGGACATAAGTTGCTTGGATGGGCATACTGTATTCAGGGGGGATTTGAAGAATCCTCCACCGGCGCTTTATAACACCAAATATCCGTTCAATGACATTTCTAAGTCCAGCATGGCGAAGGTTGAATAGTTCCTCTCGATTCTGAGGTCTATAAAATGACAGGTACAAGTATGGTGCACACTGCATTTAATGACAACTTACCTCAATCCAGCTTGGCGCCATTCTTTCAAATGGTATTGAACCCCCCGGTATGGGACCAGGAGTGCATCACAAGTGCCAAACCCTGCATCTGCAAGAAGGTACTTCCCAGGCACCATGTGCAAGTCATTCCTGTGTGCATCATGCCACATGCTTGCATCTGCAGTTGATCCATCAAAGCCAGTCAGGGCATATGTGAAGAAGAAGTCAAAGTCACAGATGAAGAGGCAATTTTGAGAGGGATATCCCTTCCGGTTCCTCATGTGAGGCTGGTCCTCAGTAGCTGTGAATGCTCGAATATGGGTACCATCAACTGCACCAACACAATCCTGGAAGAATTGGAAGCGTGGGTCACTGGTAATCACAGGTGATACTGGAGTGTTGTTGGTGGGGAATTGAACCTGGGAGGCATAGAATTGTCCACCAGAGAAGAAAGATAGCATTTTTTAAAAATATCTGGGAATCTATGAGAAAAAATAAACAGGGGACATTCCAACAAATTCCTAACCTGGTGATGGTCCCTGGTGAGTGTTGGAACCTCTCAGCAACATGCCGGGATGACAGTCCAGTGACACAGGTGTAGAGGAATATGCCAAGTTGTTCCTCCACAGAGATTCCATTGCGAGAAGGTACAAACCCATGATGGGTTAGCACCTGAATCAAACGATCAAACACAACATGGCTGACACCAAGGCATGTCCGTATCCTGTCTGGATGTCCATTCAGGAGCTCTAGCATCCACCCCTCACCAGTCAGGATTGAGGTGTGGTAGGGGATTGGTTCTGAGTCAGAATGAAAGAGGAGATCATAGTAGAATAACACCTGAACCACTACTGCTGCCACAAGAGCAGCAAGACAACGACGACACACATGGTGTTGGTACCACTGTGCTTCAAGATCCATCTCAACAGAGTTGTGGAAAGAGTGAAGCTGATCTCCTATCATTCATCTAATCTATGGACTGGTATGTGCTGACTAAGTACTTCCTAATTTGTTTTCACATCATGTGATAGTCATGTGATCACTTTACCGAAGCCGAAGTCGAGAACTTGGACTTCGGTTTCGCGCAGTGAACGGGCTCTAAGACTCAACAACCTGCATATCCCACCACCAGCATTAAATACTGCCCCAATTCATGTCTTTCCTTGTATGTTTTTCTTCCTTTCCTACTCATAGCTTCAGGGGGCATATGTGGCCCCCTCGGCAATGCTCGGGGCAGCACTGCACCGCCTCCCAGTGCTACCACGTGACCTTCCATATGCAGGACTCAACGCACGACTCTGTGCAGGTAGTTGCTTCCCACACTGCCTGTCCATGCTCACCACCCTCTCGATGTCCTCGATGTCCATCCTCTATCAATCCCGTCAGTGATTGCTTCGCAACGTCTCCGGTATACCCCATCACACTCCTGACAACACTCATCATCGCTGCCACCCCAGATCTGCATGCATATTCTTCTAATCACTATCTCGATGATCTCAACGTTTCTTCGCAATGTTCTCAACATCTATCATCTATTGATCCCACCAGAAAAACACCTCGCAACGTCTCCATTTACCCCATAGTATCTCCAACGACTTGAATGACGTGCATATTCTTCTAATGGTTGGGATGTGTATGCATACAGGCCTGACACGTAAGTCTTCTTAAGGTGGAAATGACGCTGGAATGACTGGTGGAGAGGTCACCTATGACCGAGTAGAATCTTTGCACTTGAAAGATTCTGAGATCTGGGCAGCACGCTGTGCTGTATGTAGTGACGTTCTGCTGGCCCCTGCCCTTCATCAACCCCATCAGCAGCCACCTCACAATGTCTTCTCTTGCCTGTCAGTATTATTTGTGAAATCAACTGGTCATAGCGGGCATTTCTTGTCCCCTCAGATTTGATCTGTGTTTACACTGATCTTTTTATTGATGCGCTGTGGATGGGCTAATCACATCGTACTCATTTCTCATGCGATGTCCAACTTTAAATTTGGTTTGGCTTCACATAAACAAGATATATTGCAAGCAGGATGTGTTCTAATTGGTCACTTTTCTTAGCCTATTTATCAAGCTGCATTGGCGCTGCGCATATATGGTCCGCTAATCCAAAGGTAAGTTCAGTTCTCCAAACCACAAGGGTCAGGTACTGAACCTAATTATTGAAGGACATGCTGCTGCCGTTGTCAAATCCATACCCGTCTCAGTTGTCAAATCCAAACTCATACTCACCATCTCTGTGCAGTGCCCACATGGGGTTGAAGTCACTATCAAAGTTCCGCAGTGCAAGGTCAAGATCAATCTTGGGGATACAAAGAGCTGGGTGTGTAGAAGTGTAGCTGGTTTGTTCAGTCACTGAGCATGGTGCTGTGGAACAATAATTGGTCTGTCTGGTTGCTGACTGTGATGCCATAGAAAAATAGCCAGTCTGTTCGGTTGCTGAGTGCGATGGTGTAGAAGGATAGGTGGTCTGTTTGGTCACTGAGTATGATGCCGTAGAAGGATAGCTGATCTGTTTGGTCACTGAGTGTGATGCCATAGAAGGAACGCTCATCTGCCCTGCTGATAGTCCATTGGCCGTATTGATGCTGGTGTTAGAGTTTGCATCAATGTGAGCATTTGGAGCTGGATTGTATGTTGGGGTTGCAGTGGGGCTGATGTTATTTCCTTGGGTAGTTGCCATTGTAGCTGAGGTATGATTACTGTCTTTGTCCTCAGTATCAGTACGGATGGTCTTGGCACTCTTGAATGCATGACGTGAATTTCTACTTGTGTTGTTGCATGATGCCTGCTTTGTCCCCTTGTCTGAATGGCTTCTGTGAGTGTGCTTGACAAGCTCACCGCGGTTGAGCTTTCCATCGCATTCACAGCGAAGGGCTTCATACTCCTCGTTGCTAAGTTGCTTCCAGTATATACTTCCGGACTCCCACATTCTAAGAAGTGTCTCCAAATCTGGTAATGCACTGGATACAGTGCTTAGATTTGTGAAGGGTACATGATCGGGCCAACCTTCAATGGTAACCAAGTAGTGCGCAATGATATTGCAGAAATAGTGGGCCCATTGCATTTTGGCACTGGGTTCACTGGCACTGCAAGCATTTTGCAATGTTTCTTTGGAAATCATGCTGAAAAAATGGAGGAAAGAGATACTCTTTTATTTTGCATGTTTGGAAGGGAAAAATGCAAAAATAATATTTTATGTTTGTCCAAAAAAAATGGATTGGTGGTAATGTCCATTAGCTTCTACTCTAATTGGCATTAGCATCAATTCATGTTCTCAGGAAGAAAATAAAACATTATTTTTGCATTTTTTCTTTCCAAACATCAAAAATAAAAGAGTATCTCTTCCCTCCATTTTTTCAGGATGTTTTCTGAAGAAAAATTGTGAAATGCTTGCTGTGTGGTGATTTCCTCTGATGATAGTAGCATGATAAGCAAGTAGTTTACAAACAGACAAAGCAACACTTACGTAGCTTGGCATTAATGATTTCTCAGATCATGCCTCGCACTTGGGAGATGCACTGTTGATAGTTTGCTGCGGCACCTAGAAAAAAGCAGTTGGATGCCGGGGTAGATCAAAATAAACATAGAAAATTACCTTTCACACCCTGGATGGCGAACCCCTCCATTTTACTGACTAAATCCTGGTTATCAATGCACATCACAGTACCCATAAAATTCTTGACACCATCGGTTGCAAAGGCCACTCCACACAGCAGGAGGTCAGTTGACCTGTGCATTGTGTAGAGCATGGTCTCTGCACCTGTGCACTGCCGCAGACTAATTAGCTACATCACGAATATGTCAGTATGAGTCACATGAAAAAAAAAAGTGTACCTCATTCTCAACAGCTTTGAGTGTCTCAGTGATGTCATTGACCTTTGACTTGGCAGTAGCATGTAAACCGAACACCTTGGACTCCCTGTAGGATGTATATTCGTCAAGCAGAGTCTTCTTCTCTTCAGTCGAGAGGGACTTGTATTCTTGGCTTGCATGTTGCATGAGGGCTGGCAATGCACCCTTGCCCTCTGGAAGCTGCTCTGTAATTTTAGAGTATTAGCGGAGTACAGACGAAGGTTAAAAGTACAACGTACCAGTACCTTTCTCTTTTTTTTTTTTCCAGCAGAAAGCATTCCATGCGCTAGGCTGGGAGCACCTGGTGTGAAACAAGTTATATCCAAGATATAGTTCATGCTGGACATGGTTGACACTCTTGTGGTTAGCCAATGCGATGGTCTTCATTGCATCATTGATTTGTTGTAACGTGCCATCAAGGTCCTTCTTGAAACGTTCATTCTTGTTCCGCTGCTGGGCCAAGAGTTCTTTGCGTGCTTCTTGGGTGAGAGAAACTTTGGTCCGAGGCCGGCAAGGAGGCTGCACCAGCTTCCATTGGCCCTTCTGAGCAAAAAAAGATTGAGAGGACATGGAACATGTTTCATTCTAACCTTGTCCAACATATTTAAGCAAAACCGCGATTGGCCCTGGCCAGGTAGTATTTCTATACGAACAGAGATTTAGCAAATGGGCCCATGTCATACAAGATCTAGCCAAGTATCAGAATGACAGCATACATAATGCATAGGCCCATGCATATGCAACCAGTCGCTTTGCAAAGTATTCCGAAGAAGGACTGTCTATGCTAGAATGGGTGCTGTCAGGATGGGCGCAATGAGGGACATATATTTGCTTACCCTTTCCAACCTAGTTCCTGCACTGCCCTGAGTGTCTGCAATGAGTGCTTGAGAGAGATTGACAGCCTGCTTGTAAGTGAGATTCCACTGAGAAGATCTCAGCTTCACCTCCCAACGGCTACTACGGATGGTGCTGATGAGCGTTCAGAGTCACGGCAAAACTTTGTCATTGATCTTGAAGCGATCAAGAACTGCGTCTGTATTGGGGCCGATGCTGATAAGTGTAGGGCCAAATATAATGGGATTTGTCAAAAACATGGAGGTGGAATGAGCTGGCAGCTCAGTAGCGGGTGGCATTTGTTCGATGACTTTCAGGGGAGGGTGTACCTCTGCCAGGCGACACTGTCAGACTGACTGCAGCTTCTGTGGCATGGAGGGAGGGGCACTAGGCTTACCTGCAAGCTCCTTCACTTGGCAAATTGCCGCCAATGGCATGCAATCAACTTTAGTGTTCATGGGCACCTCAAACAGGCAAGGGTCCTGAGCCGAGCACTGAATATGGCTGCTGGTAGGCGATGAGGGGAATGGTAAATACTGTGGCCCATCTATGCTGATAGAGCCAGCTTGCACTAATTATCATAAATACGATGGCCGGAAATGAGTAAAAATGCGCCTTACCAGAATCTTCAGGTGGAGTTATAATTTCCACCTCACAATGCTTGTTGAAACATTGAAAATGAGGAAGGGTGAACTCCTGGCAAAAGGCCTGGACAAGGACTGCAACATCACCTCTGATACGTTCCGGAGTCTCACGAAATTCTCGTGGGGTAACATAGAGATCGACAGTTACTTCATCTGCTGTTTGCACAGACGTGCTCTTCACTCCAGCACAATGGAGCAGTAGGGTAATGCCTCCATCCAGACAGTCTTGCATCATCACCTAAATTTTACAGTCTCATCAAGATAAATTTATGAATGGGGACATGAACTTACTGCATTGAAGACGTCTTGTAAGGAAGCCTCTACAAGCTCTTTACTACTCAAGGACCTTGCTTTTTTGTCATTCATGTTGGGATTGAAACCAGCATACACAGGGTGCAGTCTGCCTTTAACCCTAGACTGAAAGTGAGCACCATCCAAGTGTGCACTGTGCCTCAGTAATGCACATGCTGCAGCCTGTCATTCATCGTTACTGAAACCTTGAGCGAAAGTTGAGTTATAGAGTGCAGCGAGGTTCGTGATGTTGAATTGGCTATACCTGATGGAAAGAGACTCCGGGTTATCCTGTCCCGACATTTTTTTGGGTGAGTTGGGCTGGACAGACTTCGAGCGGGAGGTAGTGGGTGTGGACATAGTCAGTGTGGTTCCTATGAGACTGACAGGTAGTTATAGGCAAGGGACCTAAGCATGTGGCTAGGGAGTAATGTCAATTATGGAAGGCCGATAACGAACACACCTTTCAGGGAAGCGATCTGTATGTACCACAGCCTGCTGCACTCGCATCATTCCAGTGGATATGTCCTCATTTCCGTGTTCGTATGCTGCAGGGCTCAGTAGCCATCTATTCCCCAGTTGGTATGCGCAATGAGCAATAAGACATTTCGACTGTGTGCTCAGAGATGCGAGGTGTGCGCCATTGAGTTTGTTGTGAGGTGTTGAACAAACATAGTAACGTCAAATAAGGAAGCTGCATTGGCAGATCAATGGGATCACACAATAGATAGGTGCAGCCCCAGCACTACCACCTGGAACGCCTCCGAAATCGCTGTGCAATGTACCCAGTTGACAGCAGCTTTATGTAGATCTAAATCAAGTCAACTAACTTACACTGCAAGCATTTCACAATGTTTCTTCAGAAAATATGCTGAAAAAATGGAGGGAAGAGATACTCTTTTATTTTGCATGTTTGGCAGGGAAAAATGCAAAAATAACATTTTATGTTTGTCCAAAAAACATGGATTTATGGTAATGTCCATTAGCTTCTACTCTAATTGGCATTAGCATCAATTCATGTTCTCTGGAAGAAAATAAAACATTATTTTTGCATTTTTTCTTTCCAAACAACAAAAATAAAAGAGTATCTCTTCCCTCCATTTTTTCAGCATGCTTTCTGAAGAAAAATTGTGAAATGCTTGCAGTGTTAAGGGCTACAGACCCGACATGGCTAAGGAAACAAGTTGGTGTCGAGAACTTTAAGGGTCCAAACCTCGTCAGAAAATGATGTATAAGTGTAAATACATACTGCAAGACTTGGATTACTTAAATGACGCGTGCGGTGCAGGTCTGTTGGACACAGCTCAGGAAACAAGGTTAGTATCAAGGGGCCCGAGCGCGATGCAGCAGCAGACTCGACACAGAAAACTAGGCAGTTAATGCCTCCAGAGGTCGGCATTGTGAAGTAAAATGCTGTGAGTATATCATAGAGCACCCTACAGTCAAGAGCCAATGTATGAGTGCAGGCAGGTGTATATAGGGTACAACTTGTCATCTAGTATAGATCCGACTCGACAAAGGCAACATGACTGGGGTCTCCATAGTTTGGTGCGGTGTGGGCAACTCTTCTTGCGAGAGTGCAAAGGGGAAAAGGGGGAAAGCTGTAGGGTAGACCTAGGCTCGTCCCAAGGGGTCGTGAGTCGGAAGGAGACTGAGGGGAGGTAACTGGTGGGTCTGGGAAATTTTCCCTGAGGCCTGGGGAGTGTAGGCAGCAAAGAACTCGAAATTCCGCCTCAAAATGGGCGAAGAGGGATTTTTCTAGTCGATAAGGCGGTGTTGGGAAGCTAGGAACTCGGTCGGCGGCGAAAGTAGACTCTTGTAGACTGTAGTAAAAATCGGTAGATGCGAAGGGGACGACTCAGAGGGCTGGCGGAATTTTTAAGACGCAAGGAGACTCGAAATCGTCGGTAGAACTCGATGGGTAACTCTGGGGACTCAAAGTGGGCTCAGAAGACTCGAAGAAAACTCTGAAAGCGACTCTGGGGACTCAGGATGACTCTTAGACACACAGTTTGTGACGCCAGAAAAGTGGGTATATTCCTCCTAAGTACAGCGGTGTTTTGTAGCGTAGGAGGAGCTGTCACTAAGGTATTAATCGGCGAAATTCGGAACTGCCATATGTCAAGAAAAATTCAAGAGAAAAGTGCCGAAGTAAGGCACTACAGGTTGTAGGTACGAAAGGAAGGGAGAAAAGGAGGTAAAAACAAGCCAAAAGGGAAGAGAAGCGGCGAAGAAGAGCATGCCTACGGTCTATGGATCACTGACCGACTCTGCAGGAGCAAGAGAAGCGGTCTGGGGCAGTGTGGCAGTGCTACTGGCGGTGGCGGGCGTCGGAGACTCGAGTGGAGCTTATAGAGGCCGAGTTACCGACATTACAGCCTTCGGTAGAGGCCGCTGACGACCGGTAGACACGTGATACTTGTCTGGAGACCGAAAGCCGACGTAGTGTGGGGTGGATAGGGGCTAGAGCTCGAAGGGAACGGTGGACAGGGGTCAGCGGCGATGTTGGTAGCGGTGATAGGGGCATACGACCTAATTGGGACGTGGCGGTAATTCTAGCCGAAAGAAGTGCTCGATTAGCCGAGTTAGCCGAGAGTGGAGCGGCGGCAATGATTTCGGAGGGGCAGCCTGCTGTGGGAAGTGGTGTAGCGCGGTGATGACGATGCTAATAACTGATATATTCAGCCCTAGGGAGTATGGACTCCCTACACCTCCCAGGGTCTTTGAAAACTGACCGTCCTCGGTCAGGGGTATGCGGTGACACGGAGCATTGACGAGATGCCGTGAGACACGTGATGTGGCTGTGCTCGGATCAAGTGCAAGCAAGACGGGGAACTCGGTCATGTGCTGTGGCAAAAATTGATTCCGTGGGAACAAAGGGCTTCCAAACATACCAAACAAACACCGCCACTTCATCTTTTCTTCTCTAAGTCCCACCACCACCACTTCTATTTGCCGCACCCAATCGTAACATGTCCACGACCAAGACCGCCACCTCCTCTAAGGCTGCGACCCAGCCTAGGTACCTCTCCCCCGACGCCTCGCGCAAGCTGATACCCAAGATGTGGGCCGCTAATATGGAGAAGCTAAGGTCTCTGATGAGGGAGGTTCCTGGCAAGGCGGCTGCAGAAGACGTAGCGCGGGGGTGGATGGACGAGTACTACGAGGTATCGGTGAGTCGTCAACGCACTTCCAAGGTGTCTCGACTGTAGACGGGAGTACAGGACCACATCGAGGGGCTTTGACAGTATGCCGCCGATCTGAGCACCGAAGTGCCTGCGTACCCCGAGGAGACACAAGAAGCCATCGGGTCCGGTTTTTTAGAGTTAGTGCCCCTTCAGAAGCGCTTCCCGCGACGTGCTACAAAGTCGAAACCCAAGCCAGCGCCAGGGGGAGCCAGTGGTTCGCAAGCAGGCGGTGAGACGACCAGGCGGTCTCAGCGGCAACTAGAGAAAGCCGCTGCTAGGGGAAACGAGGGTGACAAGGTATGTTCTACATGATGCCTCACCGCAACGAGTCGATCTGATGATCCTCTGTGATCCAGGACTTGCCAGCGAGTGGGGGCAGTGCACCCCTCGAAGCAGCTGCCACCGGTCCACAAGAGAGTGCCACCCAGGGATCGGGTGGGGGTACGGAAGCGCCTGCTCTCAGTATGCAAGTCGAGACCGAGGCTTGCGAACGGTGCGTGAAACGTGGGGTCGAGTGTGTTTGGAAGGACGGGGTGGCGTGCATAGCATGTCACATTGGGAAGAAGAGGTGCGGCAAAGCTGGGAAGCCAGGCAGGAAGGTGAGTAGTACGAAAACCTCTCGAATGAGTTAGCAGTGACAGGGACACGCAGCGAAAGAATGCCGACGCCCCCCCGGCGTCGTCGGCTTCGACGAGCAAAAGGGCAAGGACGACGTCTGTCCCCCCTCCATCGTCTTCAGCGCCCCTGAAGGGCGCTTTAAAGGTCCGTCCTCGAGTCGTTAGTCAAGCCATACCAGCCGCAGGTGCTGTCGCCTCCCTACCCAATCTCGACCTTCCTCCAACCACTCCTTCTATCTCTCAACCACCACCACCACTGTTCCTTCCTTTGAGCCCGACGAACACGCCCGTCCCCTCTACCTCTCGGACCAAGGTGGAACCTCAAGATTATCCTACAACGTTTGCCGCCAGTCTCGGCGATTTATTGGACGAGGCTCCCGGCGGTGAGTTTGAAGCCGATCGATCAGGGGACGAAGGCGATCCCGAGACTCCTCGGTTAAGTGTCCAGGGTGAAGACGACACCGGTAGCCGTCCTCGTGGATCGGCTGAGGCGCGGTGGACCCCGTTCGGTGGTACTCCACACGCTGTTGCCCAATACGACGCGCGTCTCGCAGCTGCCCTCGGTACAGTAGAGTGGGCCGAGTCCCTCATGGCCGAGCTTCACTCGGGAATGGGGCAATTGGGGCTCGTTATCCAGCAGGCTAAGAGGGACATCCGTCAGTTGCAAGAGTGGCGGCGAGATAACTTTGAGGATCGGCGGTAACTTCGGGGTCGCATAGGGTAGTGCCTGGCATTGTATATAGGCGTTAAAAGAGTGCGTGTTGTCTGACCTGTCAGAACCGGCGGCGAAAAGCTAAGTAAGACTAAGGTAACGAAGTTGGCAAAACGGATGTAAGTAGAGAGTGAGCGGTATGATTTTCTTTTCTTTCTTTTGGTTGTTTTTTTTTGGTTGGCAGTGTTCTTTTAAGTAGACAGAGAAGTGAGTACAGTTACAAAGTCAGATGACAGAAGAGAGAGAAGTAGACATATTTTTCGGTTTGATAGGTTTTAGGTTCCTGACTTTTGTTTTCGGAATATTCGTATGAGTAGTGAGTCTGTAAAAGATAAACGAAAGAGATGAAAGGAAAACAGAGAGAGAACGAGACAGAAGGGTATAGTTACTCGTCTGACTCGTCCCTAGGGACACCAGTGAGCTCTGGGTCGGGCAGGGAGTCGTCTTCGAGTCGGTCTATGGTGGGATTGTCGAGGCCCACTAGGTGGGTGACCTCAATCTGAGACTTATTGCGAGGGAAATAGGGGAATAGTCGGAAGGTGGCGAAGCGGAATTTTGAAATAGCGCCATTGAGCTCTGCGAGAAGATATGAGCCGCCTTTAGTTCGACGCACCACTACCATTGGTCCTAGGTAGCGCGGTTTGGTTTTGCGGTCGAGCTCCTTCTTGATGCAGGAATTTCTGACGATGACTAGTGTACCAGGTTCGAAGTCGAAGTTGTGTATAGTTTTCTCGAAGCGAGATACGAAGTCTTTGGCTGATGCGAAGCGGGATTTTAGGACCCGATGAAGAATCAGATTGTAGAGATGACTGGGGATGGATGAGAGTGATCTGAGAGGGAGAGGTCTTCCAAAGGGGCTCCTCTAGCCTGGAAGAGAGAACTGTCTGAGGGGGGACATCTGAGGCTGTCTGGGGCTGTCTGGACACTGAAGAAGGCAACTCGAAGCCTTCTCGAACTCGAACTCGAACTCGAACTCGTAACACTCGGAACTTCCTTGTTATTTTTTCTAAGTAGCTACAGTGAAGTGTAAGTGCGTGTGTGCTTATATAAGCTACTCACGTGTCTAAACTCGAAACTAAGTAAGGACTAGAGTAAATGAACAGAAATAAAAGTGAAAATAAAAACTATAAAATAAAAGAAATATCTTGGTAGGGAGTACTCACTCCCTACATCCGCGGGCCACTTGAGAATGCAACTGTCCTCAGTTGCAAACTGACAGTACGAGCTTGAAGGTGCCAGCAGGGAGGGGTAGTGGACGAGCTTGCCAAAGGACAATGGCTGCGCGAAACTCGAGGTGATGGTAAGGGGGGATATGGGGAGGACGTAGGAAAAGAAATCAAATGAATACGCGCACCCCATCCCGAGATATCAGCAAAGCCGGCCCAAGACACCACTGCGCACGAAAAACCAGATTTCTCGACAAGGGCTACACGAATCGCGACGCGAGGTATACCATTGGAAAGCACTGACTGAGTACTATAATATCCCCAAAAAGCGAGAGGCACGGCGAAGAATCGAGGGAGGTACTGGGTGCACGAGTTGTGGGGCAGCATGAGGGGCTGGAAGAGGAGGCCGCCGAGCAACGACCACTGGGGCGATCGATACGAAACCGTAGGTAGCGGTAGAGGTCACCTGGGACGAGATGGAGAAGAAGGAACTATACCAATTGGTGCCTCCAGTCCCGAGGTATCCGCCAAATCGCCTCGTACCCCTCTGTACACCAAGAAAACCCATATCTCCCCAACGGCCGAGGGTGCCGCAACGAAAGAGGTATCACCAGGTAGGTACGAACAAACAGTTTCACCGTGCAAAAATGCGAGAGGCATGGCACAAAAATGACCAAGATACGTGATGCCGACCTCCCCATCCTGTTCAGACACAAAAACCCGGATAACTCCGGAACCGTGAATGCGCGCGCGACGTCTTGTATATCGTCTGGTAGGTAGCGTCGAGTAGTTTCACGTCTGAGAAAAGCGTGCGATTCGGTCGAGAATTACCTAGGTTATGGCCCAAACGCAGTAGGGGCTAGGAGGGCGGCATTGCGTCGGTGGGGAACTGCTGGGCGGCGTCCTACGAAACTCCAGGAGGCGGTAGGGAGGCATATGGAATGATGGGAGAAGAAGGAAGCGGGAAAAAAAAGCTACACCCGTCCCGAGATATCTGCAAAACTGTCTCTCCCCCCTCCATACACGAAAACCTCCGTATCTCCAAAACCACGGCGCACATCGCAATGAATAAGGCCTCACCAGGTAGATATGAACGAGTAGTACCACCATCCAAAAAAGCGAGAGATACGGCCCAGAGGTGATTGAGATACGCGATCCCGACCTCGCTACCCTGTCCTAACTCGAAAACTTGAATAACTCCTGAACCAGGAATGCACTCGCGACGTCTTGTATATCGTCTGGTAGGTATCGTCTAGTAGATCCACGTCTGCGAAAAGCGAGAGATTCGGTGCAGGGGTGCATGAGTTATGCGTCAAACAGGGTAGGGGGTGGGAGGACAGTGTCGCGTTGGTGAAGAACCACTGGGCCGAATCCTACGAAACTTTGGAGGGTGGTAGAGGGATGCATAGAGAGGTGGGAGAACGTGGAAATACGGAAAACGGCGCACCCAATCCCGAGGTATCCCAAATTTCGTCCTACAAAGCCTTTCTCCAAGGAACGGGCCATATCTCCGGATGTACTGAGGCAAATGCGACGAAAAATATACCTTTCGAAAGGTCTCGTCGAGTAGAACACGAATCCCAGTTTGCGAGAGGGATGGGCGAGTGGCGGTCAAGATATTGCGTTGACAGCGTTGGGGATGAGGCGGATGGCAGGGAAACTCCAAGAATGATACATTCATAAAAGAAGACATAGAATACAATACCCAACCAGCCAACATGGCCCTACATCGACTCAGTACCACCTTCGAGATGGCTGAGGAGTGCGACTGCGACTGCGACTGCGAGACCTTCTCGAGCATGGTGGTGCATGACTACTGTGGGATAAGCGAGTACTGTAGATGCTTGAGGACCTGAGTCTGTCCACTAGCTGGCTGGCAAGCTGGTCCAGCGCAGGTTTGTCTCTCGAGAGGGTTGGTAGGCGCGAGCACTCGAGCAAGGGTGCAGGTGGTGGTGAGCGGCGGATATGGCGGTCGCGGGAACGAGAGTGGCGGCTGTGGGACCCACTCGAGTACGACTGTGGATACCTTCGACTGTAGCTTGGTGAATCCTCGAGGTACAAGGGAGATGGCGAGCGCGGGCGGCCACGGCCGCGAGAACGAGAGCAAGATTGAGGTCGACCGCGAGAGTATCTTGTAGGTAGAGTGCAAGAGGGTGAATGAGGGCGGCACAACGAGGCATCGCTCGAGCTCGAGGATGCACTAGGTGCTCGAATAGAATGACTCGGCCCTTCCGTTGAGAGTGGTGCACACAACGGTCGTTCCGAGGGGGTATTAGGGTGCACTAACAAGCGGGACTGAGACAAACCTAGCGAAACTATTTGGGTCTGCGGCTCGAGGCTACCCACATCCTCCAAGGGTAGCCTGCCTGGACTCGAAGGAGGATTTCGAATATCCTTAGACCGGTTTCCTAGATCCCAGTGTGCCAGACGGTCCTTGAGAGTGCGCCCGGGTACTTCTCGCGGTATCTCTTGTCCTGTAGGCAGTACGACACGACCTTTCACTATTAGACATTTTCCCGCGGCCAAATACTCCTTGCACGAGTCACAGTTTGCTCGAATATGACCTTTCTGACCGCAGAAGAAGCAAAATGAATATATTCGGCGAGGTGAGCGACTGTCTGAGGTGGGTGGTCACCTGTGTGTCACCATTCACGTTACATATTAGTAATGGAGATGTGACTCGATCTTCGTTACTAATTAGAGAGAGAATCTAATACTACGGTGCTGCAGCACTTGCTGCAGCACTCAACAGTGACTTAGTGGTGAGAAAATTACGAGGTAGATAGGGCAAGATTAGATCAGCCGGTACGCTAATAGATAGTGGCGCAGCATTATATAATTGTTGCGCAATCTGCCGAAACACACGCCGGTGCCGCCTCCCGACAACATGTCACCCGTGCCCGCTGTTTCCCACGATGTCAGGACTGTTGTGCTCGCTGTTGCCCACGACGAGCAGCGTATCTCGCTTGATTATGGGCCAAATTTAATGCGGTTTTCTTTATATATGATTAGCACTGCGTCATTAACATAATAGATAGTGTTAATTAAGGTAGAAACATAATCAAGAGTACTATTGCGATGTGGGCTGAAAATCAACCACCCGGGTATCCCCGGAATTATAGTTCCGACGTGGGGCTGTGTCAGGTACAGTGTTCGACTCTAAGCGGAGTTTGTACTTATCTCTTATCGTCTTCCTCGCTGCTGGCAACGGTGAGCACGGCGCTGCACGCCGTCGTTCTGCTCGATGATTATGCCGTCTTGTCCCTACTGGTCGTCTACATCGATTTTCACGCACTAGCCGGCCCCGTCAACGTCGTTTTTGCCCATGTAGCCGTACGTCAACGGTCTGCAGCGTAGAACGAGTACGCCGCTCTCCTTTCCTGCGTTGTAGTGGTGATACAGGTAAGTCCCCCTTCATCGCGTTGTACTCCGACTCAGATTGTTCTCGTAGCCGTCTTGCCTGTACCCATGCAGTACAAGGGGCTACCACAGGTTCCATGTTACTGATCCAATCAAAGTCGCTGAGGCCAGCATGTAAGTCGAGAAAGGTCTTCTTTCTTCCGTACCATTGCTTCGAACTCACTGAGTGTCGATAGATTTGCGTCCACCCTCCCCCTCCCGCTCCTACTATCAGCCACGCACGAACGATCCGTGCCGCAGAGCAAGCACGTCGACGATGAGGTTAATATGTAAGTCGGACAAGTTTTACTCTTGAAAAATCCTTCCGTACCATTGCTTCGAACTCACTGAGCGACAGGTCTCTGTTCGGGTTCCCCCCCTCCCGTTTCCACCTGCACTTCAACGATCTGCAGCGCAGATCAAGCACGTCCACGACGAGGTTATAATACGTAAGTCGGGACGAGTTTTACTCTTGAAAAATCCTTCCGTACCATTGCTTCGAACTCACTGAGCGACAGGTCTCTGTTCGGGTTCCCCCCCTCCCGTTTCCACCCGCACTTCAACGATCTACAGCGCAGATCAAGCATGTCGACGACGAGGTTATAATACGTAAGTCGGGACGAGTTTTACTCTTGGAAAATCCTTCCGTACCATTGCTTCGAACTCACTGAGTGTCGATAGATCTGCATCTAGCCCCCCTCCCCCCCGTTCCTACTATTAGCCGTGCACGAACGATCCATGCCGCAGATCAAGCACGTCGACGACGAGGCCAATGTGTAAGTCGGACGAGTTTTACTCTTCAAAAATCCTTCCGTACCATTCCGTACCATTGCTTCGAACTCACTGAGTGTCGATAGATCTGCGTCTAGCCCCCCTCCCCCCGTTCCTACTATTAGCCGTGCACGAACGATCCATGCCGCAGATCAAGCACGTCGACGACGAGGCCAACGTGTAAGTCGGACGAGTTTTACTCCTGAAAAATCCTTCCGTACCATTACTTCGAACTCACTGAGCAACAGGCCTGTGTTTGGGTCCCCCCCCCCTCTCCCGCTCCCACCGCGCTTCAACGATCTGCAGCGCAGATCAAGCATGTAGACGACGACGGTAGTATGTAAGTAGGGAAAGATCTACAGTCACTCGTCCACACGGCAACTCAGGCGTCGTGAAATCAAAATTCAGCTCTAACCTTCCACCAAGGATGTTGGGTTCTTACACCTGAAAAATTCTTCCGTGCCGTTGCTTCGAACTCACTGAGTAACAGATTCGTGTTCAGGTCCCCCCCCCCCCTCCCCCTCCTGCTTCCATGCGCAGATCAAGCATATCGACGATGACGCTAATACGTAAGTCGGACGAGTTCTTAGTCCTGCAAAATCCTTCCGTACCATTGCTTCGAACTTACTGAGTGTCGATAGATCTGCGTCCAGCCCTCTTCCCCCCCTCCCCCCGCCCCTACCGTCAGTTGTACACCAATGATCTGCGCCGTAGGTCAAGCATGTCGACGACGACGCTAATATGTAAGTCAGACGAGTTGTTATTCCTGCAAAATCCTTCCGTACCATGACCTTAAACTTACTGAGCAACAGATCCGCGTTCGAGCTTCCCCTTCTTCCTGCTCCTCCAGGTGTGTCAACAATTTGCTGTGCGGATCAAGTATGTAGACGATGACGGTAGTATGTAAGTTGGGAAAAGTCCCCCCTGCCAAGTCCTTCCATACCATGGCCTCGAATTGACTAGCTTCAGTGGATTTACGTTCAACTCCCCCATTGTCTACGCGCTATTCAGTCGAGTTCGTCGTTCCTTGGTTACTCACTGTTCCGCGGGTTCTCTCTGGTACCCTGACGCCTACACTAGAACCTTAACTTAGAGTTACCTCATCTGTGCTAAAGCTTTATGTTAGGGAAGGGGACTCCGGATTGTATTTACAGTTTTAGTCGAAGTCTGTTAAAACCATTGATAGCTATTTCCACAATCCTTTGCACTCAGTCCGAGTTTGAGTCAGAATTTAAAGGTGAGGGTTCTCTAGTTGAAGTCTTGGTTGTGTGACTACGACGGGGGTGGTAAACCAGTTCCCCTCGTGCCTGACGCTCCTTGTTGTGGGTAATCCTTGCCCTACATTCTTCATCTGTCAGTCTAACCCATTTGCAAGCTTCCGAATTCAGGGCATCAAGTAATTTCTCCACCTCTGCTCGGCCACCAATCTTTGAAGGGTTCCGCACTGGACCTGAGAATGGCCAGCCTGTCAGCATAACACCATAGCGTTCAACGATTTGACGCTCGTAGTTAGTATAATTCATTTTGACGTTAACTGTCACTTTCTTCTTCGTGAGTAAGTAGTCTGTGACACGTACATTTGGTAAGATTATAATATTACAAAGCTACGGGTTAACACTCACCGAGTTCCTCCTGAATGAGAGCGCGGCACTCGCTGATCAGTTTGTTGAGAGGGCGTTGGTATTTAGTCGCGGTAGCTATGTCTGAGCATTCGAATGAATTTATACATATAAAAGACACAACGACGATTGAAGGGAACATACCGAGCCCACTGACCACCCAAGACTCGAGACGGAGGGCCAGACGACGCGGCTCGATGTCCAGGACAGTGCGCACAAAGTTCTCTGCTTTTTGGGTGAAAAAAACCTTGGGCTCCGAGAGGTCTTCGACCGTTCCTCGGACCGCTATATAAAATCCTTCTAGACCGGTTTGCATACACAGGGCAGTCCACTGACATTATAATCTAAGTGTGAACATGTTAAGGAAAACAATCGTGTTACCTCCCAGTCCATGTTCGCGAAAGTGGCAGTGACAGTGTGGCTAATAGCCTTGGGGTTTGAGCGCGCGACCCTGACCTTCGTATCTCGAGCAACCCGGACTTCGGCATTATAAGCCTCTTGCTGCGTGGGTGTCAAGTTCTTGTAGGCGACTAGTAAGTCATCCTTGTTTCGTGCCACGAACTGGGTGAGTTTGACGCGATCACCTCGTTCACGGCCTGTGGAAGAAAAGAATCACTAAATGTGATAGTATGCAACGATGAGCCGGATCTGTACCAGCATTTGCCTCACGAAGCTTGGAACTAATGAACGCGTTCCATGAGTTGACGCGTCGGCGGTCGCGGAGGTTCTGACTCTTAAGGAAAAGTTGAACACGAGTCCAATTAAGAGACCTGGAAGTGAGGGGGAGGGGGGGAGGTAAGTTTTGGTGGTAAAAAGCTGAGGCGCACATACCGTCCATAGTTTCGGGCAATATCTCTCGCCTCTTGGGCATAAGCCCGCCGCGCGCCGGCGATGTCACCAGCAAGTTTCATGTGCCTAGCGTGGCGCTCCTCCTTTTGCTCATTGCTGAGCTTAGGGCGTACACGCTTACCATGGAGAATAGCTGTGCGAGCCATCTCAGTGAAACACTGAACTGAAAAAGTTAAGTCGCACTATTTTATATCCCAGACGGAGGGAAAGGCATACCGTGAACTAGGCGAGAGTCGAGACCAAAAACATTTCAGTAATCTATTCTGTTAGGCCGTGGGCTAGTGGTCAGGGTGTGCAACGAACCTGGCAAGGCACGAATATGCTTACCCGAGTCACATTTACCTCAGACCGGAGAGTGCAGACCAGGGAGTGAATGGCCAACTCAACTTGCGAGTAATCGGAGCCGAGATACGGGCAGGGAGTGGTTACGGCCAACTCAGGATTATCGGTGTCGTACGGTATCCGCGCGGTAGGAATAGCTGCAGCAGGTAGGCTGTGAGCACATCCCAGATCCCACTAGATGCTCGAGGTGCAGTCAATAAGTCACCAATGTTGCTCTGGTGGCCGTTCTCTGCCTGCGCGTGGCCCCGACGACACGGTTGATGAGCTTGGCGTTAGCTGGTGTAAACCGTCGAGACAAGTACTTACCTACCAACCCCACACCGAGACCAGGAGAAGCTCGTCCCAAGTCCCACTTGATGCTCAAAGTGCAGTCGGCGACTCTCCGATGTTGCTTCGGTAGTCGTTCCCTGCCTGCGATAGGCCGTTGGCTGTATTGCTCACGGACTCACGGACGAACAGCAGAACACGTGCGCAATAATCGCCGCTACCCTGCATTGAGACTCTCGAGTCTGTTGGTGTCAAATTTCCATGCGGCTGTGCTGCTCAGTAGAGTTAGATGCCATCCTCAGAATGTATCGGCAAGAGTGACTACGTACGTTACTCTGCGAGGCGGAAAGGGAATGGCCCGACGAAGGAGTCAATGAGCCTGAGGTCTTGCAGACGTGACTCCAGCCTTGTCGGCTGTATTGCTCACGGACTCGCAGACTCACAACAGAAAATGCGGATAACAACTGCTGCCACTACGAATTGAAACTCTTGAATCTAGGACACCCTCCCCTCACTTCCTGACAACAAGGAAGCGGATAATGAGAAAGGACATTAAAGATGGGAAGGGACTCACAAAAGGAAAAAAGATCACGTACGATTATCATATACAAAACATGATACCAGGCCCAGGACACGCGATTCCACTGTGCCATCCAGACGAACAGCCGGTCATGAAAAAAAAACTAGCAGCTCGTTGCAGAAAACGTTGATCAGATGCCGTGACGACGGGAGGCAGCGTACAAAGCGCCCACACTTTCCAGCGTCTCTCGTATCTGATTGTAGGTTGAAATCAACGGATTCGTTCTGTAGTTTCAAAGGTGAATTAACTAACTGACAAGTCGAACTTCGTCACCTACCAGTATCCAGACTCATATCGCCCGTTTTGACCGCAAGATGCTGGATGCCGGTGAGTCTAAGATCAGAACATGAGAAACGTGTTGGTGGTGTGAGGAAAGCACGTGAATTACCCAAGACAAGCCTTGTAGGATGTTTCATGAGGCTGCAATATGTCGATCCGTTCTCATTGCGGTGGGCGTTTTTGATGCCGTTCTATCCTGGCTTGAGTGAGCTGAGTGGAGGTCAAAAGACATCGACGGGTTGACGGTTTGAGGAAAGCGTGTAGATTACTTATGATTAGCCTCGTGGTAAGCCTCATGGTAAGCCTCGTGGTAAGCCTCATGTCATGTTCCATTGATGCGGCGGACGCCTTGGTGCCGCTCACGTTGTAGATTACTTGTGATAAGCCTCGTGTCATGTTTTATCGATGCAGCGAACGCTTTGGTGCCATCCTATCGTGAGCGAAATGAGCCGGAAGTGAAGTTCAGATGATGATAATATTAGCACACGTAGTAGATGTTCGTACGATTGTAACTTAGAACCACATTATTTTCTATGTAATCCCGCCAGCTAGGTCCCACTGTAGTCGAATGTATGTCCATACGAGTTGGTAGTATCCTTGCGAGAGTACGATGATAGATCATGGACGCTTTGGTGCCATTCTATCCCGACTTGAGTAGCCACAAACATGAGCATGATGGGGCACCATGCCGTTGCAGATGTTCGTATGATTGTATTGTAGAATTCCCTCTCGCAATTCCTTACTGACGAAGCACAACAAAAGCTCCATTATGATAGTGTACTAGACATGTCATCTAATACTGTGGTACCCGATCCAACGTATCTCCAAGACGGAAAGCTTCGCCATCATCGTCGTCGCTATCTTCCTCTTCGTAGTCGTCGCTAGCTCCGTCACGCATGACTCGTAGTTGGTCCCCAATAGGTCTACAGCCCATGTAACCAGGCATCTCGTATATCTTTTGCAACTGTACACGATGAAAGTCATTGATGCGGACCCTTTCACCGTACATCGACTCCATCTCGGACGCAAGCCCCGGCGATCCCGAATCCCCGAATCCTTGTGCAGCGAGCTTCATCTTCTCACCATCGAAATCCAGCCATGCTTGAAATCTACGAATCTCGACATTGAGTCGAATAATCTCCTCTTGCGATCGCCGAAGCTTGTAATACTTCATCATCATCTCACGATTATCTGGCAAGGCCCATGGCTTCTCCAGCACCTCGTAGCGTGAATGTTTCAAAAGGGAAAATTCTCCCAGCAGGCTGTAACCGATCACTTCTGCGTAGTCAAGCTTAGGGCGCGGTGGACGTTGACGGGGTGCTAATTTGTTATATCGCTCGAGAGCGGCGCGGATGGCGGCGGAACGCCTGCTAATGGCTTTAGAAATGTGCTTGCGCATCTTATAGCCTGCGCGCAGTTCAGCAATTCATTTTGCCCATTCATTTGTACATACCCGTTTTCGCCAAGTTGGCCTTTGAGAGTTCGAACATTCGCTGCACAACCAAACCCTCAAGTTCCTCTACCGCGCGAATGAAGACACGGTGCTTCGTGTACTCGCAGGCATTGATGTACTCATGGTGCAGTGGAGTCCAACGGTCGATGATGTTGTGTTGACGCTCGAAGTTGGCCACGACGTTCAGCTGCAGCTGATACTTCCGGAGTGCGGAAGCATATTCGGCGTTGATGGCATTCGTCCCTTGTCGAGCGCTTTCGTTAAGACCAGATGTCGATGTAAATTCGGCGGGTGTGTAAGTAAGATACAGCACCTGGGTGACACTGCCATAAGTTGCTCTATATGGCGTATCAGGGTCACTTGCGAGGGAGAGAGATACTTTGACTTACTCAGCGAACTTCAACTTCTCTAGGAGCTCAACATACTGTACTGCTATCGAGTTAGCATCTGACTCCCCTGCACATCGCTTCAAATACTCGAGTTCCTCCCGATGCCAAGACTCGAAATCGTTGTCGGTGATGTCCTTACTGCGCTTGAATTGCTCCAGTTCTGCCAAGTTAGTTTGGATAATGCGCAGCGCCTGCTTGTAATTATTGTAGAGAAATCGGCCTGCCGGAACAAATCTAAATCATATTGGATTATGACTCAGCGAAAACCTTACTTAGCTCGAGATATTTATCCGAATCCCATTGGCTGAAATGGAGGTCCAAGAATTGTTTCCAATGGAACTCTGATGCGTGACGTATGAGCGGTGCCGTATTATTAGAACTTGAGAATATGCGCTCGCAGGTTTCCAAGTCTTCGTTACCGAATCCTACCAGATAAAGTGGGTGATTCTCCAGTTGACACATACGGTTGTGCGCAAATCCGTGGAAGGCATTGACCACTACCTTCAGCCGTTTTTCCTGCGCCTCTTTTCCGAGTGAGCTTGAGACGATCGTCTTCTTGGACGCACAGCCAACGTCATGCCCGACGGCTTGGTCTTGCCCACAAATGTTGAGCAACCGATTAACAGCCGCTAATCCATATTTCGCACTATGAGCGTAGACGTGAGCGCCCGAATGACAGCTTGATGGGTCACGTACAGTTCTCCACTTCGTTTCATCTCCGCGATACACTCTACAAAGCCGTGACGGCAGGCCATTACAAAAATACCTGTTTGTTCGAATACTTGAATTTGATTTTCTTCAACAGCCTTCACAGCGGTCCAGTTGTCAGTGCAAGTGGTAACCCGCTTTTCTCTGGCAGCCTCGCCTGGCCTATCCCGCACATCGTCCTTAAACCTCTCCACTTCAGCGTGAGGAATGAAATAATCGCTTTGAAATAATCGAGAGTCTGCAGATCCAGACCCATCCAAGCGCTTGGCAGATTGATTACCATCCATACTATGTAGCCGAGCAGGGCTCAGCGGAGGTTCGTCAGGTTGCTGTAATGACTGTTAGGCGCATGGCAGACTCGAGAGAACTACTCTAACCTCAAATGCGCATGCTGGGCAAGCCCCACGTAACTTCCACGCAGGTCCATCACGGCCCAGAGCCTGCTTAAGTGACGTATGAACAGATCGGAGGATATTAAGATAAATGTCGAAGGCGGCAGAGAGTTGACTGCGGAGGTGTTGAGTATACGTGATCTAGAATACGGATTAGCTTGAACCTTGTATGACCATAACCAACTTACACCTTGCAAAGCACAAAGCACCTTCATCATTGCTTGAAGACTGAACGACGACTGGCGGCGTCGTATCTGATGGTACAGCTCGAGGCATTCTAACCTGATTGCAGTGCAAGGTTGGGAAGGCGAGCACCCAAGCAACCCTACACGTAGCAAGGCCGCATTCGCGCTCTCATCAGCTTTCTGGATCACGTTAACATGCCGCTCGTACTCTAGACCGTCAGCACTAGAGTACCCTACTATTAGTTGATTGTTGGTTACTTACGAAAGACACCGATGACATCTACGTGAAAGACGTGATCGCCAGCCAATTCCTCGGGTTCTTT
The DNA here is from genome assembly GCA_024613185.1 of Pisolithus microcarpus. Lineage (NCBI taxonomy): Eukaryota > Fungi > Basidiomycota > Agaricomycetes > Boletales > Pisolithaceae > Pisolithus > Pisolithus microcarpus. Next base: position 846,464 of record JANFAI010000022.1, on the reverse strand, counting down.
ATGCTTCCATGCCAGATAGCGATCCACGAGGATCGGCAACTGTGCTTGCCATGCTTGATGGGCATGTCTGTTGCGCTGTGCACGAGGGCGCGTATCATGGCGGCGATGGGACCGAGGTTGACTGTATAGATGTTAGAGGGGGGTCACGGTATATTGGCCAAGGCGGGATGGAACGCACGAATGCATGAATGGCTGAAAATATTTCGAGTACACCGGAGGAGCATCGCCGAGCTCGTCGTCGTCGTCTTCGTCCGGTGGTGGCAGCCCAATGGTGCCTTGATCACCGTCGCTGTAATCCATACCACCATTTGAGCCGAAGTCGAGTTCATCTGTGTCACCAATCTCCATGCATGCTTCCACCAGATGCGCTCGCATGGACCGGGCATTGGCTAACTAATCTTCGGCAAGAAGTAAAAGTGAAGCTGAGATCGCGTACCCCGAGCCTCCTCCTGTTGCTTTTCTCGCACTAGCCTTGCCCTCCGAATTTGCGAGATTGACGCGGTGCTCGTGGTGAGAGAAAGAGATGATGATAAAACACTCATTCTAACGCGATTCGACGTCGTCCATCGTTTACTCTTCATCGTGGTCTGTGAGCAATTTGAAAAAGAAAAAAAATCGCAGCGTTATATATGTACCTCACATGGCTATGTAGACACTACACCGGTACGTGTCGTGACGCGAGTGTCTCATACGGCATGACATGATGATCATACGCCTAGGCAGGGCGGGGTAGCTCTGACAAATAGGTAGAGCATCTAGAATTCGGACGACCGGTCAGGCAACCATGATAGAAGGAAACCAAGACATTAATAGACATACTACAATGCGTACGCCGGCGCCGAACGTCCGTGGTAGAAGGTTAGAGCTGAATTTTGATTTCACGACGCCTGAGTTGCCGTGTGGACGAGTGACTGTAGATCTTTCCCTACTTACATACTACCGTCGTCGTCTACATGCTTGATCTGCGCTGCAGATCGTTGAAGCGCGGTGGGAGCGGGAGAGGGGGGGGGGACCCAAACACAGGCCTGTTGCTCAGTGAGTTCGAAGTAATGGTACGGAAGGATTTTTCAGGAGTAAAACTCGTCCGACTTACACGTTGGCCTCGTCGTCGACGTGCTTGATCTGCGGCATGGATCGTTCGTGCACGGCTAATAGTAGGAACGGGGGGAGGGGGGCTAGACGCAGATCTATCGACACTCAGTGAGTTCGAAGCAATGGTACGGAATGGTACGGAAGGATTTTTGAAGAGTAAAACTCGTCCGACTTACACATTGGCCTCGTCGTCGACGTGCTTGATCTGCGGCATGGATCGTTCGTGCACGGCTAATAGTAGGAACGGGGGGGAGGGGGGCTAGATGCAGATCTATCGACACTCAGTGAGTTCGAAGCAATGGTACGGAAGGATTTTCCAAGAGTAAAACTCGTCCCGACTTACGTATTATAACCTCGTCGTCGACATGCTTGATCTGCGCTGTAGATCGTTGAAGTGCGGGTGGAAACGGGAGGGGGGGAACCCGAACAGAGACCTGTCGCTCAGTGAGTTCGAAGCAATGGTACGGAAGGATTTTTCAAGAGTAAAACTCGTCCCGACTTACGTATTATAACCTCGTCGTGGACGTGCTTGATCTGCGCTGCAGATCGTTGAAGTGCAGGTGGAAACGGGAGGGGGGGAACCCGAACAGAGACCTGTCGCTCAGTGAGTTCGAAGCAATGGTACGGAAGGATTTTTCAAGAGTAAAACTTGTCCGACTTACATATTAACCTCATCGTCGACGTGCTTGCTCTGCGGCACGGATCGTTCGTGCGCGGCTGATAGTAGGAGCGGGAGGGGGAGGGTGGACGCAAATCTATCGACACTCAGTGAGTTCGAAGCAATGGTACGGAAGAAAGAAGACCTTTCTCGACTTACATGCTGGCCTCAGCGACTTTGATTGGATCAGTAACATGGAACCTGTGGTAGCCCCTTGTACTGCATGGGTACAGGCAAGACGGCTACGAGAACAATCTGAGTCGGAGTACAACGCGATGAAGGGGGACTTACCTGTATCACCACTACAACGCAGGAAAGGAGAGCGGCGTACTCGTTCTACGCTGCAGACCGTTGACGTACGGCTACATGGGCAAAAACGACGTTGACGGGGCCGGCTAGTGCGTGAAAATCGATGTAGACGACCAGTAGGGACAAGACGGCATAATCGTCGAGCAGAACGACGGCGTGCAGCGCCGTGCTCACCGTTGCCAGCAGCGAGGAAGACGATAAGAGATAAGTACAAACTCCGCTTAGAGTCGAACACTGTACCTGACACAGCCCCACGTCGGAACTATAATTCCGGGGATACCCGGGTGGTTGATTTTCAGCCCACATCGCAATAGTACTCTTGATTATGTTTCTACCTTAATTAACACTATCTATTATGTTAATGACGCAGTGCTAATCATATATAAAGAAAACCGCATTAAATTTGGCCCATAATCAAGCGAGATACGCTGCTCGTCGTGGGCAACAGCGAGCACAACAGTCCTGACATCGTGGGAAACAGCGGGCACGGGTGACGTGTTGTCAGGAGGCGGCACCGGCGTGTGTTTCGGCAGATTGCGCAACAATTATATAATGCTGCGCCACTATCTATTAGCGTACCGGCTGATCTAATCTTGCCCTATCTACCTCGTAATTTTCTCACCACTAAGTCACTGTTGAGTGCTGCAGCAAGTGCTGCAGCACCGTAGTATTAGATTCTCTCTCTAATTAGTAACGAAGATCGAGTCACATCTCCATTACTAATATGTAACGTGAATGGTGACACACAGGTGGATTTACTAGCCTCGAGGGGGCCTCCACAAGCTCGAAGGAGTGATTTTGCAGCAGTCGCGACTCGGATTATGTCATCGAGGAACCTTCGAAGGTCCTCGGGGCGCCGAAGGAAGCTCGAGGCTTCGGGAGAACCACAATTTGGCGAACTTGGGCCGTGCATGACGTCGGTGGGAGCTCGAGTGATTATAATGATATATGAGTGAGTATTTCGAGAGAAGAGATGAGTGCAAAAGTGAGACCGAGGCTGGAAACTGCGAGAATGCGAGCAAAACCGAGAAAACGAGACCTGAAACTGCAAAAGCGAGACTGAACAAGATGAAAAAATGATACCAGGCTAAGACAGAAGCCCCTCGCGGTGGGCTCCAGATGAAGAATCAGATTGAAGAGATGACTGGGGATGGATGAGAGTGATCTGAGAGGGAGAGGTCTTCCAAAGGGGCTCCTCTAGCCTGGAAGAGAGAACTGTCTGAGGGGGGACATCTGAGGCTGTCTGGGGCTGTCTGGACACTGAAGAAGGCAACTCGAAGCCTTCTCGAACTCGAACTCGAACTCGAACTCGTAACACTCGGAACTTCCTTGTTATTTTTTCTAAGTAGCTACAGTGAAGTGTAAGTGCGTGTGTGCTTATATAAGCTACTCACGTGTCTAAACTCGAAACTAAGTAAGGACTAGAGTAAATGAACAGAAATAAAAGTGAAAATAAAAACTATAAAATAAAAGAAATATCCTGGTAGGGAGTACTCACTCCCTACACCGATTGTGTATGAGCTGGAGATCTTCTGGCCGCTTTTGTAGTTGGCGAGCTCGATTGGCGATGAGATCTGCGGTAGAATAGGACTCGGCTTCATAAGGTGCTAGGAATGTCGCTTCGATGAGGTCGAAGGGTAGCCTGGGATGGACACCATGAGCCATATAATATGGAGAGAATCCCGTAGCTTTGTGGACGGTGACTCTTTCTGCCCAAAATACCGTCGGTGCGACTTCTGACCACTTCGATGACTCTCCCTCGCAACTCTTAACCATTGCTTCTCTTACATCAAAATGCCGCCACTCAACGACACCATTCGCTTGCGAGTTATACGGTGAGATACGAATATGCTGAATGCCATAGGTCTTCGAGAGCCAATCGAGGGCTAGAACATAGGGGGCACCGTTGTCGGTGACGATTTCCGCCACAGCTCCCCATCGACATAAGATTTGCTCGAATAAGAACTTGCTGACCGACTTGCCAGTCTCGGATCGAAGCATGGCCCATTCAGGATAGCTGGTGAGGGAGCATCGAGCTTGAGAGACGTAGCGGTAGCCATTAGACTTCAGCATTACGAAGGTGTCGACATAGGCTTTGTAGAATAAAGGTTCGGGAATTGCGACGACAGGGGGAATATGGATTCGATCGAGGCGGCGAATCTGACACTCGTGACACGTCCTGATGTACCAGCGAACATCCTGCTCAAGCATAGGCCACCAGAAGCGAGTCAGTAAATGTATGCGGGTGGAGAAGATACCCTTATGGCCCAATTCATCGTGGGCTTGACGAATTATGCCGAGCCGCTTGTGGCGGCGAACAACGAGCTGGTGACAACCCTGAGGCTCCTTCCTCCACAACTCTCTGCCCTTGACAAAATATCGGGTAGCCAGCTGCACCAGGCTCTCTAGTTCCTTCTCCTCCAGTCCTTCTGGCGGCTTCTTCGTCTCTAGAAACTTTCTCACAACTTCTAACCTCTCGTCTCTCTGCCTCGCCTTCTCGGATCATGGTATTTCAGTCTCGGAAATCTCTAGCGGTATTTCTGAGGCGGTAAAAATGGCTACGTCCTGAGGTAGGTTGGAAGGTGAGTAGTACTCCGACAGTGGGATTTCTGGGGGACGTAGCAAGCGAGACTTTGGTTCGCGGCGATTCACGAGCTCAACGGCGAAGGCTCCACACTCGTCTACCCAATCCTCATATTCTTCTTCGTCAACCTCGGGATCTCCTTCGGCTTTAGGTCTTCTAGACAGCCCATCAGGGGCAGCGTGCTTAGCGGCAGGTATGTGGACGAGTTTGAAGTCGAAGAGCAGAATGCCAGCGATCCATCGATTGATGGTGGCATTAGGCTGTAGGTCAGGCTTGTTAATCATACCCTTGATATACCTCGCATCGACCTCGACGACCAAGTTTCATACACCGAATATGTAAAGCCGCACATCGTGAAGTGCCCGAAAGAGGCCGAAGAGTTCGAGTTTGGCTTGACTGTAGCGCCGCTCACGATCGTTGAGAGTGATTGAGCTGAAACGAGCGGGATATCTTTTGCCGCCTTCATCCTCTTGCATGAGTATATAGCCGACAGCAATATTTGAAGTGTCGACGGCGAGGATTACTGGCGAGGCGGAATTGTAATCGATCGATCAAAGTGCTGGGGACGCGACGATGGCAGCCTTGAGGTACTCCATTGCCGCTCGGTGTTTGTCACCGAACTCGAAGGGAACATCTTTCTTGGTCAACTCTACGAGAGGGCGAGCGTGTTTGGCGAAGTCTTTAATGAATATGCGGCAATACGAGCATAGACCTAAGAAGCCCCTGACTTCAGTGACGTTAGTGCAATAGGGCCAGTCTTTGATTTTCTGAACTTTAGTTTCGTCGGGAATTCTCCCCTCGTACGAAACCTTGTGCCCGACTACCACGATAGATGGAGCGGCGATTACGCACTTCTTGGCAGAGACGGTGGCACCTGCATGTCGTAGTCGGTGAAGAACCCGATTAGTATTTTGTAAGTGCTCCCAAATGAAGCGTCGAATGCCGCTATTTTGCGGAATTGTTTCGAAGGTACCGTCGGTTCGTTGGTAGCGGGATTTAGGTCCCTTGATAGGGCAGTCGTCGATGAAAGGGATAGTAACTTCGGGTATTTCGTCTTTTAGGATCCAGCAAACGTCACCGTGGAATATCTGCACGGCATTAGTGTAGCCCATAGGGAGCTTGGTGAGTCGGAGAGTGCCAATAGGGGTTTGGAAGGTGGTTAGATCGCAGTAGTCGTCGTGTATAGTGCGGTGATCGTAGCCGACCATGAGATCTAGGATGCCATAGACAGAGTGGCACGCGAAGGCTTCGGCAATTGAATCGACAAAAGGGGGGATGGCTGAGTCCTGAATAGAAACTGCATTTAATGGCTGTAAATCATGGACGAGACGTAGGGATTTTCCATCTTTCTTGACTATGCAGAACCACTTTGATCGGTATGACGAAGTCGAGGGCTCGTAGACGCCAGCGGCAATTTTCTCTTTGATGATTTGGACGACGTCGTGAAATATAGCAGGCAGGATAGGGATATTGCGCTCAACCCAAGGCTTGTGCAGCAGCGTCGGAATTTTAAGGGGGGGGAACATGTCTTCTCGGAAGGTCCCTCGTTCAGAGGTCTCCCAGGTGAAGGCAGTCTCGTGAGTACGAACTAGCCAGCGAACGAGTTCCAATTCCGAAGGCCATAGAAACTTGGCTGGGTCGAGGTCGAGCTCTTCTGCTCGTGCCGCCGTGAACCTAGAGCCTGGAACGAATGGTGGGGGACAGTATGGTAATACAGGAAGATCTGCGAGAGGGTTACCGACCTCCCGATGGTCAACCCGGAATTCAACAGGCATCGCAGTCGGGATTGGCTGAACCTTCTTCACTACAGGCTTGTATTTTAAAACGTGATAAACCAGATCGAATTTGAAGGTAGATCGAAGTACTGAAAGTGTCAGTGGTGAAAGGGTAGTACTGGTAGAGAATAGGAAAGGATCTTTGGACGAAACAAAGCTAGAATCATAGGGGTCGAGAAAAGGTGCACTAGGGGCGGTATAGTCGAGAAGGAACGCCGCAGCGGTATTCTCTTTAGAGTCTGTTGGAAGGGACAAAGTAAAATCTGAAGACAAAGAGGGGGGGTCTGAAACATAGAGGGAACACACGGATACCACTTCTTCCTGGTCTCCTCGCACCCCTGGCGAGTCATTGACCAACATCAAAAACCCTGTTCAGCTCCTTCTAAGTGACGGCGGTATTCTTGGCGGGAGAAATATTCGGCCTCGTCCTCCGGATTGACGAAGCAAGGTTGGGAATGTAGGCGATGACGAGGTCGAGTCGGTATTAATAATTGCCACCCTGAGTTGGGGTCGCGAATTTCGAGTGACTGTTCACCATCAGGGAAGTCTCGTAATATGCTGCTAAGTAGGCAAAAGAATGGGCGGCCTAACAAGAGGTCGAAGGGGGCTCGGTCTATGACTTGAATTTGGAGGTGAGCTTCTACCGGACTGATGCGCAACGAGGCATTTTCTATGACACCTAGGGTACTCTCTTTAGACTGGTTAGCTGCTTCAAGGGTCATGCGCATGTCGGAACATAAGGGGGTGCCCAAGGCCTCCCACAACTCGCGCCTAAGGGCTACTACCTGGCATCCGCTATCGAGGATACACTCCACTTGAAGCTTATCCATCAGAATCCCATCGACAGCACGAAGGGGGGCGGTGGCTAAGCCGACGCATTTTCCCTCAGTATCTTTGATGAGATATTGCTCGTATGATGCCCAGGTCGACGAGGACAATGTGTCCGACGCGGTCTCGAGACTGCCGATAGCGATCTTCTTCATCATAGCCATTTCTTTGATTTGTTTGCGGATTTCAGGGCTGACTGCGAGGAGATCTTGAGTCGAAATTTCGATCTTGGCTCCTAATACTTGGGACACAAGGCGCTTTGTGGCGGCAGCTTCGTCAAAACCGCTCTGGTAGCGAAACTGAGGGGTAGAGTTAGACTGCGGTTTAGAGTTAGAAAGCTTGGCGGCATTGTTTCTAGGTGGAGGATTGGCGATATTTTCGTTAGACGAAGTTGGATTTTTGGAAGTAGAGGCGGTATTGTTGACTGGAGCAGAGTTTGAAGGGGGTGCATTACGAGGACGACGAGCCGAGATTTCCACTCCATCGAAGCGGGCAGGTTTCTTCCTCTTTATAGCGTTTTTGAGCTCCTCAACCTGAGCATAAGCTCTAGCAAGGGCATGCTTATCTTCTTCATCGGCATTATCTTCTATCTCCTGGTCAACGAGATAAGATGAGGGGTGAACTTCGACTTGAAATTCAGCTGAGTCCTCAGAGCCGAAGAACATAGTATTGACGAGGTGGGGAGGGGTATCTCGGCCTCTAGACGACGAAGCGGCGCCTGGGGATTGGATGGAGACTAGATTTGCTGACGCCATGATGGACTCTCTAAGGGCTAGGAAGTTGTCAATCTTTTCTTTGAAATTCCGCCCAGCGGCGGACCTGGGGATGTCAGAACCATCTTTCATGAAGACTTTACCGCCAATCAGCACGCATTTCCCCTGGCGGACATACTCTTGGCACAGTTCGCACTCAGCAGTCCTGTGGCTGTCGGTGCCGCCGCAGAAGAAGCAGCAGGGATCGAAAGGGCGGCGAAACTGTTGATCTTGAGGCTGGGTCTGACGAGGCGGTGGCGCCTGGTGCTGGTCAGCGGTTTGGACGTATTCTCGCTTAAGGATGGTCGGTGGGGCTGATGGCTGTGAATATGACTCGGGGAATAGAGCTGAACTGTCGACTTGAGCGATATTCTGACGAGCACCACTTAGAAGATAGGTGGCTTGTTTGTAGACTTCGTCGAAGGGCCAGGGGTTGTCAACATCATGGTCTAGATCTTTGAGTTGGAGGCAGGTGGCTAACGTGTTGCAGAATCTGGGAGGGAAGCCTTCGAGGAATTTCTCGTTGATGACGTCTTCTGTCAGCTTCTTCTTTTTGTTGATCAGGGCGACGATGCGGCGGAATTCTCTAACATATTTGCTGAGGTCGTCGAGGGAGGACATGGGCTTCTGAACTTGGTGATGGAGGAGGGTTTCGAGGTCGGCTTTGGTATATTGGCGGCCCTTAACGTCGGCACCAGGGTAGAAACTCATTACTTCTGCTGCAAAGGCGTCCCAGTTGTCGTTAGCTGCTGAATCGAGGGACGACCAGAGCTCAGACTCGTTGCAGTCGGCATAACGAATGGCCCATTTGATTTTAAGTTTCTTGTCGGTGATTCCTGCATCAGTGCAGATCTGATCGACGTCTTCGAAGTAGGCACATATATCTTCGGTTTTGCCTGAAAACTTAGGGGCTTTGTTAGAACCCCTCAGCGGCATCTCGCGGTGAGCGGTAGGTGCAGACATGGCGGTCGGTATGTGGGTAGGCGGTGGTAAGACGAGATTTCGAACTGGAATCGGGACTGGGGCAGAAGTCTGTGGTGGGATTCGAACCAGGGGCGGGAATATACTGCGGGAAAAGGAAACTGATTCTGATGGTATAAGAAGCTGTTCAGCGGCGAAGGCAGAGGCTGATGGGGATGGTGTGGATGAAAGGTCTGTTAGCGATGATAGCTCTTGGCGGTCTGGCGGCGGAACGAAAGGCTCGTCGATGTCAAAGCTGCCTGGGATATCGAGCAACGATGGAGACGGTGGATCTCGTATGGAAAGGGATTCTTCAAGCGGTAATTCGGAGTCTGATGAATGAGGCTCTGAAATTTCTCTGTGATCAGTAGACGGCACAAATAAATCAGAAGACGAGATAGAAAGTCGGCGGAAGGGCTCTAAGAGCTCTTCTAGTTCGGTTCTTTGACGGGTAGGTCGGAGAGATCTCCTTTCCAGATCTGAAGACCCCTCGCAGTGGGCTCCAAAACAATGTGGGCAACTCTTCTTGCGAGAGTGCAAAGGGGAAAAGGGGGAAAGCTGTAGGGTAGACCTAGGCTCGTCCCAAGGGGTCGTGAGTCGGAAGGAGACTGAGGGGAGGTAACTGGTGGGTCTGGGAAATTTTCCCTGAGGCCTGGGGAGTGTAGGCAGCAAAGAACTCGAAATTCCGCCTCAAAATGGGCGAAGAGGGATTTTTCTAGTCGATAAGGCGGTGTTGGGAAGCTAGGAACTCGGTCGGCGGCGAAAGTAGACTCTTGTAGACTGTAGTAAAAATCGGTAGATGCGAAGGGGACGACTCAGAGGGCTGGCGGAATTTTTAAGACGCAAGGAGACTCGAAATCGTCGGTAGAACTCGATGGGTAACTCTGGGGACTCAAAGTGGGCTCAGAAGACTCGAAGAAAACTCTGAAAGCGACTCTGGGGACTCAGGATGACTCTTAGACACACAGTTTGTGACGCCAGAAAAGTGGGTATATTCCTCCTAAGTACAGCGGTGTTTTGTAGCGTAGGAGGAGCTGTCACTAAGGTATTAATCGGCGAAATTCGGAACTGCCATATGTCAAGAAAAATTCAAGAGAAAAGTGCCGAAGTAAGGCACTACAGGTTGTAGGTACGAAAGGAAGGGAGAAAAGGAGGTAAAAACAAGCCAAAAGGGAAGAGAAGCGGCGAAGAAGAGCATGCCTACGGTCTATGGATCACTGACCGACTCTGCAGGAGCAAGAGAAGCGGTCTGGGGCAGTGTGGCAGTGCTACTGGCGGTGGCGGGCGTCGGAGACTCGAGTGGAGCTTATAGAGGCCGAGTTACCGACATTACAGCCTTCGGTAGAGGCCGCTGACGACCGGTAGACACGTGATACTTGTCTGGAGACCGAAAGCCGACGTAGTGTGGGGCGGATAGGGGCTAGAGCTCGAAGGGAACGGTGGACAGGGGTCAGCGGCGATGTTGGTAGCGGTGATAGGGGCATACGACCTAATTGGGACGTGGCGGTAATTCTAGCCGAAAGAAGTGCTCGATTAGCCGAGTTAGCCGAGAGTGGAGCGGCGGCAATGATTTCGGAGGGGCAGCCTGCTGTGGGAAGTGGTGTAGCGCGGTGATGACGATGCTAATAACTGATATATTCAGCCCTAGGGAGTATGGACTCCCTACAGCGGGGTGTGGTGCATGCAATGTTGGGATCTAAGACTGTCAGTCAAATGTCAAAAAAAGGTCTGCCATTTCCTCCATCAATGTATTCTCTTCCTCTTCATCCAGTGCTGTCAGGTCAGCATATTCCGATGTACCAATCTGACGAAGTTCACTCCTGAGCAAGTCATCTATGAGTGAAATCAGTCCTGGCAAGTCCATGCTCAATAGCAATAACAAGTTACATACCTACCAGTTGCAATTCAACACGCACAGCTCGGTCCATGTCAACCTGACTGTTCTCAACACCAGCATCTTCAGGAATTGTGGGAGTTCCCAGTCGAATCCCAACCCCTTGGCTACCAACGTATCGAGGGTGGTGCATTATTTCTTCTAAGCAGTGCAGATGTAACTGGTTGATTGCATGCCATGGCTGGTGCTGTTTTGTGAGCTCAGAGGTGAGAGGGCAATCAGATATCAATAACTCATCAATAACTTTCGTCGTGTGAGCCTCTTCATCATGAATGGATGTCCATAGGCAGCGGACTTCCATGCTAACATGTACGAGTTCTTCATGAGCACGCTGGAGCCTGAAAAACTTGACCGTTGCCTGCCGGAATGCAGGCTTGGCCCAGTTATTGTCTTGAACATCAGCACGGCAGTGGCGAAGTAAATCAAACTCGCCAAGGAAAGAATATTCAGCAATATCCTTCCAAGATATTGGAGGGCGTGGAGGATTTAAGGCTGCTGCCTGTGTGTTGTAATGGCTGATTGCATTGCGGATTGCCTCAGAATGCCTTTGCAACGCTTTGCTGATTTGTTGGTGCAATTTATATCCTGCTTGGAAATAAGATCTCATTGAAATGAGCCCACTGATGACCTACCAGTACCAGACATTGCCATTTTTGACCGCTCAAATAGCCACATGACCACTAACCTCTCAAGGTCATCCAGAGCCACTCAATACTTCACCATTGTAGCTTCCATCTTGTAGTGCTTGTATTCTTCACTGCTGATCTCCCATCATGGCTGAATTCCCAAGTGCATCTCCATATTACTAGTGTGGGTCTCTGCATGCTGCAGCTTGGCATACGTGGTATCAACGCATACACAGGACCGCTTGATTGTGATAGTGAGTTCTTGTAGGTTGCCAGTTGGCACCTCTGAGAGAGCATTGTTTGCCACTTCCTGAGCGGAATCCCATTCAGTACTGGATACTTAGCAGAGCTATGATAATAGAATGCATCTGAACACGTACCAGTATACTTCAAGCTCATCCAAAATTTGAGTGTAGTGGATGAGGAGTTGGTCATGAAGTGCAGGCTGTTTGAGGTTGGCCAGATACTTGCATTCATCTGCATGGAACCGAATAAAATCATCATCTATCAGGTTAAATTCTTTCTTGACAATATCAAGATCAAAGGTCAGGCTGGATATTGCTCGGATTGCCTCATCAAAATGTGTCCGAAGATATTTACCTGAATACGTCAAGGCTGGCAGAATGCATGGCTTAAAAAAAACGTACTTAGGGCAGCATATTTGTTGGCATCCCAAAACATGAAATGCTGCTCGATGGCTTGATGGCAGTGGAATGATGTAGCATGCCTAGTGCTCCTCGCAAGCTCATTGGATGCAGTGAAGATATGCTCACATCCTTCACCTTCGGTATGGCCTGTACCCTGAATATACTGTGGATGCCAGTCGAGTTGGCACATGTGGTTATGGGCATGTCCATGGAAAGCGCCGACCATCATGCATAACTTCAGTTCTTCTGATTGGGGACCCAAGGAACTATTTCGGAGGGTGGTGCCGAATGCACAGCCGATATCATATGCACAGCCCCCATTCTTGCTGTATATGGCAAGAAGTTTGCTGATAATCGCCAAAGGATATTTGGCACTATGGCAAGTATTGTCAGTGGGCTGACAATCAGCCAAAAGCGAACAGCACATACAGCTCCCCACTCTTTACCATGTTGCAAGTGAGGAGAACAAACCAATGCTGACATGATGCAATAAAAATGCTGGACTCATGGAACATCGAGAACATTCTCTTCCATTGCTCTGGCCCAGCATTGCGCCAACGCTCAACACATGTAAACGATGTTGGGATATCAGCATCAGCATCAGCTGGCAGATTCTGCCAGTTACCAATGTCATTGTCGTGGTTCAGCTAGCATTAATAGAAGCTTCAGCAATATTCAAATAGATATAGAGAACATACCCTGGATTGAGTCTCGTATTTGAAGCGATCCATGTAGTGGTCATCCAGCCAATAATCAGAATGTGGGCAGCAAGTATCCACTCGTGGCACGACACCATATACATTCATATCCCATCGTTTGAGGCTATTGTTGCCATCAATGGAAACTAGCCAGTCGAAGTCGAGTGCTGGTTCATCTTCAAGTTTGTAAAAACATGCAGGACAGTTATTGTGCATCCACCAATTGTCAGTATCACGACCAAGTACTTTTTTCAGTCAGCGATCTACATGATCCAAAATGCTCAGGTACACATCATGAGTGGCAGTGAGTTGTATGTTGAGGTAGGGTCGGTATGGCATCTACTGTCATCAGCCTTATGTGAAACGAAGGGAAGATTAAGGACATACACTGTGGAGATGACATAATAATTTACAATGAGCCTGAATGCCGAACCGAGGACAGATGCGATGGATTTGGCAGTAAGTAGCAAGCGTATGCAGTGAAACAGCAACTGTAGGAAGGAGGGGGGAACATCCAATGTATCCATGATAGATTAGGACCTCGTTGGGATAGAGGTGATGCGACTTGTGCAGAAGTGTTGCAAGATGCTGACCTGGTTGTAATTTAGTAGCATCTTCCGACACATTATATACTTACCGAACAAGTCAATGAGCTCAACGTCTGTCAAGCATTGAGTATGGTCTTCAAGTTCCCCAGCCACCGGTAGCCCATCACCTGTGTCGTGAGAGCTATAATCAAGATAAGCATCAACAAGGCGGTCCGTTTGAAGCATCCAGTGTTCTGTCTGAAGCTCAACACAGTTGTGCCATGTCCCCGAGTCTGCATGGCGACTGAAAAATTATTGAGTTTAGCCATAATGTTTAGAATACTCACGTACACACCATGCACATCTGCTAGTTGCCGAGCAAGATCCTCAAATGCTTCATGCTCACCGCCTTCATGAGAAAGGGCAAACACTTCATCACTGGGAGCAACGAACAAAGGGGCGATGTCTTCGCTCATGTCCTGGTCTGCAAACATTTGTGTAGCAGCATCTTGGTCTGCAGCAGACATTCCTAGCGATTTAACATTATTTTGAACATTAAGATCACTTGAGAAGAGAAAACAAAAGGCCGACCTTTTAGCTCAGAAAACTGTTGTGCATTAGCTCTCTCTAAATGCTGTGTTTGCTTCGCAGCAGTCAGCACAGCTGAATGTTGAGTACGACCTTTGTAGTGATGAGAAATCGAAGATTTGGACAGCCCATGATAGCGTACAGTCCCTGTATGGTGAGACATCAGAGTGCACATAATAGCACAAACGCTGTTGGAAATGAGCAAGGTGTTAAAGAATAGTGGGATTTTTGATGAAGATAACAGGTAGTAGTGCGAGATAATATGGCAGCAGTGGTATATATATCAGGTAAGACATATAAATGTGTTGAACACACCTTATAACCTCGAGATCGCTAGGGATGGAGACTAAAAACAGCAGCAGCAGTGGCAGAGAGCAAAGAATGGGGGGGTCCCAAGGAGACACGGATGGAGGTGTCGAAAAATGCCGAGATGAGCACAACAAATGTTGTGAGGTGATTGCTGATGGGGTTGATGGAGAACAGGAGCCAGCAGGGCATCAGAGATGTTGGGAATGTTGAGATACCGATTAGAAGAATACGCACGTCATTCTGGGTTGGCACCAGCGATGGAAGTCATTGGAGATACTATGGGGTAAATGGAGACGTTGCGAGGTGTTTTTCTGGTGGGATCAATAGACGATAGATGTTGAGATCATTGCGAAGAAACATTGAGATCGTCGAGATAGTGATTAGAAGAATATGCACACAGATCTGGGGTGGCAGCGATGATGAGTGTTGTCAGGAGTGTGATGGGGTATACTGGAGACATTGTGAAGCAATCACTGACGGGATTGATAGAGGATGGACATCGAGGATGATGTTGAGAGGGTGGTGAGCATGGACAGGCAGCATGGGAAGCAACTACCTGCACAGAGTCGTGCATTGAGTCCCACATATGGAAGGTCGCATGGTAGCACTGGGAGGTGGTGCAGTGCTGCCCTGAGCATTGCCGAGGGGGCCATGTATGCCCCCTGAAGCTATGAGTAGGAAAGGAAGAAAAATGTACAAGGAAAGACATGAATTGGGGCAGTATTTAATGCTGGTGGTGGGATATGCGGGTTGTTGAGTCTTAGTTAACTTAACAAGACTCGTAACCATTCAGTTTAGTAATACTGACATATCAGGAACAACAGGTGCGCCAGCTCCTGTTCTTTGCTTCCTCCCATCTCTTTCCTCGACATGCCACTTGCAGCAAGCACAGACCTATCACACTCCGGATCTCAAGCACCCCTACTAACAGTGTGACAGTCATGCTCATGTGTTTATCGCCAGCTCCCATTCTTTGCTTCCTCCCATCTCTTTCCTTGACATGCCGCTTGCAGCAAGCATGGACCTATCACACTCTGGATCTCAAGCACCTGTCCAGGCTGTATCCAGTATATTCGACATGCTGCAGAGCCCCACACCAACAGAAACAAGTTGGTATCTGGTAAGGTTGAACGAGTCCTTGTCTTTGTCACAAGATAGGCTATTTTCTTGGGGTTCTCACATATGTCTCAAGATATCATCATGTTTCTATTAGGCAGGACTGACTGGCTCTATGATATGTGCAATATGAGTCCCTATATGCACTGTTTAGCTGCAACCATATTCAAGTCTAGGGCCAGATCTGGTGTGGCAAGTATGGATTTGAGCCAGTGAACATGAGAGATCATGCTTCTGTGTCCCCCGACCTTGCCTGGTATCTCTGTTTCTGCCCAGACCACTGGCTGACAGAAGAGTCTTCCGACCCCCAGGTTGCTTACTCATCAATCCTCTCACAATATATATTTTTCAATTATCTTTTGAAGATATCATAATATTTGTCCCAAAATAGACTTGAGATAAATCTTATATGTCCTCTCAAAATAAATATTTACAAGATACCAATAACTTGAATTACCAAAAAATATACTGTTCTCTATTCTGAATACTCTTAAGAGCTCGTGATAACATTGAAAGGTAACGCAGGTATTTCCACATTTTTTGCAGTTTTTCTCTCGTATCGTCCTGAACAGTTGAGCTGTTCTTACGCAATATTAAGCCTATGCTGTGCATTGATGTGGGAATGTCAACCCCCATGTATGCTGCTTTTGCAAGTAGTGAGCTAGCACCTATTACAGCTGTGTGCAAAAACATTGACACTGCAGTGGTTTCAATGTTATCACCCATTTTAAAGAGTATTCGAAAGTGAAAACAGCATTATTTTTTATGATTCAAATTACCAGCTTCTGGTAAATTTTTATTCTGAGAAGACTTATAAATTTTATCCAAAGTCTATATTAAGAGAAACATTAAGATATCTTCAAAAGACAATTGACAAATATATATTAGAGGAATGTCGCAAGGTTATAGACAATTATAACTTCCTAAAAAGATAGAAACATCAACCCAAGATTAAATTTATAATTTACTTTGCAGGTGTGCTTAATTCTATGTTAGGCAATAACATTCCGAGATCATCAAAATATTAGATTTTCTGCACAATCAAAATGTGTTATGAAAGTAAATATTTAAAAATCAGTTCTGATATGCTGATAAGTCATCGGGCAGTGAGCAGGCATAAGAGCACCCAATGACTGCCTGATAATCGCCACATTAGACATACTTTTATCCAGTCTTCAACCTGACTAAGAATATTTCTCATTACTTGTTCAGGCCTGCATCTGGACCATCGGGTGAGCAGTTTCCACCATTGAGTGCTCATGAATGGTGGTGGCTGCTGTGCAGATGTAGGCTCATCTTCTGTGGGTGGGGTCATTCTTCTCTTTTCTGCTTTCAACATGTATTAGACCAGCTATTATATACGTTACCATTTGTAGCTGGTTTGTCGGTTCATTCGTCCAACTGTTGATGTCCCCACTTTCTTAGCTGCAACAGAGGGCCATTGCATTATAAATTACTGTGCAGGAAGTGTGACCTTTCCCTAGAGCTGTGTATTATTTACATGCTGACTGAGTCATCGTGCCAGCCACAGTGAAGTGCTGCGAGCATCATCTATGTACACTATGTGCCCATACTAGAATGATGAGAATATAGTCAGTACTACAAACTCGTTGCAACGGTGGGCATACTTACCTTCACACCGATTTGATCATCAATGGGTCATTTCAAAAGTTACTCCCTTAGAACTTAATCATTTTAGGGCCTGTCCATAGTTGTTGAGGATCATTGTAGCTAGAGTATGTATTTACACCCTTTGAGGTCTTCAAGCCCCATGCCATCAATGTATCTTGCTAAGAAGCAAAGCTGGCATAAATGACGATGAGCATAGCCATGGAATGCCAGCATAAGGGACATACAGTTCAAGGCTCATGCCCTTGGTCTGACTGTGCTGCAACTGAGAGTGGTCCTGAACTTATGGCCTCTGTCATAACTGCCCACGAGACCATCTCCAAATGCATCCAATAATTTGGAGACAGCAGTGAGCAGATACTTGGCCCTAATTTTTTGTCAGGCCAAGCAATATGTACACATGAATAGCAAACTCACTGTTTGCTGCTCCAGACTATATCTGCCACCATGAGTGAGGCCCCTGAGAAGCCATGCCTGCAGATGGCCATAAAGATTTTGGCTTCATCAAATATCTCCTGATGTAACATCTTTCATGTTATTCCACTTCTCAGTGCATGGGTTGTCATGGTCAGCCTGTTATTCATTGGCTCGTATACATTCAAATTGTATTGTGTCTATGTGTATACCATTGCATGTCATGTACAGGCAGAGTACTGAAATTAGTGTTAGTATATATCATACACTGCAAGCATTTCACTGTTTTTCTTCAGAAAACATGCTGAAAAAATGGAGGGAAGAGATACTCTTTTATTGTGCATGTTTGCAAGGGGAAAATGCTAAAATAATATTTTATGTTTGTCCAAAAAACATTGATTGATGGTAATGTCCATTAGCTTCTACTCTAGTTGGCATTAGCATCAATTCATGTTCCCTGGAAGAAAATAAAACATTATTTTTGCATTTTTTCTTTCCATATATCAAAAATAAAAGAGTATCTCTTCCCTCCATTTTTTCAGCATGGTCTCTGAAGAAAAATTGTGAAATGCTTGCTGTGATAGATGTGCCAACGATGCATGACTTACCTGCAGAGAGGTGGAAAAGAAAAAAAGGTATTCATGAGAAAAGCCAGTGTTGATATACTGAATGCAACTCACAATCATGTGCATGGCAACTACTCACAACTACTTGCATAGTTTCCCATGTGCATGTGACCATGAGTTGTGTTCAGTATATCAATGCTGGCTTTTCTCACAAACACCTTTTCTTCTTTTCCACCTCCCTGCAGGTAAGTCACTCACTATTGGGGGGGCTGTATATGCTAATTCATTGGTACATATGTAGGTGTTTGGATCAATCATACAAACCTGAATCTGCATCAATGTCTCGACAGGTGGAATCAGCATGAAGGTAAGCTGCCCTCCGTTTGTGACAAGTTCATAGTACTAACTAGATTCTTGACTTACCATTTAGTGTTGGCCACAACCAAGTTGCTCATCTGTTGCAGTGGAACTCAAGACACTAGTTCATTGGTATATATGTGTGGACAGTCAGTGCCAAGGTAGGCCATACATCAAATTCGTAGTACTAACTTGTTGACTTCATTGCCTAGCATTAGTTGGTACATACATAGATAATACTACATGACTTGTAATTAACCAATGAATAATGTCTTGACAACCGAATGAATGCAAAGTTGCACTTTGTACTCAGCAAATATTTATGGATAATAGTGACATGGAGAACAATTGAGGAGCATGCATGCATGCATGCATGCCAAGTTGAGTTCATGCACACTGTTGTATGGAAAGCCAGAGCATCGTGCTCGTGGGAACTTCTGGATTTGGGAGTTTGGCCATTGAGGACCTCGAGGACTGCAGTTGCTCGTTTTACGGTTTTACATTTCTTACTTGAGGGTTTTACACTTTTTATTTGGGCATTTGGCATTTTGGACTTTGGCATTTCGTACTTAAGAGTTTGGCATTTTGGACTTTAGCATTTCGTACTTCTGAATTTTGTGTTTTCGCACTTGGAAAATTTTACATTTTGCACCCGATACTTTAACATTCCATCCTTGACAACTGTGTTTCCAGTACTGTGAAACACATGCATTCAACGCAGTAAGGAAAATACACATCATCATAACTGAATCAAGTGCCACAAGTACAAACCCTCCGCCACAGCAAGGCCATGTTGAGAAAGGCAGAGAGCAAATTCATGGTCAGACAGACCCTTCAGTCACCTGTGGTCCTGAAACTGGGACACCTGATGTAGGGAGAGTAAACTCCCTACTAGGTAAATTTCTTTATTTTGTTGTTTCTACTTTAGTTTTTGTTACTATACTTTTCCTCTACCTTTTACTTAGCATTTCAAGTAATGTGTGGTCGCGTTGTGGCTTATGTAAGCCACATGCGACTTCGAATACTTTGTACTTACTTAGAGGAGGAATAAGATGAGCCACTACCAGATGAAAACAGACAGAATTTGAAGACCAGAATCTTTGGAAGAGTTGTTTCTCCTTCATTAGATGCTCAGTGGACAATTATCTCAACTTCTTGGGAGTTATAGGGCGCATTTTCAGTCATTTCATCAATCTCTCTGGCACCATCCAAGCACCAGTCCCCTCAGGTTGAACTGACCACTCTTTTCACCTCAGGAGACCTCAGGTATATCCCTCAGGTCCCCATCAACTGAGTTTACACTGACATGTACATTTTGGCCTAAACATGGGACTAGCCGATGTCAGCTGACTGACCCTGACTTGGCATTGGCTGGTTGGACCAACTGGTGGTGTTGGCCAACATGGCTGGGTGATGCCTCACCCCCCTGCAAGTGGGGTAGGCCAATGTGGCTGGGGGATGCCCCATGGTCCTGCAAGTGGGGTAGGCTGATGTGGCTGGGGGATGCCCCATGTAGTGTTGCTGTGGCTCAGCTTAAACCCCCAAGCCGTGAGGAATTGAGCTGCTTAGTCAGTAAATAAACTATCTCTGATTGTAGCCTTACATTTCCAGATGACAAATCAAAAAGAATTTTGTTAATAACTTCAAAACTGAGCTCACAATTCCCCATGGCTTGGGCTCTCAAGCTGAGCCATGGCAACACTAGCCCCATGGTCCTGCAAGTGGGGTCAGCTGACGTGGCTGGTGGGTGCCCCATGGTCCTGCAAGTGGGGTTGGCTGACGTGGCTGGGGGGTGCCCCATGGTCCTGCAAGTGGGGTCAGCTGACCTTGCTGTAGGATGCCCCACCCCCCTGCAAGTGGGGTCAGCCAATGTGGCTGGGGGGTGCCCCATGGTCCTGCAAGTGGGGTTGGCCAACCTTGCTGTAGGATGCCCCACCCCCCTGCAAGTGGGGTCAGCCAATGTGGCTGTAGGATGCCTGACCCCCCTGCAAGTGGGGTTGGCCAACATGGCTGGGGGATGCCCCCCCCTGCAAGTGGGCTCGGTCAATGTGGCTGGGGCATGTCCACCTCTTCTTGGTTCATGCCAACAGAACCTTGCTCCAATCTTGCAATTACTGAACTCACTGCACACAAAACATCCTCCCCCCTCTGGATGCTGAGATTAGAGTTCAGTAGAAAGTCCAGATGGGAAACTTCTGGATCATCCTCTTCCACCTCCTGGGCTCGGTTACACTCCCTCAACAAGAGACCCAATCCAAGTACAACTGGGCCTCCCTGAAGGCAGGAACCAAACTTTTCCCCTTCCAGTTGGTCCAGTGCTTTCAAGAAGGAATCCCCATCCAGGTGAATATCTTCAGGTAGATACTTAGCACCCCAAGTCCACACTGCCCATTCAGGCAAGGCTGGTTCAGTGCTGACATGGGTTGCCTGAAAATATACTTATTAGTCAAGCTATCATAGAAAGTTTGTCACTCACTGTTTCTGGTAAGGCAAACACCAGCTCAACAAGCTTCTGGTATCTGGGCATGATTGAGAGTGACTTTAAAAATTCCACCCTGTCCCTGCTGGCATGCCAAGCAGGACTTGACTCATGAGGGGTAATTCAGGATGAGGAAGCCTTGGGAACTAGCTTATCCTGGACCCCCTCAGGAGTTACCTTCAGGGTCTTACCCCTCCCACTGGTTTCTGCCTCAGAGTCTTCTGCCCCCACCTCGGCTTCACTGTCATCATCAATGTTTACCCAAACTGTTACGGCCTTAGACAAATGCCACAGGCTCACTACACCAAACACTAGACAAGGGAGAAGACGAGAAGAGAGGAGAGACTTAGAAGCAGCTTTTAAGGTCGAAACCCAAATGAACTAGCTTGGAGCTAGCTGGGCTATTGAGACGAGTATATATACTAAGATACATGAGGCTAAGGTGAGGCATACATGAGGAAAGCATAAGGCATGACATCACAGTGACATCACCATGATGTCATAGTCCAGACCAACCTAGCCCTATGCCACATGGCAGGCACATGGTCAAGGACCAGATGAATCCATAGATAAAAGACAAGATAAGATAAAGAGAGATTAGATAAGACAAAAAAAGAAAGGAAAGAAGAAAAGAAAACACGTATTGTAACACAAACTCTCTTTTTGGACCTGGATTTCCCATCAAAGAACCTTCCCAGAGGCACATCATCCTTTTTGCATTTGATAAAGGTGACAATCACCTTATCCTTACCCTCCAGGGAATGCCAATGATTCCAAAGCAACATTATATCAGCCTTGGTCCACTTTGAAGGATCCTTCATCACAAATCCATCTGGAATGGACTCTGAATCCAGATACTCCAAAGGGGACTTGATAAGCAAGCCCCATGGAACCTTGGCCTTCAGCTTCTGTGTAAACTTTGCTATGTATTCACATCCAATCAACTGCTGGACACAGACATGTCAGTGAAGAACACACCATAGGCTGCCTGGAAGATTGCTCTAGCCAAATTCTGCTGGACCTTCAGCTTCTGCCCAGTCCAAGGTGGTACTTTGGGATTCCCATCATCATCCAGGGTTATCTCTGCATCCTTCTTCTCCTCATTCAAGTCTTCTTCCACTGGAAAATGATTTATCTAGCTACAAAGTTTGACAGAGATATTATAAGCTCACCAGGGTCAGTCAAAAGATAATCAGTTAAAGTCTGTTCTCCCTTCAGCACCCAATCCTTGCTGGGCTCAGATGCCTCTGAGAAAGTCTTCTTCCCATCTTGAGGTGGAGTCTCAAAACTAGGTCACTTTCTTAGCATGGGCCCTGATAGGTTTGACAGCTCTTACACCACCATCTTGACCTGACTATCTGGTGCCTCATGAGCTGCAAACATTACTATGTGGGACCCCATGGTTCTATGCACCACGTCAATGAACTCCCTAGCCATACTAGGGAAGTTTTTTCTCCAATAACTGTGTTACTACAAGTCAGTAAAGGCCTTCAAACACAAGGAACACCTACAAATCATGAGTCCCCTTAGGTGCACCCAACTTATTCCATTTTTCGGCAGCTCTCCCAGCTTCAGCTTTTTTGGAATCAGTGAGAGACTCCCACCACTGTTGGATAATTTTGTTCCTCTGGCCTATGGTCTTGGGGTCCTTGGTGTCCCTCCTCTCCATATCATAATTATCCATCTCATCCTTGAAGAGCCTCTGCCCTGAAGTAAAGGCTGTAAAGGGTTTCTTGTAATCCCCAGCCTTGGTAGGTCTTGCCTTCTCTTCCCTGGCATCCTGACCCTCATCAGTCTCTTCCTTCCTCTTGTCTGTGACCTCCAAGATGTACTTGATGATGTTCTCCTCATCATCTTGGTCTTCAGGGTCTAGTTCTGGCAAAAATTCCCTTCTGATGGCCTAGATAGATTTAAGATATGTTGAACTTATGCAAAAAAAATGCCATACCACTCTCAAATTCTTGGGCAATACTACAGATGCAGAAGGTGGATGCTGGAGGATCTTTGACTTCACCTCAGCCAAGATCTCTGACCTCAGGTCAGAGTTCCCCCTAGCATCTTTGTACTGTCCTACATAGGAGGCCAGGAGATCAGAGTAAGTTTCAGACCAGTTAGCCATTGGAGAATTGGATGAGTAGGAGGGAAATTGCAGTAGACCTTTGTTGGAGTTCAGTGGCAAGCTGAAAATTTTTGGCCCTTCCCAGTTTAGGAAGGATGTTGAAAAATTGCAGCTATCCTCCTTTAGGAAAACAACTATTTTGATATTATTGTTTTGACATATTTGGTTTTCAGTCTGATTTGGATACTAAGTGGGAAACTATGAGCAGTTCCACACCAAATGTATACAGCTGTGTTCTAAATACATTCCATTTGTTTACCTTGGAACATCAACCCTGCCTTCTTGGTGAAGTTGGTCCACAGCTCTACCTGCTTTGAAGCATAAGCTTCTTTCCCTGGCTCTGTAGATTGCAGAGCCCGAGTCTCCCATATCTCCTTTTCATACTGGAACCACAAGGTGGTCCAGAGCATTTCATGCCTCACCAATGACACTTCTTCTCTCCATTTGTCCCTTCTTGCCCTTGCTTTGAGCCAATTGATACGATAAACTGTTGACATCTTATTGGCAAGATATATGGAGGAAATAATTGATATTCACTCACATTCTTCCATCAAGCCTCCCCATCCACATTCAGCTGACTCTGTTCCCCATCCACCATCCAAAACCAAGCCATTTTACTAACCCCCTGGCCAAATCTGTTTTCCTCTGTCACCTCCTTACTAACTGCAAGATCCTCTGGTTGGATTTCCTGGTACTTTTCTCCTATGTTATCATTGAGGTCCAATCTGAGAATGGCTTTCCTGGCCCTCTGATAACTTCTGACATGCTTGTTTATCCTGACCACCACTTTCTGAATTTCCCTCTTGGTTCTTGTACCCTCCCTAGTGGAATTTGCAGTCCTGAAATTCTGCCTGTACAGCATGGCTTTGCTGCCCAGGTCGGTTTGGAGTCAGTCAAGACAATCATTAGCTTGTCCAATCCTGAGTTCCATCTCCTCTTTTAGAAGGTCATGAAGGCCAAGCTCATAAGCTTGGCTGCTCCAATGGATGAGGGCATCCATATACTCATGAGCTCAGAGGCCAGCTCCTGGACTTCCTCATCCAGAGCCTCCAAGACCCCATCATCATCTTCCCAGAACTCACCATCCTCCTTCTCTTGGTCTTCTTGCCCACAGAATGCTGGATCATCCTGGGGAATGAAAGTACCATCTATCTCCAAGCTTTTTAAAAATGCTTGACCAGTGCTATGGAACTTATTGATCCTGGAAGAAAGTCTCTGCCTCTTCTCAGAGGTTTTGACTCCCTGCCTAGTAGACATGAGACTGGGAAGCTGCTGAAGCTCAGATCTTAGCTGGTCCCTGCAGGTCTGGTCAGCAGGCAAATCACCTTCAGGTTAAAAATGGCCTCACTGTGAGTCCTCAATGCTAATTCCTTCTGCAAGCCAAGCCACAGAACCAAGGTTTCCTGAGGACACTGGATTTTTTCCAAGTTTTAGCTGTGCTTCATGAAAGGTGGGGGCTATAAACCATCAGACAGATCCATCATTCCATCTAAATAAGACCGACCTTTGTCCCCTCTCAACAAATAAATGTCCAGGGCTTCACCATGGTCTGCCTCTGCCTTAAGAGCATCCAACTCCCACTGAGCTACTTTGTTAGAATCTAGAACAGCATTCAACTGCTCATATGCCTGATTCATGTCCTCCAGACATTTGTTGGAAGTCTTGTATTTTTTCAGCAAGGAGGGGACTGTAATTTGGGGTGTAAATTCACCTGCCCTCCAAGAAAAAAGAAACTCACCTATTCCCACAAGTTTCTTCCAGTTAGAATCTCTCATATGATCATCATACACCTCTTGCCTGTGTGCCTGAGTCATAGACCTGGCAGTTGGGGAGATCTTATTGAATGGAGCCCACAATGTCTCCAAAATTTCTCCATCCAGGTGCCCTGCACCCTTGACAAAGTTGAGGCTGTACCTTGGAAAGCAGGAGACCTTGTGTGCAGCCAAATGGAACTTCCCCACAGCAGGAATGATCTCCAGTCCTGAGGGAAGAAATAGAGAAGAACTTGATTTTACTCGACTCCCAAAGTTAACACTCCACTGGCACCCTACATCATAAATGACAAGGGCTGTTGTGATGCTTTCAGAATGATAACTAAGGGCATTGCAGATGGAGTAGTCTGTGTTCATATACCTGGCCAAACATGAGTGCCAAAGGCATCATCTTCACATGACATGTTTGCTCACCTTTCCCCTTTTTTGAAAGTCCACCACTGAATGGGGAACAAAGCAACCATGCCGAGTACATGCTGTGGCACCAATTCCAGTGGATCGAAGGTTGGACTTGTTGATATTGGCAGCATTGATTGCCCTGTGATTGCTGCAAGTGGACCTCTATTGGTATGGTCAGCACTGGAAATGTCAAGACCTCAGGACCCCCCCCCCCTCACCTCCTTGTTATCCAAAGACTGTTGAAGATGTCTCTGATAGGGAATCTCTGAAACCATGTAGCCTTTTCCATCTGACAGAGATACATCCATCTCAGGCTTGTTCATTTTCATATGTTGTGCTGTGAAGTTGCCATCAATGACATATTGCCTTGTCACAGTATCACTGAATGAGGTCAGAAGTGGAAATTAAATGGACTACAGCCTCCTACTGGTCATACCAAGCTTTCCAATCTGGAGGTAAATTAATTCCTGGCTGGGGGCAGGCAGGACAGAAGAGGGCAAGTCCCCCTTCTCCTGGATCCAGTTCTGTATCATGACCAAACCCAAACCATTTCCTATGTTTCAGATCCCTCCACAGCTGAGAAACCCTCATCAGCTCCCTGTACCTATCCTAACAGGCCAAGAAAAAAGTATTAACTCAAGTCACCAAATACCATATGGATGGTGAATGGCACTCAACTGGTACCCTGTCAGGAAATGCATTATTGGTGAACCTCTTCAGCTTTTGATAGAAGCTCATAGCTGAAGTCTTGCACTCCAAAGCATCAATAAGAAAGTGATTGAGCACATCAAAGGTGAAGGCAGTCTTAGGCTTAGATATGCTAGCTGGAAAGGGTCTTTCTCTGAGTAAAGAAAGGTGCCAGTCAATGGGATCTGATCCAGGGCAGCTGCACCAAGAGATCTCATGAGTAAAAATACCCTCAGTGTGCACTATGGTCATTTGGGATCAGGAAGACCTCCTGGAAGAAAGATTACCATAAGGGCTCAGGAAGTACAGGCTGCTGACCTGTAGTTTGGAGGTCTTTCCCCAGATACATAGCCAGACTCCTCTGGATTGGGATTCTCCTGGGCTTGGGGACATGGAACCCCCCCATGGCCCACATGCCATAAGAAGCCAAGTTCCATCAAGGAGGTAGTCTGGTAGTGGGTACCATTCCACCTTTGGACTTTGTGAAAGGGCAGGTTTCTGTGAGCTTTGACAGCACAGGGACCACACCAGGCATGCACACAAGTGCAGGACATGCACCAGATACTCCCTTCTGCCTGACAGCATTGCTCACAAATCCCCCCCTTAGCCAGTTGCTCCCCTTCCAGAATGACATTGAGGTACTCTGTTCTCCAAGGCAACAACTCTCTGATAAAGTCATTTTGACTCTGCAAACAAGTTTGAATGATTTCCCTTCTCAGTTCAGGGTACCTACCTTTGTGAACCTTCTAAGTGGAGGGACATCATCTACATCATTCCAGTCTGAGTTGGGGAAGTCAGAGAAGCTGAGATTCTGGGATGATGTTGTAGTCCTTGGGGTTCTTGGAGTGGAAGGCTGACTCCCAGATGGTTGGTACAGGTGCCTAGCATCAACTTCCATGTATGTGAGCTTTCCTCTCCTGGTCTTGGTGGGCTGGAAAGTATACAAAGAACCTCTACCAGAGCTTTTGCCCAGGACTTTGGACTTTCTTCATTGCATGCTCAAAGGGGGTGATTTGAAACATGGGGAATGCTGAAGATGCATAATTTTTACTTGGAAACTCTGACTGACATCGGCTAAGGGCTCGGCTAGGTACCTACACTAAGCTGGTAAAAATTTACCTAGAAGATCCTTCTGTTGGGTGAAAGCTGGCCTGGCCACTCCAAATTTGTTATGGACAGCATCCTTCATGTAGTGAGCAAGTGCTATCCTTTCACCTTTTTCCTATTTGGGGACAGAGTGGCAAAGAAGTTTACCAGCAAGGTAACACTGCAAGCATTGCACAATTTTTCTTGGGAAAACATGGTGAAAAAATTGAAGGAAGAGATACTGTTTTTTTATCAATATTATTGAAAGAAAAACTCTAAAATAATGTTTCATTTTCTTTGTCTGATCTATCCATAGACATGAGTTGATGATATTATCCATGTCCTTCAGTTTAAATATTTTGACTCAATTTCCTAGATTTTCTTTTACAGAATAGTCAGGGAAATACACTGTTTGTTTCTTCCATTTCCATTACCTTTTTTCAGATATAATAGCCAATTATTCATGCACAAGAAACTCTGAGGATCTCACAAAGTATCATTTGACAAAACACTGAATTATCATGTTTTTTTTTTTCCTCTAAAATATCCAGTGGAAATGTTGTGCATTTTCTGCAAGAACATCTAGGAAACACCAAGATATTCTCAGTCAGTATAGCAAGCAAAATATCAAATATTTCTCTCTTGAAAACAACCAAACAATATATTTTAAATTTACCAAGCAGGAACATACAGAATGTTTCCACAAGATATATCATGATTTTCCTTGAGAAAACATGTGTACAAAAACAAACAGAAGAAGCAGGCATTGTTTTATCATGGATAAAACCATATGGAAAGCTGCAGAATTCAGAGGGAAAAGAAGTGGAATCATAGTGGGAAAATGGCAGGAAATTACTCAAAGTTGCAGCCATGAAGGGATGACTAGGTATTCTCTTACAACTTGTCCTCCAGGTTTGAAGGCTGAATATATCATTCAACTTTGACACACTGAGCAGAGAGAAATACTAGATTTTGAGACCCTACCCTACTGAGAGGCCAGTTGAAGAATTGATTGGCAATGGAAGTTGAGGCAGCAGTAGGAGCAGCCCAACAGGTTTTATTATAAAGCATTGAGGTGAGCAGCCAAGTTTGAGGGCAGGAAAGCCACTTGAAAGAGAACACATGGAGGTGCTAAATGGGTGGGATGGCCTGAAGATGCCAGATGAGGTTGAGGATGTTGGTAGGAAGGCCAAGCTAGCCAGCAAGCCAGCAGGGCATGCCAGTGGAGTTGACATGAGCAACAAGATGGCCCATGAAGACCTGCCACTGTGTGATGGAAGCATGATTAATGGTTTGCCTAGTGCCCCAAGATTAATGCCACTTGAGGAGGAGCAAGCACTGCACATGAGCAGCAGCCCCATGAACTTGTATGACAAACAGCCAAGGCTCATAAAAATCAAGTCATATTGCTATGGAGGTAGTACAGGTGCAGATATCCCAGATGCAAGCAGTACTAGTGGCATCACAGATGTCCAGGGCAGCAATGCCAAGGAGCCATGACTTACTGTATATGATCCATGTGGCACCCTATGATGGCCAACAGCCCATGGCCGGGAGGAAGAGAATGGCAAGGGCATACCAAACACACTAGCTGGGCATGCAGATGAATTGAATGGCTACATGAAGTGGGACATACCTGATGCATGAAGGGCACTGCTTGAGGGGGAGCAGGCTGGCACTGGGTGTGCATGAAGGTGGTCCAAGCAGGTGAAAGACACCTCAATCGGGCTGGCATGCCACAATGACAGCTTGAAGATGACTTGAAATGCACAGCAGAATGTCAGAACAGCTCAAGTGATGCCAGAGACTTGAAAATCACCCAAGATGGTCCACAAAAAGTTATGTCAAGGATGAATGGAAGCATCAAACTGATGGTGAATGAGTTGGAACAGATGAGAAATGGTGCCAGTGATTGGAAGACATTGGGGAACCACAAGGCTGGGCAGAGTTATTTTTAGATGGAAGGGCCAGTCATACTGGCTGCATTGGCTGGGAGGAATGTGCATGGAGTTTTCTACCAAGTAACCACAATCCAGGATAAGCAGCTTGCTTCCTCTGACTAAGGTATGTGCCAGAACAAAGACTTGAGAGAAAGACAGCAAGACATCTTCAGCAGCATAGCCTGACTCACAAGACCGGCCCAGAGCTCACTCAATGTCATGGGAGCACCATGCCTCCTTTGTGCTCTGGCTCCTGAAATGTGTCAAGCAACAAATGAATTGATGGCAGCAACAAATGACTGGTGACAAATGACAAATGACAACTTAGTGCTCAAAATGTCTGACATGAGGTTGGTCATGTGACTAGTGCATGTAATCAGACAATGTGTATCAGTGTATGGGTGTCTCTTACAAGACATGCCTTTGCCTCACTCCAGTCACCAGTGGTCTTGGAAGTGCAACTGTCAAACCCAATCACATCTTTTTGAGGAACCTTGATGCAGACTTTATTAAGACACCAGGAGCAAGACAACATGAAAGGGCACACAGTGGAACATGGCCCACAAGTCCAGAAATGTCATACACACAATGCATGATTTGACTCCACCCCTACTAGAGTCCAATGGTGCTTGGCTAGCCAGCATCTGAAATTGGCAAATCTCTTCCCTACACCTAGTCATCCCTTCATGGCTGCAACTTTGAGTAATTTCCTGCCATTTTCCCACTATAATTCCACAGCTTTCCAATGGTTTTATCCATGATAAAACAATGCCTGTTTAATCTGTTTGTTTTTGTACACATGTTTTCTCATGGAAAATCATGATATATCTTGTGGAAACATTCTGTATGTTCCTGCTTGGTAAATTTAAAATATATTGTTTGGTTGTTTTCAAGAGAGAAATATTTGATATTTTGCTTGCTATACTGACTGAGAATATCTTGGTGTTTCCTTGATGTTCTTGCAGAAAATGCACAACATTTCCACTGGATATTTTAGAGGAAAAAAAAAAAACATGATAATTCAGTGTTTTGTCAAATGATACTTTGTGAGATCCTCAGAGTTTCTTGTGCATGAATAATTGGCTATTATATCTGAAAAAAGGTAATGGAAATGGAAGAAACAAACAGTGTATTTCCCTGACTATTCTGTAAAAGAAAATCTAGGAAATTGAGTCAAAATATTTAAACTGAAGGACATAGATAATATCATCAACCCATGTCTATGGATAGATCAGACAAAGAAAATGAAACATTATTTTAGAGTTTTTCTTTCAATAATATTGATAAAAAAACAGTATCTCTTCCTTCAATTTTTTCACCATGTTTTCCCAAGAAAAATTGTGCAATGCTTGCAGTGTAAATCATGGTGCCTGGTTGATAACCAAAAATGGAGCTGAGATCCAAAATATGAAATTGGGCATCATGAGTTCCCAGGCTCACTAGCAAGTCCAGGAGAGAGGGTGCAGAAACTTTGTCAAGGTGGGGAGGAGTCTCCTGGTTGACTATGACATCTATGCTGACATAGATGGAAGACCATGGAGTCCTAGACAGGGGTTGGGTGACCACCCAGTTTTCCTTGGCTGCAATGGCATCCTTGCCAACCCTAGCCAGATCTGGCAGTACAAGTCCTGCAATGGAGTTCCAGAACTCCTCTGCATAGGAAATGTCATGAAGCCATTCCTGTACAGCAGGGATTTTGAGATTGGAACTTTCATAGACCTTGTCCCACAACCTCTTTGGGAACATTAGCCATGCAATCCACACCAGACCACAAGGGAAAAAAAAGTACCACATGACCCTGCTGGAAAGTTGCAGGAGAGTTCATAAGCCTGCCAGTCATCAGCAAACTAGACATCACCTGGCCAGAACTGGCCAGAGCTGGCCAGACTCCCAGCTCACCCAGAAAGGTCCCCCTCTGGCCAGGACTGGCCAGACAGGGTTCCAGAGTTCCCAGAATCCCAGCCCATCACCTCTGTCCATACTTTTACTATGCTTTTTTGCTAATGCCACTACCATTTTTTGCTAATACCACTACTACGCTTTTTTGCTAGTCCCACTACCATTTTTTGCTAATACCACTACTACGCTTTTGTGCTAATCCCACTACTGTTTTTTGCTAATACAACTACTACGCTTTTTTGCTAATCCCACTACCATTTTTTGCTAATACAACTACTACGCTTTTTTCCTAATCCCACTACCATTTTTTCCTAATACCACTACTACGCTTTTTTCCTAATCCCACTACACTTTCAAGCTAATAGGAACTCAGTCACACAGAAATCAAATCAAAAGTAGTAGTATATTCAAATTCAAGTACTACCACATCATAGCCTAATACAACTATGCTTTTTTGCTATTAACACTACCTACTACACTTTTTACTAATAGTACTACACTTTTTACTAATAGTACTACACTTTTTACTAATAGTACTATGCTTTTTGCTAATACTACTACCCCGTTTGCTAATACTACTATGCTTTTTGGTACTACTCCTACACTTTTTTCTAATACCACTACACTTGTTGGTAATCAAATGCGTGGTAGTAGTGGGCTAATGGCATACACTACCCCATAGTAGGAATTGGCCTTTGTTTGGTCGGCTTTGGCCGCTTGCGCAAAAGGCATGAGTTTTAGTGTCCACTATATCGTGTTTTGGGGTATTTTTGTTATTGCGCAGAGGGTTTACGGGGTGAGAGCTAAGGTGAACACTTGCCTTAAGCTAATCAGTTGAGTCTTTGGACTTTGAAGGTAAGAATGAGTAGTGTGTGTGTCACGAGTTAGAGATTGGGAGCTCTACCGTACTCTGGGCTAAGACATGGCCCTTATATACACTGTAGGTGCGCACAGACCAGGTGTGTCTGTCACCGTGTAAACTACTACTATATTTGTAAGTAAGAGGACCTTCCTTTCTAGGTTACCTCTGTCTTTCTGCTAGAACAATAAAGACCGGTAATCCGGTACAAGAGAACACTGTAGAATGGTATGGAACAATACCATCATGTGACCGGGTATCATATATCCGTATAGCCGTAGTGTATCCGTCTAATATTTCAACACTCCCCCTCGCTCTAATTTGTCCTGGTTACCAGGCCTAATGACGAGCGATTTTGTTCAAACTTCTGCCACGTTAAAGACTTGGTTAAGCCATCCGCTCGTTGACGAGTGGTATTGACATATTCAATAGTGAACAACCCTTCCTCGACACATTCACGAACGAAGTGCCATTGAATGTCTATATGCTTGGAACGACCATCGGACACAGGATTTTCCGCTATAAAGCGAGCACCCATATTGTCGCAGTAGACGATAGTCTTGTCCATTTTGAAAGACAATTCCTTGAAGAGCATATCAAGCCATTTAACCTGTCTTGCAGCATCGCACATCGCCATATATTCTGCTTCAGTTGAAGACAGAGCGATTGTTTTCTGCTTTCGGGATCTCCACGAAATTAGGGAGTTGCCATAGTACATAGCAAAGCCAGTTGTTGAATGACGAGTATCTTTATTTGAAGCCCAATCAGAATCAGCAAAACCATAAATTCTCTTCTCATCTCCAGAATAATGAAGGCATAGTTTCGGTGTGGATGCCACATATCGAACTATATGAAGCGCCTGTCTGAGATGAAGATCGGTAGGATTGGACATATACTGCGACATTCGGATAACCGAATATGCAATGTCTGGACGTGTCCCTAGAGCCATATAAAGCAAAGATCCTATAACCGATTGATATCTAGATCTGAGTTGAGAAGTCGACTGATAAGAAGTTGGTGGTTTTTCTGGTATATATCCAGAAGGTAAAGGCGTGCGAACAGAAGTCGCATTTTCCATGCTGAACCTTTTTACGACTTTTTCAACATAAGGGATTTGATCTAACCAGATCTCTCTAGTTTGGCGTTTCCGGTGTATCTGGATACCAAGATATTCCTTGACTTCGCCTAAATCTCGAGATTCCCATGTTTTCATAAACTCGTCCTTCTTTTTCTTTAAGAGGTTTTTATGTGATCCAAGGAAAAGTCCATCGTCCACATAAACCAAGAAGATAACTTGTCTGGCTTTTGAATTATAAAAGTAAACACCGGCATCAACTTTGGATCGGAGAAAACCCATTCGTAACAACGACTGGTGTAACTCTTTGTTCCAGGAGAGTGCTGCTTGCTTCAAACCATATAGGGAGCGCAGCAACCGATAAACCATATGTTCTTGACCTTTGACTTTAAATCCTTCTGGTTGTTCCATATAAATTTCTTCATCTAGCTTGCCATAAAGGAATGCTGTTTTAACGTCTACAGCTTCCATTTCCCAGTTGTTCTGCACAGCATGAGCTAGGAGAATCCGCACTGTTTCGAATCGTGCGACCGGAGAAAAGGTATCTTCAAAGTCAATTCCATACTCTTGAGTAAAACCTTTGGCGACGAGCCTGGCTTTGTAACGACCATCGCTTTTAACAGCGAAAACCCATCTTGACTTCACCAGCTTTCTTCCTGAAGGAGGTTTCACAAGTGTCCATACTTTTCTTTCTTCAATCGATTTTAACTCATCCCTCATCGCATCAAACCACTTGGTTTGTTCAGTTCTAGGTAGTCGCAAAACATCCCTATACTGTTCCGGAGCTTGTTTTATACGCGCAGACAAGATTTGAGCAAAGCTCATTTCTTCTTTCGAGGTTTCCTCGAGAGCTCCAGGAAAACGCGAAGGTCCAGCTGAAGGCTGATCCTCACTAGAAGGTGGAAGTTGTTCCGCTTCCTTAGCTTGACGAATCCTCTCTGCATCCTGATGAGACTGGAGATCCTGAAATCTCTTTTCATGGATTGCATTCCTGATTTGTTCTGCTCCTTCTTCTGTTCTCCTAAGAATATCGTGCAAAGCATCCTGTTTATCTCGAATCTCTCTCTCTATCTCAGTTGGATGACGTCTTTCTCCATAAATGTTTCCAGGTCTGAGTGGAGGTCGAGTTATGCGACGATTAAATTCTCTAGGCATAGTTCTCTTTTGAGGAATACTCTGTGAGGGTGGTTGATTGGAACGAGGAATTGCTCTCTGTGGTGGAATATCCGGAGGTCCTGGATACTGGTCTTCATCACCATTCCTCGGTGGGTTAAAATCTTCTGGACTTTGTGATCGGGATTGGGGTCTCCCGTCCATTGGCTGATCAGGCCCATTATCCATCTGTTCATCAGTAGGAATTTCTCCGTCTTCTGGTGGTTGGTCTGTTACAGGTTGGTCATGGTTATCGGATTTGTTTCCTTTCCTTTCATCCGTACAATAAGGAAAAACATCTTCGACAAATTTTGCAGTGCGAGCAATTATAACTTTCTGTCCACACAGAAAGCGATAGCCTTTAGTGGCTACTTCATAACCAAGGAAAATCATTTCCTCAGCATGGGGTTCCAACTTATCTCTCCGCAGTTCTTTAGGAATCCAGACATAAGCTAGACATCCAAAAACTCGGAAGTAAGATATGTCGGGTATTTTGCCAAGGAACAGTTCACAAGGAGTCTTCCAATTGCAATGACGCAATGGTGTCCTATTGTAAACATGTAACGCAGAGTCAAAAGCAAAGTTCCAAAAGCGTTTAGGAACACAAGCATAATGACGAATTGATCCAGCCTTTTCAAGTATAGTGCAGTTAAACCGCTCGGCTCTTCCATTCTGTTGTGGTTGATGAGCGATAGAAAGCTCATGGACAATACCCTTGGAGTTGAGGAGAGACCTAAACTCATTCCCCATAAATTCTCCCCCTCGATCCGAACGAAAAGTCTTCAACATGCAACCACATTGCCGTTCAACAGTGGCTAACCACTCTGTGAACCTGGCCAGGGTGTCGGACTTTTGTCTCAGGTATAAACAAAAACCAAAAGAGGAGTAGTCATCCAGCAACGTAAGAACATAACGACTGCGGTAATACGACTCGTTGGGTAGTTCCAATAAATCACCATGGACTAATGCAAGAGGTGCAGAAGCCCATTTGTCAGAAGGGTGGAATGGATCAGATGCAAGTTTGCCCTGGGCACAACCTCGACAGGAATTTAAGGGTTTCGCGATTAGCTCAGCAGGAATACCCTTTATATGACGCTTGCAATTTTTTATTACTGATACGCCTGGATGTCCGAGGCGATTATGCCAAAGAGTATAATCATCCTTCGTAACAATCCCTAGGTCTACGGTCTGTAAGACACTGGAGGAATGGACAGGCACTCCATAGAACCAGTGTAACCGCGTTGTAGACAAGCATTCCGCCTTGAGGACAACACGACCATCAGGTGTACGGATCACTTCATGTCGTTTCGTAGCTGTAGAGATGTAACCACTCTTTAACAGCTGATTTCGGGAACATAGGCGTTTTGAAAAACCTCCATGTATAACCTCACGGAGTGTCAGGTATTTTCCATTTTCTAGATGTAGAACAACAGTTCCTCGTCCCTTTAGGCGTACTGGTTCGTTACCAGCAGTTCCGGCAAATCGTGTTTCTTTGATGACAGAATAAGTCATGAAATCACTCCGGTATGGTGTCACATGATGTGTGCAACCAGAATCCAACATCCACATGCAACTCTTGAAAACAAGATTAGTACTTGGGTTAACC
The DNA here is from genome assembly GCA_024613185.1 of Pisolithus microcarpus. Lineage (NCBI taxonomy): Eukaryota > Fungi > Basidiomycota > Agaricomycetes > Boletales > Pisolithaceae > Pisolithus > Pisolithus microcarpus. The sequence continues at coordinate 811,062 of JANFAI010000022.1, read as the reverse complement.
TCAAGTTCGCAAGGATACAAGGAAAACTCGTCATCATTACAACCGTAAGAGAAGCCAGAGGCTCCCAGGACATCAAGATGATAATCATCAGGAATGTTAACTAATCGTACTGGCTCTGGATACCTATGCTCGGATACCGAAGCATGGAATTCCTGTAAGGTAACCTTTACTCCACGGCGTTTACGCCTAGAAGTCTTAGAGCTTGTATGATCGTGTGATAACAATTCCTCTCTCGGAACGTCACTATCCACCCGCAACTGAACCTGTGCCTCGGAACTCTCGGATCGATTATGTCCAAAATTGGAGTTGGAGGTTCTGTTATGGCACTGGTCATCTGATTTAACAGATGTCCATCGCTCGTTGGTCCTCTCCAGAGTTTGAATTCCACCGTGAACGGGAATACTCTGTAGTAACCGAAGACGAGCTCGGTTGGCTGGATTGCGGAGACAAATAGAACATGTGCATGGATCAATTGCCTGAGGTTGAGGCAGATTAACAACGTACTCAACTGGTTCCGGATTGTACACGGGAACAGGAGTGATATCTTCTTCTTCGAATTCCTCGAAGCGGTTGGCAGTATTAATGTCAAGGGCAGTAACTTCGACATTATAGGACTCATAGCCCTCGTCGTACTGGTCGTCGTACTGACCAGATTCCCCCTGGTCATCATAGTGTTGGTCGTATTCCTGATCATACTCCTGGGATTCCTCAGGGATGTCAGAAAAGTCAACTGTGTGGAAGCCACCACGGCCATGACCTTTTCCACGACCACGACGAGCTTTGCCTTTACCGCGAGAAGACTGTTGATACTGTTGTTGTTGTTGTTGTTGGGGCTGCCGGCGCTGATAAGGCGCTCCCCCACGATTTTGACCTCTTCCTCTAAACGATCCACGACCTTGAGACGACTGTCCCTGGTCGATATGCTGTTCTGTGGAGTGTTTTCCTCGGCATTTACGGCAACGAGGAGGTTTCGAGAGTCGGTTTAAGAGTGGTTCCGAAGATGTTGCCTGAATTCTGGATTCCAGTTTCGGCAAGTTTGATTGTCCGGTGCGATGCGATGATAATTCCTTTAGACGAGCTATGACGTCATTGATTTTAAGGTCCTTGGCTTGGACCGACGAAAGAATATTTACGGGACCCTGTCCCCATTTATCTGAGAAGGCACCACAAAGGATCATACATTGTAAGGGTTCGGCAATAGCCAGCTGCTGAGTAGCCAGCGCCCCTAACACCATGTTGAATTCTGCGAGCTTGGATCCCAAGTCGTCAGAAGGATTGATCCTAAGTTTCATCAGACGTAGGAAGTCTGTGTAAGCTGACACGGCCGTTGGTGCACCATATGTGGTGGCCAGATGGTCCCACATTTCCTTTGCTGTGTCCTTTGAGTCCAAGGACACAGAAATAACAGGGTCACAGTACAAGAGAATGGTTCCCATTCCTCTTTGATTCTTTGTATGCCAGGCCGCAATAGAAGCGTCAGGGCCTCCCGGTAAAGTGATCGTTCCATCGACCACTCCCCAGATGTCAAGTGTCATAAAGTATCCTTTAATCATAGCTTTCCAAGATGCGTAGTTTGAGCCATTAAGGCGCGGGATGTTCTTGGATACGGAGGTTTCTTTTTGATCTGCCATCTAGAAATGCTCAAGCATCAGTATCAAGTCATCGACCTGATCTGAGCTAGACACAAAAGCCTTGTTCGCTTTTCGGTATGCTCGGTTATTTCGCTGTCTCAGCACTCTGTGGTGACGTTGTACGTTTTTATTCCTTTTCTGCTTTTCCTTTATCGGTGTGCTATTCCCCTTAGCCGTAATTCTCCATCTTCCTATTCGAAGACCCTCCAGATCAGTAAGTCCAAGATCCGGAAAATAATGATAAGCCATAGCCCATGGATGATGTAAATCCAATAATGATTCCGACGGACTTCCGTCTTCTGTCAATCCTTCGTGGATACCACAAATGAATTGCAGAATAAACTGAGAATATCTCAAGTTTTCGGAACACATTATATAAAACAAGTTGAGGGGCATATGGTTGTCTCTATTTATCGAATAGTAGGGTGTCATGCCATAACCAATGTATGGTTCACGTAGACATCCCGGAAGAGGGAATTGGTTTGATACTAGCTGCCGCATATGTTGATCGACGATTCCGCCGATAAATTCCTCTGGGACGCGCAGGAGGGATATCTTCTCCAGAACCTTTCTTGCACTCTCTCTCCAGATCCGCATAAATCGATGCTGTAGAGGGCCAACAGACCCAGTTTGTACTTCCGCTAGGAGATCTCCACCAGAGATGCTCCTTCTCAGCGTCATATCCTGCTCTTGTAGTATCCTGCTCCATACCCCACGTGATAACATCCCATCTCTCCATAAGGAGTAATACGACCTTGGGATCAAACGAGACTCTACCGTCACGGTGTCTTGTTTGTAAGATCCTTGGAACGTGTCTTGGGTCAATTGAGTTGGAAGTCCAAACTCTTCTGAAATCGCGTTCAAGATGTTGGTTCCAAATCCGAAGAGCCGGGATGATCCCGTGGAACTTTCGGTAGTCATAGCAGGGATGGACCCTTCCTCTGAAATAGAAGAAGGTATCGTTCGTGAGAGCAAGGGCTGGAACGGTTTCAAGGGCAGGATCTTCATATGTCAATGACGGAATATCTACGCCATTGAAGTTAGCGCGAGCATGCGGTGTCGAAGCAGCGGAGATTTTGGGTAAACAGTTAACGAGAAATCCATGAAAGGTTAAGTGAACCTCCTGGTTTACGAGAGGTTCGTCCTCAGGGCAGCGGTCGGCAAAGTTTCTGGGAATAGACTCCCACGTTTGTTCCACGGCGATAGAAGGTATGACGTGCCATGGGAACGGAGAACGTGTGTACTGAGTCCGATTTTGGGAAATGGCATGTTTCCAATTCGGGCATTTAGGGAGATAAATCTCCTCGATGAATCCGATTATATGTTCGACATATCGTTTGTGCGATGGGTCATCCATCATACTCACCTTTTCCATTGCCAGAGCAGTTTCCTTCTCTACAGCAATAGGAAAGGGTCGGGACGCCCACGCTGGTGGTCCGGTAAGGGTGTTCCTGTTTACAACGACGGCCGACATCTGCAAAAGCAGGAGCAACGTAAGCCTATGAACTCGAGAGGAGACGAAGAGAGAAGCGACTACAAAAGATCAAACTCGAGATGACTCAAGTCCGATCCTTCATCATCTCCTTCGGGAGTCGGTGTGGGAGGTAACTCCTCAACCAAATGGGGTAAAGAAGTCGTTGAAGGATCAGGAACAGAGCCAAGACGGATATTACGCCACCTTTGCATAATGCGAATACTATCGCTCACGATTATGCCGACATGTGAAGCCCTATGCTCGGGCTGCATCTCAACCCATCTACGATGGAGCTCCTGGGTTTCCTCGATCGAAAGATCGAATGGTTCCAAAAGGACCATTGGATATCCCTGTGGAGACATCGGATAGGGAGGAACCGGATCCAAATCGGCTTCAAGGTCCAGGTCCCGGATCTCGAGAGCCTGATATGAAGGAGGGTCCCAGCGTGGCAGAGCCAAACGCTCGGTTCTCGGCAAAGCCGGTACTTCCCTTGCTTCAATAGTCACGGCAGCTCGAACTCAGAGCTCGCAAAAGCGACCGAGCCGGATATGGTACTCTTGATAAGCGGCAAAAATGCCATGCCACGATGGAATGCCTAGGAAAGTTCCCCACATAATGCAGGACATAACCAGAGCAAGTGAAAAAGAACCGCCATAAAGTGAAAATAGAAACGTAGCCTGAGCATGGCCTAGAACCAACGAAATGACTAGAATGGCCAAAGCCCAACCTAGCGCCTCAGGTCCATTTAACGGCATTGCTATGACAGACGTCTCTCTCAGAAGCAAATGTCCGTTAGACAATGAGCTCGGGGCTCATAACCTATTGCGCAGAGGGTTTACGGGGTGAGAGCTAAGGTGAACACTTGCCTTAAGCTAATCAGTTGAGTCTTTGGACTTTGAAGGTAAGAATGAGTAGTGTGTGTGTCACGAGTTAGAGATTGGGAGCTCTACCGTACTCTGGGCTAAGACATGGCCCTTATATACACTGTAGGTGCGCACAGACCAGGTGTGTCTGTCACCGTGTAAACTACTACTATATTTGTAAGTAAGAGGACCTTCCTTTCTAGGTTACCTCTGTCTTTCTGCTAGAACAATAAAGACCGGTAATCCGGTACAAGAGAACACCGTAGAATGGTATGGAACAATACCATCATGTGACCGGGTATCATATATCCGTATAGCCGTGGGGTATCCGTCTAATATTTCAACATTTGTGACTTTGCAAAATTTCGAGGCATTAGTGGCTGTGCCCACTGCACAACAATCCTAATGATGACTACGCTTTTTTGCTAATCAATACTACTGTACATTTCCTATTCACATTACAAATATTTGGTAGTCAAAAAAGCGGACTCTACTACACTTTTGGTAATCAAAAGTGTACACAACATTTAACTACTCAAACACTAATCAACACTACGCTTTTTTTGGTAGTCAAAAAAGCGAACTTTTACTACACTTTTGGTAATCAAAAGTGTAAACAACATTTAACTACTCAAACACTAATCAACACTACGCTTTTTTGGTAGTCAAAAAAGCGAACTTTTACTACACTTTTGGTAATCAACAGTGTACACAACATTTCACTAGTCAAACACTAATCAACACTACGCTTTTTTGGTAGTCAAAAAAGCGAACTTTTACTATGCTTTTGGTAATCAAAAGTGTACACAACATTTAACTACTCAAACACTAATCAACACTACACTTATTTGGTAGTCAAAAAAGCGGACTTCACTACACTTTTGATAATACACATCTACACTACACTTTGCTAATCAAAACACTACAAAACACTACACTTATTTGGTAGTCAAAAAAGCGAACTTTTACTACACTTTTGGTAATACACATCTACACTACACTTTGCTAATCAAACACTACAAAACACTACACTTATTTGGTAGTCAAAAATGCGGAGTTTACTACACTTTTGGTAATACACATCTACACAACACTTTGCTAATCAAAAACTACACAACACTACACTTACTTGGTAATCAAAAATGCGCCACAACACTACACTTTTGGTAATACAAATGTACACTACACTTTGCTAATCAAAAGTCTACACAACACTTTCCTAATCAAACACTACAAAACACTACACTTACTTGGTAGTCAAAAAAGCGGACTTTACTACACATTTGCTGATCAATAGTCTACACAACACTTTGCTAATCAAACACTACAAAACACTACACTTATTTGGTAGTCAAAAATGCGGAGTTTACTACACTTTTGGTAATACACATCTACACAACACTTTGCTAATCAAACACTACAAAACACTACACTTATTTGGTAGTCAAAAAAGCGGACTTTACTACACTTGTGCTAATCAATAGTCTACACTACACTTTGCTAATCAATTACTAATCAACACTACACTTATTTGGTAGTCAAAAAAGCGGACTTTACTACACTTTTGCTAATCAATAGTCTACACTACGCTTTGCTAGTCAATTACTAATCAACACTACACTTATCTGGTAGTCAAAGAAGCAGAGTTTACTACACTCATTAGGTAATCAAAAATGCGCCACAACACTACACTTTTGGTAATAAAATGTACACTACACTACACTAATTGTATCTTGCCTGTATCTCAACCATTTTTGCAGGTATGGATGGGATAGGCATACCTCTGGGGTCCTCTAGTCAGGCACTACAACTTTTATTATGACATCTTTGAAATTTAATTTTTGAGATGTCCAATTTTTTCAGTATTTTGCATTTTTCTCACCCATTTTTGGGCATATCAATGAGATAAGCATATTCCCATGATCCTGTGATCCAGCCCTACAACTTTTGTTATGACATCATCACTGTACAGCCACTTTTTGTTTTTGACAAACTGTGACTCCAACTGAACTTTGCAAATATCTCACCCCAAAAAGGAGATATTGCTGAGGTAATCATATTCCCATGGTCCTGTGATCATGGGCTACAACTTTTGTTCTCACTGTGGCTGTGCACCTGGAGGGTTGGAGGGTCTGGGCAGGTCTGGGAGGGTCTGGGAGGCCTGGAATCATTTTTCAAAAGTCCTGGGAGCACTGGAAAGCTGGGGGGGAAACGTCTGGTTTGCTGATGCATGACCAAACATGGCATCAGCCAATAGGTCCACCTCATTGCCATCAAGCCCTGGCAGATGCCTATGGCCAAACCTCTTGCTGGACTCATTCTTCCTCTTGGAGTGCTTCACAAGGCTGCCTTTCCAAGGGAGGTGAATCCTATTGAGATGTTCCTACCAGTAAATCAATATAAGATATACATGGGGGAAGAGACTGCTTCACCACTCTTTGAGGAGGAATGATGCCTGGGAGATACCAAACCATCACTCTACCATGGACATCCAAAACTGTGGCAGGGTCGGAGATGTGCCCCCATTGGGGATGTTGAAAGTACTTGGTCTTTTCTGCAGCATTTGGCATGGGTTCAGCAAACCTATCAATGTCCCATTCAGTTACATCTTCCTTTAGACTTCAGACTTTGTACCTCAACTGTTGGGAGACAGACAGACTCACAGGGGTTCAGGATTGCATGGGCAATGACAAGGGCTGCCAACTTGTTTTCAGCTGAGGAGATAGATGCAGAAGGAAGGTCTTCCTTGGACATAGCCCTTTGGAGGTTAGTCAGTTGGGACATGACCCTGAGTCTATCATATTATATCAAGCAGGATGTAGCCAATACCAAGGAGTGCACAGTTCAAATTACCTTGGCTTCCTAAGGTCTGATTTTTGTAGTATCACAGATGTGGAGAGTTGGCATCCCCCAAGTACAGATGTCAAGATCCCATCCACCAAGGCAGCCAGGGCTTCAGAAGAGGCTGAGGAAGAATTCATTGCACACTTGTTGGCTCAGGGATGATGATGTAGTGGAGAGGGGCATAAAATTTTTAAGCCAGGAAACTTATGGGTCATATTGCTTAGGGTTATGGTTAGGCCCCATATATTTCAAAAAATTAAGGCATAAACAAGGCAATTAAGACCCTTTCAAGACAAAATACAGGGGTTATAAGTCTAGAACAGATTTGAATACAAGTTAGAAATACCACAACAACAAAAAAAGTTCCAAGTGGAACTGACTCCTCGACAACTGTCCAGGAGGGGCCCTTCCCCAAGAGCAGAAGCAAGTCATCAAGAAAAAACTAACTCCAATTACAAGCAAATAATCCCAACTACCACTAGACCAAAAAGCACTAGGGTAGAGAGTTAGCACCAGGGATCAAGAGAATAGACAACTTACACAGCAGAATGACACACAGTTGGACCCTGACACAAGAAAAGTCAATCATTATAACATGTAAACAGAACAGGAGACATACCTCAATCATATAAAACATAACAAAAGCCAAGACAAAACATGCCACACAAGTGGCAAAGCCCCCAATACCAACATGTTTTATTAAGCCAGCCTACACTAGTAGGCATGGACTATGTCCCCAGTCCCATAGTTGCTGGCCCACACTGGTAGGCACAGACAAAATTAAGATAAAAAGACCCCCAGCTACCAACATGTGTTATGATAAGCCAGCCTACACTTGGAGGCATGGACTAAGTCCCCAGAACCATAGTTGCTGGCCCACACTGGTAGGCACAGACAAAATTAAGATAAAAGGACCCCCAGCTACCAACATGTGTTATGATAAGCCAGCCTACACTAGTAGGCACAGACAAAAATAATAACTACCCCTCATACCAATAATGTACTGGCCAGGTACAGTGTGAATGAAGGGGTCACCATCCAGACATGTGCAGCTGCAGCCTGAACAATGTCAAGATGGTGTCTAAGGATCAATGGTTAGTGCAACAGAGGAGCCTCTGCCTTCAGACAGGGTGGGGACACCAGCAACCTAGCAACAGACAGTAAGAGAATTAGTACATGTCAAAAAGTTGCACAGTAATGTCATACCTCCAGCAGCAGCATGAGATTGACATGCAGAAGAATCCTTGGGTGTATCAAAAACAGTAAGGGTGGGTGGCACAGCTTACCTTTGACTCATGTACACTACATGTGACATGACATACAGAAAGACATTATTATCTCTATCTTACACAATCTGATGTGCCATGAACAATACATAGATGGGGGTTAGTATGTACTGAACACATCTAGGGATGGACAACATACCTTGATAGTGAAAATGTTGACACTACCAGTGACCAGACGTTGCAATCATGTGTCAACCCATGAGCAAGCACCGCCAGCACGGAGAATGGATTACCTATTTGAATTAGCCATGATGCGACATGCAGAAGGGGTCAGTGTGTATCCGAAATGGTAAGGGAAGTGGCTTGCCTCAACATGGTATTTGTATGAAGCAAGTACAGTTGAGGCAGGTACACACCCCCAATAGGGTAATGGAGACACAAATGACAAAGTAGATAGTAAATACAGTGGATAACCATGAGGTATAAGCCTTGATGTGGGTGAATGATGGACGATAAAAGGTTAGCATGTACTAAACATCAGTGTGGGACAGATGACCTACCTTGGTGGCTCATGTGGAGACCAATGACAATGTTGATGGTAAATGCAGTTGATGGCTGAGGGTTGACAGCTGCAAGGTGTAAGACTCACTGTTGGTGGTGAACCATAGATGGAAAAGGGTTAGTGTGTACTAAACATTACCACAGGATGGACAACTTACTTTGATGGGTGGTGCAGGCAGATGATGAAGTCGATGATGAATGTAGTTGACAGCCATGAGGTGTAGGCCTCGCTGTGAGTTGTGAATGATAGACAATAAATCTCGCTGTGGGTGAACAATAGGAACAAGAGTTAGTGTCTACTAAACATCGCCATGGGACACACAACTTACCTCAGTGGCTCATGCTTGATTGTAAATGCACTTGATGGCCAGGAGGTTGTTGCTGCACTCATCGCCACAGATTGTCGTAAACACACAGCATGAGAAGAAAGACAAAAAAAACATACCATGTTCGAGCTGTTGACAGCTGGGAGGGTGTTGCTGGACATGTCACTATGGATCACGGTGAAGACACAGCCATGGAGAAGAAAGAAGAAAAAAAAAACATACCATGGGTGTTGCTGGACACATCACTGCGGATCATGGTAAACATGTTGACAGTGAGGGTGTTGCTGGACATGTCACTACAGACCATGGTGAACACACTGCATGAAGAGAAGAAAGAAGAAGAAAAAAAATGTACCATGTTTGAGATGTTGACAGCTGAGAGGGTGTTGCTGCCCTTGTCACTGCAGATCATGGTAAACATACAGTGTGAAGAGAAGAAAGAAAAAAACAAAACATACCATATTCGAAATTACCCAAGGGGAGTGGTACTGGTGTCACAGCTGGGTCAGTGACGATACTTCATCGCTGCCATTGTCATGGGGAGAAACACGAGAGTGGAAGAGAAACGAAAAAAACAAACTGTGGGAAAGTGTGTCTCTGATATACACAGTGAGTTTGGTTATGTTTGCCCTGCACATGACTGTGCTAAAATAACAGAATTGACTCACATCCTTTGGTGATGGTCACGTGCTACTTCAACCGTGGAAATTCGTGTTGTTACTTTGCATCCAAGCAGACATTTCTTCCCTCCCTCACAGTCCCCCAGGAAAAAAATTACCAGGTAAGTCATACTGCATTCAGCGTGTGTCGTAACACTAATAGTAACTTCGTTACCTGCCCCCATTGCCCTGAAGGTAGATCCTACTACCCCCACCCGCACCTTAAAAAATTTATGAGGTAAGTCATACCACTCTCAGCAGGCATCTTTAACACTAATACACCCTCCAGTACCTCTGCCACCTGCCCATCACCTTGAGGGTAGGCCCTACCACCCCCACCCAAATTTTAAAAATTTACAAGGTACATTGTACCACTCCCTGTTGCATATTCAACACCAATACACACTCCAGTACCTTCGTCACTTGCCCCCTCACCTCGAGGTAGGTCCTACCCACCCCCACCTGGATTTTAAAAAATTTACAAGGTGAGCTATACTGCTCTCTGCTTGCATATTCAACACCAATACACCCTGCAGTACCTTTGTCACTTGCCCCCTTGCCTCTGCCCCATTGCCTCGAGGTAGGTCCTACCTCCCCCCACCTGGACTTTAAAAAGTTTACGAGGTAAGTTGTACCACTCTCCACTTGCACCTTCAACACTAATACACCCTCCAGTAACTTTGTCACCTCCACATGTCGCATCATCCCCATTGCTGCTAGGTAATCTATTCCCCCCACTGGTGGTGCTTGGTTATGTACCAACACTATCTTGTGTATAGTAGACCCCCTGTACATCACATCATCCCCACTGCAGCTAGGTAACCTATGCCCCCCACTGGCAGTGCTTGGCTATGTACTGATGCTATCTTGTGTATAGTAGACTATCCCCAGCTGTGATTGCAACATCCAAACACTGTTTGTGTATATGTCTTCGCTATTGAGGTAAGTCATCCATCCCTAGCCATGTTCTGTCCATACTAACCCCCATCTGTTATGTCATGTCACCATACCACAGTCAGGTAAGCCATTCCCTCCCCTGCCTTTGCTAGCCACCAACACCCTTCCCATTGTGTATGATAGATAGACTATCACCTTCATGTCTGTCATGTTGTAATCTGTTAGCTACATACTGACCCCCTTCTATGTATTGTGTGTCCTCACTGCTGTGTACATATCAGCCTTCAATGTAAGCTGTCCCTCTCCAACAGTCTTTGATACATACCAATGTCCATCCACATGTCATGTCATGTGCATCAGCTTTCAAGGTAAAACATTCACCCTTCCCCATCCTTGTCCTGTACACATGGTGCTCACTTCATGCCTGCAGAGACTCTTTCAACCATGGCAAGGACAAAACAAACAGCCAGGAAAGTGACTGGGGACAAGGCTCCCAGGATTAGCCTGCAGTCTTTCCAGAAAAGAAGGGGTAAGGCATCTGCTGCATCCAAGAGGCCTACCCCCAAGCAGAAGGCCAGCACCAATTCAGTAAGCCCCTCTCCATATCTCATACTCCTGTTGACACCCTCCATAGTTCTGTGTTATGTGCAGAGATGGAGGGGACCTGTGGATCTGCAATGAAAAGTACTGCAAAAGGGTAGTATGTACTAAGTGTCTGGTAGTTCCTGAAGAAGAGAAGGACAAACCGACCCAAGATGGTGTCACTTTCAAATGTGTGACTTGCCACTGGAGGGAGAATCAAACTAACCCTCAGCCTTACTTTGTGAGTCCACCATCCCCCACTTCAACTTATATTCACAACATATCATCAAGGGGTTCTACTCTCAAGGAATACCAATCCTTGCCCACCCTCCTCTTGTCCAGGGCAGCTTCCAGCATGCCATTTCTTCCCAGGTAGCCTCCCTGCCCACAGCACTTGTCCACCTCCATATGGACAATCTAGAGGTTGGTCATGCCCATGTCAACATCTTGAACTCCTACCTGCAGCCCTACTTTCCCTGAGGGAGCTATCACTTCTCCCAGCTGCCCTTCAACTTAGCTACCCAGGAATCCCTCCATGATTATGAAAAGGCAGCAATGGACCTGGCCCCTTTGATACCCCATTTTTTTAAATCTTTGCTCTTCAGTTGGGGGATATTGGGGCACCCAGCACAGGGATGCAGATGGGCATGGGCAAGGAGGAATAATACAAAATGAGACTGGAAAGCATTCGTCAACTTGCTCATATCTTGGTCTAAATATATAAATGCAAGGTCTTTGAGCAGTGCAGAGCACATCTTCTTAACATCAGCAGAGGATGGGACACCAATTTCTGGATTTGAAACGAGGTAGTGAGCAATAATATTGATTCCCATGGATGTGAAGTTGTTGTGCCACGTGCAGAGACATTGATTGGCCTATTCAATAAAATGAGTCAACTGATAAGGTAAAAAGTAGTAATAATACAATAGTAAAGATTGCCATCCTGGGCCAAATATCATTCTGCTTGTCCTTGAAACTTGGGACAATTGTAAGGATAATCATTCGGAGTACCCTCATGAGATTGTCATCTGAAATATTCCAAGGGTCAGCTAAACTTCCAGCCCACAGAAGGAGAGCAGGCATGATTTGTCTTGCCCATAACTTCTCCTCCATGAGCTCAGAAGGTAGGTCTCTGATCTTGGCACAATGACTTTTGCCTGTGCCATTGGTCCTGGTCGAAAAAACTCGACCTGCTGCAGTGCTCTTCTCCTCTGATTCTTGACCTGCATCCTTCCTGACCTTGAGCTTCTTTATGCCATTATTGACCTGTGATTCCCAAGGAATCAATGTATGGCTCAAAACAGACTGAAGAACATACTGTCCTAGTGACATGCAATTCCTTTGCAGGCTGTACACCAAAGTTCATGTTGGAATTGTCAACCTCAACATCTCCATCATTGAAGTCTTCAACCTCAGATGAAGTGACATAATCGACATTGTCATGATCCAAATGCTTGCACTTCGAGCTAGCTGATACCTCCTCATAGATAGGCCAATCAAATACTTTGTCACTCTCTACATTGTTAACAGTGCTTGCAACAATCTACAAGCAATAGTGAGACAGTCAAATTGCTTGATCGAGAGACATACCTTGGATTCTTCATGACCTACAGCTTTGACACAGAAAGAAAGCTGATCTGCTTCTTCATCCATGTAGTGGGCTGGCACAGGCATCTGTCTGTGACTGAATATGATTGATCCTACCGAATGACACTACATGTACCTGATTGCCCTGGAAAGTCCTGTTGTGTGCAAGGCCTTTTGATGATGCTGAGATGGCGGTGGTAGCATTGGTTGTCAAGGAGGGAATGGAAGGACGTGTTCTTTTGGATTGGGACCTGAAAGCTGTCACCCCAGTAGCTGGGACAGTCTTGATCCAGTGGTGGACATGATTGTCCAGTGGGTCATCCTGATGTGGGCAACTCTTCTTGGGAGAGTGTGAAAGGGGAAAGGGGAAAGCTGTAGGGTAAACCTAGGCTCGTCCCAAGGGGCCATGAGTTGGAAGGAGACTGAGGGGAGGCAACTGGTGGGTCAGGGAAATTTTCCCTAAGGTCTGGGAAGTGTAGGCAGTGAAGAACTTGAAATTCTGCCACAAAATGGGCAAAGAGGGATTTTTCTAGTTGATAAGGCGGTGTTGGGAAGCTAGGAACTCAGTCAGCAGCGATAGTAGACCCTTGTAGACTGTAGTAAAAATTGGTAGATGTGAAGGGGATGACTCAGAAGGCTGGTGGAAATTTTAAGATGCAAGGAGACTCGAAATCATTGGTAGGACTTGATGGGTAACTCTGGGGACTCAAAGTGGGCTCAGAAGACTCAAAGAAAACCCTGAAAACAGCTCTGGGGACTCAGGATGACTCTCAGACACACAGGTTGTGATGCCAGAAAAGTGGGTATATTCCTCCTAAGTACAGCAGTGTTTTGTAGTGTAGGAGGAGCTGTCACTACAGTATTAATCGGCAAAGTTTGGAACTGCCATATGTCAAGAAAAATTCAAAAGAAAAGTGCTGAAGTAAGGCACTACAGATTGTAGGTACAAAAGGAAGGGAGAAAAGGAGGTAAAAAAAAGCCAAAAGGGAAGAGAAGTGGCAAAGAAGAGCATGCCTATGGTCTATGGATCACTGACTGACTCTGCAGGAGTGACAGAAGCAGTCTGGGGTGGTGTGGCAGTGCTACTGGCAGTGGCAGGCATCAGAGACTCGAGTGGGGCCTATAGGGACCAAGATGCTGACATCACAAACATTGGAGGGGACTGCCAATGGTCAGTAGACCTGTGATATAGTCACATAGGGCTGAAGACTGGTGAAGACAGGGGTTAGACATTGTGTGGAGTCAAGAATAGGGGTAGGTGGTGACTTGTTGCAGTGGTAAGTGTCAGTAATAGGGGCTACTTCCTGATTAGGTGGCAGCAGCATTAGTAAGCAAAGGAAGTGCTCAACTTAGCTGAGATAGCCAAGAGTGGAGTGGCAGTGAAGATTCTGAGGGATGGTGGACCTGCAGGGGCTGGCTAGGGGGGTGAGGACAATGCTAATAATTGATGATTTCAGCCCTAGGGAGTATGGACTCCCTACACTGACTGAGAGCATTCCAAGTGAGGTTGAGCCAGTATAAAGTCGATTCAGTTAGTAGCAGCATTTAGAGTGTATCAAGCAGTTGAAAATATAAGAATGTATGCTTGCTGTGATTGGTCTTCATCATTCACTTCATGTGTCACCTCTCTGGCAGGTGTATCCACCAGCAGGTACATTGCACCTTGCCTTCTCAACGTGTGGCTAGCTGTTCTCCCACTCCACAGCTGGCTGCTTGTATGGTCTGCAACAACAGGCCCCTGGTGAGTCTCGGCTTCTACATCAGCTTTTGATACATTTTCAGTGTCTGCGATCAAACAGCACAATTATTGTCTCACTTCCAACACAAGCTTGGACAGGTGTACTCATATGCCTTCCTTGGATTTGAGGCTCCCATATTTGTCTGATCAGCTTTGCTCCAGTAGTGTTGTGAGTTGGTGCCTGTCTGGTGTCCATCACAATGGCAGGACCAGTTTCCTGGTGAGCCTCAACTTCCATTCCAGCCACTTTTCATATATTATATCAGTGTCTGTGATCAAGTGATATAATCATCCTCACCTTCAACATGAGGCAGGATGGGTACATCTGTAAGCCTTCCTTGACTGGTGGGTGCCTGTCTCGGTCTGACTGGCTTCACTTTAGTAGCATCTTGAGTTGCTTGCCTGACCTCCATAGCAGCCTCCATTTCACTCACTTGGGCATGACTCTGCTGAACAGCAGTTGCCTGAGTGTCGACAAGCTCCCAAATATGCAGATTGTCGGCCTTCTTCTGGGCTGGAGTTCACCATTGGATTTGCATTTCAAGAACAATCCTCCCTGGATGGAGGTTGGCCTTTGCTCATCATGGATGATGACTATCAGAAGGGGCCAACATGATACTTGTCATGCATAGGGGGAGGACAGAACAGTGCGAGGTGAGTTTGAAGTTGTTGCTCTTATGCAGACAAAATTTTCTCGCAAGCAAAAGCACTAAGTCCTGTTCTCACAAATAAATGTACTAACCTCCGCCTAACTTAGGTCCCTGACCATTTACCAATCATGCATTGTAGGGTCCCCCAGCATGCTCATTTGTGCCAAAAATGTCACTGTACAGAAACACACCCCAATGGATCTCATTTCATCCTTTTCACCTCCATTGTGAGGTACCAAGTTGCCACTGTTGGTTCAAGAATAAGTCAGGGCTCACTCAACATATGCACAAGCAGCATATGAACTTTAGTTGCTCCAGACCAAGTGTTCTCACTTGGACAGAGTCTCTGAATCATTCAGAACAGGAGGAGTTCAGTACCAACATCACACCTCCAGCAGCCAAGCATGTTGCAGCAGGTGCTGGCCATCAATGACTAGCCACATGAACACAACAGCAGTGGCAGCCATCAAGAAGACTTGCCTCATGAACATGATGGTGCCACATTGGACAAGGAACTTGATGGCATGAAGGTAGAATTCATCAGTTCTGGAAACAGGGTTTACCGCAACTATCATCCAGGTCTTACTGGTAAGCCTATGCACACAGTATTCTACCTCTATCAATATATTTTGTTTAGCACAAAGATGTGACTCTCAGGGATGCTTTCTACCAAAAGGTGCTCTGCCACTGCCACATGGACAAAAATTGCCAAATGACTGGACTCCATACTGTAGCCAGTCAGAGTTCAAAGTCACTGAATTTCTCTTCACACACACACAGAAATGCTGGCCAAAAAAATTGACACATTACTAGACTTCTGGGCTGCCTCGTTACTTCTGTTAGGTGGCACACCACTGTTTGCCAATCACAAAGATCTCTATTGCATGATTGACCACACATCTGTTGGCACAGTACAGTGGGAAAACTTCAAAATTCAGCACAAGCACAATGTACAGCATACACCAGATGAACAGAATGAGCAGGACGAACAAGGTGAATTGATTGAGCTTGAGGATGGACTGGATGGACTGGAAGCCCCTTGGATGTTCAACACCTATGATATATGGTATTGAGACCCATGTCAAGTTGTCCACAACCTCCTTGGATGTGCAAACATCAAGGATGAAATGGATTTCATGCCATACTGAGAGTTCCATGGTGCAAATGAGCAGAGGTGCTGGGAAAATTTTATGTCAGGTGACTGGGCTTGGAATGAAGCAGTATGTATTCATCTCATCTCAATATATGTTCCACTAATCTTGTGCTCCTAGAATCAGATTATATGTGGCAATCCATCCATGGCAGGTGCAACATTGGTTCCCATCATCCTTGGCAGTGACAAGACTACTGTGTCTGTTGCGACTGGGCAAACAGATTACTATCCACTCTATCTTTGCATTGGAAATGTGCACAATACCACTCACTGTGCACATCATGATGCAGTAGTGCTCATCACATTTCATGCCATGCCAAAATGTAAGTGCTTCATGTTGCATTAGGTTATACTACTACTGATAGTTCAATAGCAACCAGAGAGCATGCTAGCACACAAATGCTCCACAGATTCAAGAAACGTCTGTTTCATCAATCGCTGACATGCATTCTCCAGTCACTTTGACCCACAATGACAACCCCAGAGACAGTACTATGTGGTGATCAATACTACCGACATGTCCTATATTCACTCGCAGCCCACATAGCGGACTATGAAGAGCAGGCCCTCCTATTGTGTATCATGCATAATTGGTGTCCAAAGTGCCTTGCGCACTGGGAGGACCTTGACCAAGGTGTGCTCCGATGTCTCCACAAACATACAGAATTGGCCATGAAGGAGCTTGACCCTCAGCTGCTTTGGGTAGTATATGGAATTGATGGAGATGTAACAGTATGTACAGTGTGTTTCTTTTTCTTTTTTTTGTGACTAATTGAAGACAGCTGTTTACAAGCATGTTCCCACATGCAGACATTCACAAAATGCTCTCACCGGACATTCTCCATCAGCTCATCAAAGGTGGTTTCAAGGATCACCTGGTTGATTGGGTGGAGAGGTATCTGATCCAAATGCATGGAAAGAGTGCTGCAGAAAAGGTGCTGGACGAGATTGACAAAAGGTGAGTTGCCCATCTCTACTATTACAAGATCAGCTTCATGTGATTCCAGGATTGCAGCCATTGCCCTGTTTGCAGGGTTGTGACACTTTCCTCAAGGCCAGCATTTTAAACAGTGGACCAGCAACAACTCAAAAGGCCTCATGAAGGTACATCCATCCATTTTTAGTTTGCATATGAATGGGTACCAGTAGTTCACAGGTATATATTGCAGCCATGGAGGGCTTTGTCCCAAGGGATGTCATCCACACATTTTGCATGTTTCTCAAGTTTTGCTACCTTGTCCATTGAAATATAATCACTGAACAGACACTTACCATGATCAATGATGCACTCAACTGCTTCCACTTGTATTGTGAAGTCTTTCAGAATGCTGAAGTAGTCATGACATTTTTGTTACCCTGGCAACACACTATGAAACACTATCCTTATCTTATCTGCCAGTTTGGTGTGCCAAATGGACTCTGCTCATCAATTACCAAGTCCAAGCACATCAAAGCCATTAAGAGGCCTTATCGGTGTACTAACTGCTTTCAGGCTCTTGGACAGATGCTCTTGATCAACCAGAGGCTTGACAAACTTGCTGCAGCATGTGTAGACATTCAAGATCATGGTATGTTGACAGGAACTTGTCTGTTGGATGTGATTGGGATTCAAGGTATGAGTATTCACCTTGGACTCTGTTCCAACTTTTGACTAGCATTTAGAACAATGTAGTAACAAAACTAACAACCACCATAATGAGGCTGGCCATCCACACAATGCATCAAGTAATCAGAGCAGTGGAATTGATACTGATAAACCCACAGCAAGTTATGAAGAAGAAGAAGGTGACACTGATGACTCTCCAATGTCTGTCGAGGCTCACGTGTCATTGGCCCAGACTCACTGTAAGTCTTTGTTTATACCTTGAAATGTATGAATTCTAATCAGTTGATCCTAGAATGCAAGCATGCAAGGAACATGCAGGATCTAGCAATTGAACTCAACACACCCTGGCTCATCAATACTTTGCACTGTTTTCTTCAATTGCAACTCTACTGCGATGATGACCATGATCCAGAAGATGTCCCCTTTATGATGGGCCCGTCCATGTCTACAACTCTGTGTGCTCCACATTTTATGCACCCAGTGGCACAAGTGGGATTCACGGTATGCATTGTGAATATATATGTTCCTGCCCCGAGTGGAGGAATATGGGTCCCCATTATGACTGTGTCTATGTTGTAACTGATCCTCATGCAGAGGGCATGGTTGGCCTGGATGTTGCCTGTGTTCTGTGCTTTTATTCATTTAATTATCTAGGCACAGACTATCCATGTGCCATTATACATTGGTTTGTCTGTGTAGGGGATGTCCCAGATGCTGATACAGGAATGTGGATTGTTCATGTGCACAACCCCGAAAACATCACCATTATCCACATCGATACCATTTACCATGCAGCTCAACTCATCCCTATCTATGCAGCCCACCATATCAATCCAGGAAGTGTCAAGCCCCATGAATCCTATGACAAGTATCAAAGTTTCTATGTTAATAAATTTGCTGACCACCATGCATTTGAAATCGCATCATAGCTGCCACCTAGTTTACATATCTTTATTTGGTACATTGCATGTTTCCCGCTCTTCATCACTGCTCACTCCCCTCACAGAATATGATCTGAACACCATATACACATCGATTGTAAGTGTGAACTGACCTGCACGTTTATGCTATAGCTAATGACCTTTTCAGGCAACTGTTGGATAATGGACACAAAGAATCAATTGTACAAGGATGGTAGCAGTGTCATGCACCAAAGGTGTTTGGCGATGTGAGCATGGACCCAATGCTGAATGATGAAGAACAGAGAAGCCTAGCCCTAATGTACAGAATGACTGGAATGTCTAGCAGTCATCCATTGCACAAGAACCACCCTTAATGTTAGGGAAGAAACTGCTCAAGCACCAAATAAAAGTTTTTGAGTGCCAGTTTACAGCATTCTGATTTTTCAAATATCTTGGTCATTTCTAAAGATATCAACATCATTCCCATGCTCACAGAAAGCTCTCAACCACACCATCCTGCCTACCAAATTTGGTGATGATCCTCACCCTCCATGATTTTCTGCATCATTTCTGCCAACAAATGCCCATTTTGCCAAATTTTTATCATAATGGCCACCTCTTTGATGATCTCTTTGCTTGTCCCCTTTGCCAGGGAGAATAACTATGAGTACTTGCCAGGAATCCCCACTAGCATTTGCCCTGAAGCCTCCTGGTTCATCCCTCCCTTGTCCATGACCTCCCATCCTATCACTTTGGGACAGCAAGTTCTCCTTGTCAGTCTGACATCAAGGAGGACTTTCTTTGGTCATCTCAGGTCTGTTATCAGGCTTGAAAAATCATATGTGGTTGTTTCAGTTTCTCCAGTCAAAGAAGCATATGGATCCTTCATCCCTGTGCCCTGCAATGTCTACCTCTCAATCTCATCCTTCATTCTTCCAAAATAGTGACAGGTCAAATACCAATTACTATCATCTACACTATCTGATCACATTCATGATGAATTTGAGACACTTCTCCCTGCTCTTATGGGAGAAGATGGCCCTTCCTCCTCCTCAAACCCTCCAGAACACTAGCTGCAGCTAATGCAGGTTGCTTTACAGAGAGGAGGAAAGGGGGAAAGTTGTGAAATCCTATGCCCTGACTACCCTGGAGACCCCCAAAATTGGCCCCTGGCAGAAATCCCCACCATCCTTCATTTGGATGTGCAGCAAATCACCCTAATCCATCTAGATCTCAGATCTAGGAGTCACTATGACTCATTTGCAGTCATATCCCTTAATCAGCAGTGACCAGTGTGCTTACTCATTCCCCTTTTCACATTATTCATCCATTCCTTTGATGATTCATCCTGTTTCAAATAGATTGGTGATAATCTTCATCATGCTTACTGATTCTGTTAACCAATTGCTTACTGTCCTTACTCATTCTTACCAAGCCTTACTATGCCTTACCAATCCTTCACCAATCCCTTTACCAATCACTTATGAACCCATGACAAAGTGTTGCTCCATGTTTACTGCAGGCTACACTACCTTTTGTATATAAGTACCAATGCATCACAGCAATCAGAAAGCTACTTGCCCACTTAATTGCCTACTCAACAGTCCACTCAATTGCCTACCTATTAGGCCCAATCATTGTCACTTCTAAGCTCATCATCATCATCTCTATTCCTGCAGTATCTGAGGCTCCATTAAGGGTCTATTTACTGTCCTCTTCATCATTCTATGTCACTTCTAGGCTCAGAGCAGCCTATTCTCTTCACTTTTTCCATCTTCCCTTGCTCCCCCTTCATCAGGAGCACCCATACCCTCTGCCCTAGCCCCCTCTAGGTGCACAGAACCCCTCCCCCATTTATTTTAAACAGATCCCTCAAGCCAAAGCCCATGTAGGAAAACCACCAACTTGGCATTTGTCTTTGTGTTGGGTTTTTGGTGTTTTTGTCATTGATCCACATGTCGACTCACAGTGGTTCTGCTGGAGTTGGAGAGTCAATCATTTGTGACATGAACAGTACATATTTCTATCTACTGCATAGTGCAGACATGACCAATTTATAGACACCTTGCAAGCAAATCACAGAAGGGATCGCAAGCCACCACTATGTGAACACAGCCATTCAAGGCCATTGCAAGTGTTGTGGCAGTCACATGGGGGTTGGAGGGTTAGCTGGTGGTGAACTGGTGAATGGTACATATTTCCTTCAATCTATGTGTACTGGATCTGACGGGTCCATAGGTGATATTGAATCACAAAGGCTCAACATAAGAACGTGGCCCACAACTCCACCATTCAAATTGTCCCCTGTACCTCTGGTTGGCTGCTTCATACTCTTTATACCTATGTACATTGTTACATGGTTCTTGTGGCTTTTTGGACTTTTGTAACTAAATTGACTTTTGTAGCCTTTTTTTTACCTTTGCTGTTAACTTTTGATTTGGTTTGACATCAAAATAGTACCTTAAAGTCAATAAGTTGAACAAAGTTGCAAAAAGTATCTTAAAAGTATGAAAAAGTAATGTGTTAAATTCCTGATGCAAAGGGGTTGTGTGTGGTGGTGATGTGATCAATGACTTGCGAGCTCTGAACAAACCAATCATGGCAGGTGTTCCTCGGATGAGAGAAGTACCTGTATTAGAGGGGAGGATCTGTGGAGCAGAGGAAGATGGGGGAACTGGTATAACATCAGGGAACCTGTGATGTGCTGGTATTCCCAGTTAATTATTGCAAGTAGTTATCTGTCTGATATGAATTGGATAATGGTGTATAGGGCATGATCATCTATAAATCATAATGATAATAGTCAGATAATGCATTACAATCCTGAGCAGACATTTTACTTTCTGGTCAACTGCATATAGGCCTGATATAAGAATTACAATACTTTTGTCATCATGATGTAATGATGACAAGAGCTGATATGTCATATACAATAATACTATGTATTTGACAATACATTATAATTGCTCATCAGATAATATCATCATCATATCAATGACAATATTCTTTTCAGTCTGATTTCACTTTGATCATCAATATCTAGTCTTGTCATCTATGTCATTTATGATCATTTGAACAACTCTTCCCCAGCCACAAGTGTGGGAATGTCTTTGTAATGACTGTATAGTACATGTTATATAAACTCATCCTCTCTCCCCTTCTCTCTCTTCTTCACTCTTGTCTCTGAGTTCTATCTCAGGGCAAGAGTCACTCTAAGACTCTAAGTCTTAGGGTTCATATATCCAGGTAAGTGTACCCTTGTGTGAAGTCATCTGTAAGTGTCTTTCTCTGCTTTATTTTCGCTTTTTTGGAGGTTTAAGTAGTTCATCATACCTAGTAGTGTACTCAGTAGGTACTGATTATGTGAATGATATTGAATGAAATTGCTTTCTTGTAATACCATGATTGATAAGTTGAATTGAAGGTTGCTATAGCAATTTTTATTTTTAAGCTGTTGGTGGTGTCAATGACAATTGTTGGTAATGTCTGATAATGAAAGACATATATGATCTACTGTTCACATTCTGATACATATGATCCACTCTACCTCAATGATAATTTTTGACCTATGCTGTCATGGCTGCCCAAAAATATATAGCATGACCAATGTGTGTGTCATTATGATAAACCTTATAGGGCTTTTCAGGGTAGATAAAGTCTTATATAACATAATCATTTCATCACCATTTCCCTGATGAATTTGCTGTGAATAACTGATGCTGGCATCAGGCATTTCTGGAACAATACTGGAGGAAGGATGTGAGTAGGAACCAGCACAAGCTTTTGTGCTAAGTTGAGGCATATCCAAACCACTACTCATAGTCACGCACAGTCCCAGCTTGCCAAATGTACTGGAGGGCTTGGGGATTACCATATGAGGACAATGTAGCAGAATGATATGAACATGACACTATAGCAGAATGATATGAATGTGATGTCGCAGAATGGTAGGCAAAAATCATTTGATGCATTAAGGTTCCTGCCTGTCTCAAAAATTGTGGGAAAGTGCAGACTGACCAGAACTGCCTTGGGCAACTGAGGGTGGTACAGTGTGCTCACCTATCTCCTTCCACCAACTGCTCTGCATCTCCACTGTAATCTTACTAACCTCCTCTTGGACACAGCTAGGACCACAGAATTACATGAGAATGTAAGGACAGACCCACCAGCAGTTGCCTCATCCCATTCAGCCATGTACTGGTTTTAAATTGTCTCTTGTTGTGTTCACTCAGGACAGTGAGCTGAGGGACCCAGAGGTTGTTGTGCAAGTGTTGAATGGTATTGAGTGTGTGGGAGCAGCTTCTCTACTCTGATCATGCTGTGACTTCTCTGACATGGTTGCTACCACTAGGCATATGTCATTCTCAGAATGAAAGGCCATGTCAAACTCCTAATGACTGAAAATCTCAAACAGGTGCATGCCAAACTCATGAAGACCCTCAAAGTACAGATCATTGAGAACAGCATCCACCATGGTAGCACCAATAGTAACAACAATTCCAACAACAGTGGGGCAATTCACTACATCAATGTGGGTTGTACACAGCAAACAATGTAGAAGGTAGTGCTTATGTGAAATAACCACTACAATCTTGCCTTCCTTCCAGTTGAATTCATAGATCACCAACTCAATTACACCCATAAGATGGGGAGGGTGCATCTTCTTTTACTACATTAACTCATGCAGCTTGCACCTGCAATGGGGCTTGACATTCTCTTGTAGCAATACATTGTGAGGTAGTGAAATCCTTTTGCAGCCACAGCTTGGTCATGTGTCTTCATGTGTGAGAACAACAAATATGATATGGGCACCTCTGTGGAACATAGTTCATCCAATACCAAGTACTTTACTCAGGGTGATAAAATCCCTGGTCTTCAGGTATGAACTTCTTGTAGGCTGGGCTTCCTTTCATCAGCAAACAAGCACTTGGCTGTTTAGAGCTGTCCAGAACTGGACAGCACCCCAGACCCTCCAGAAACCTCTAGCAAGGTACCTAACTGGCTAGAATTGTCTGTCCCAGACTGATGACAGAACCCTACAGTGTCCCTCACTGTCCTAGCACTGTCCCAGACTGCTACAGTATAGAGTAGTACTCTGTCTACACTACCACAGCCAATCACAGGTCTGCACAGAGTTGTACAGATAGTGGTTACAAATACACAACCACTTAATAGTCACAATGCATGGCAGTGGATCAAATCAATTGATAATCATTCAACATAATTCATACTACAGTACATGGTTTTACAGTACAAATAAATATTACATGATTACTAAGTAGAGGTACTGCTAGGGTGCCTAACATACCTGAACTGAGAGGGACTCAGGGCTAAGGGAATGGGGGGGGACTAACATCCCCCAAGGCCAAGAGCAAAAGTACATAGCTGAGAGACAAGTGATGATGAGAGATGACAAAGTGGGGAATATGATGGGAGATGATGAAGTGGGGGATGATGGGAGACAAGTGAAAGAAGCAGAAAGAAGAGATGTTGGGTTTATATATTGTTGCTGACATGTTATTTCTCATGGGTCATGTGACTCAATTTTGTCTCGAAACTGCAAGTCAATCCTGTGCTGACCACCTAGCCTTCCCAACACATAAGCCTTATAAAGAATGGTGCCAAATTGTGTTGCCATTCTTTATAAGGCTTATCTACATTAATTTCCCAGCACCAGCAATAAATAAATTCCCTAAAGGTAGCTTTTACACTTTTCATAGTAGTACTAGACTCTCTCTACTGGAGTTGGGCACTCAGCCATATCCGGTACATGTGAGCTCAGCACTTCCCATGCCCGTCTCTCTTCAACTAATACATCATATGTTCAACACCACCCCCCACTGTATGTGCTTGTCATCTGAGATGATGAGCTCATCGCCACCGCTGCTACTGCCACCTCTCCATTCCTTTCTCCATGCAATCTTCAGTGCTTCCCTTGACACTTGCCATCTATGCAAGTGCCAGCACTTCCTGCCATGCTTGCCATCAATTCAAGCACCAGCACCTCCCATTGTGCCTGCCATCCATAAAAGTGCCAGCCCTTCCCACCGTCCTCACCATCTTCACAAGTGTCAGCCCTTCCCACCATTGCAAGCGTCAGCTCATTCCTCTGCTCATTGTTCATGCTGTGTGCAGACAACAAGCTCGTCACCATCACTGCTCTCCAGCACTCCCGATCCTTCACACAATGTCGGTTTCACCAAGCAGTCGAGGATGACACCTTTCACACTCTATTCTCCAGCTGCATTGCTCGATCACAACCATATTGTCAGTGCCCTTGTTGTCATTCATCCACACTGTATGCATTGTCATCCCCATGCAGACTAGCTTAGATTGGCAGGTGGATCGGAATGCATCATTCTCATTCCCTTTTTAATCCCAGCATCCCGGTTGTCCCCTTCCCTCTCTTTCTACATTCTCTGATGTCTCGTCGTGGGTCCTCCAGTTGCCACCCCTCATTATCAAAATGTATTAAGTCTCATGGTTTCTGTGGACCTATGCACATGTCCACTATTCTTACTGGGGCCAAGTGGCATGAGCACCTCAAGGATTTTCAGGCAAGATGCAAAGCAGACATCCAGAGTATGGCCACTTTATTTATTTATTTTTATGTCTGACAACATTTTATAGCCCTCTCATTTCAAGATCAAGCTTGGGCCAATCAAATGTTTACAGATGGTGGCATTGATTTAGATGATGTTCCATTCGCTCCCCCACCAGGTGAAGAAGCCTTCAATCTCAGCCACAAGGGTGGAGAGCATGAGGCCTTCATTGGTCTCACCAACCACATCAAGAGTCTTGGTGAACGGTGCATTCCTGTTTTGATCTCCAGCTTGTAGGCTCGCTCACCTTTATGCTAGCTGCTATGTCGACCCTTGCTTGCGGTCAGATCAGGTCGAAGTTCAAACCTGCCAGTGGACGATGCAAATGGATCATCTGGTTGATGCCTACCTCAAATACCACTTGCAGGTTCCTGATGGTGGAGTGCATTCTGTACCTTCCTCTCCTGAAGACGACGCAACTGCTTTCATGCTTTCAGATATTGAGTTGGTTGATATATTTGGTAAGGTGAATCTGTAAGTGGAGTCATTTTCTGCTGAATTTTTGTTCTGTCAGGTCGACATCAGATGTCCCTTAGTCCATCTCCACAACATGTATATCCAAATGAAACCTTGATTTGCTATGGTTATCTCGGGTGTTCACCAGTATTCCCTTCTGTTGCCATTTCAATACGTACTCTCTCCCTTTTCCATCAACAACATTGAACGTGTCCACATTTTGGCATCCAGGTGCAAGCGAGAGCCTTGTGTCATCTTCATCATGTACATTGTTATATAGCTCTGTTGATCCATAACATCTGATCTGTCCCAGGTACCCTATTGTCCTACTTTGGCGATGCAACTTTCTAATGTGTTTGACATGTACCTAGATATTCTCGACTGCGTTGACCACCACCTCTGACATGAGCTTGGCCAGGATGGGCCTAACTGGCAGCTGCAAAACGAGTGTCCTGCATGTTTCTACAAACTTCAAAATGAACCCTGGTTGGATTTCAGCTGGTTGGTTTCCATTGACAGAAACAACAGCCTGAAGAGTTGGAACCCAACAAGCTATGGAGCCATATCTCGTGAAGACAGTTGCCTCCCAAGATCTGATTTGTGGCTTCCCGCTGATGAAGTTGATAAATTTGCGGGCAAAGTACACAATGCTTGGGTAAGTTTAGTCCACTCTAAGTCAGGATCATACATGTCCCTAACTGACTTGTCCTTCCATCCCCACTCTATTGTATTTAGGTCAAGACAGTGGATGAGTCATCTCATGAATGGATCAATGAAGACCCTGGCATGTCGAGCTGTACAATGCGATGGTGAAATGTGAGTCCTGAGCAGCACAAGAAAATGTTCGCAATATCCGATCAATCTGGGATCTTCATTGTGTGCTGCCAACACCGCTTCGTCCTTCTGGGATGTGATATGGTCAAGAGTGGCGAGTTGTCAGTATATATACTAGCTGCTGTAATAAATTGCTCTCATTAACCCTGTCATTAGGATGAAGTACCCACTTGCCATCATGAACAAACTCCTTTCTGTGCATGGATCCAATGGCATGGTTTTTTATGACATTGGTTGTGCATTTGCCACCACACTCACTAACAGTACCATCACACTTAAAGCCTTGTCTCTCAATACTCAAATGCTTGTGGGTGCATTTCATGGACATGCGCACAACTGTAAGTGCCAGCTCAATTGGCATCCACTCTACATTCGTGGTACAGGAAACACCAAGGGTGAGGGATGCAAACATGTATTTTCAGTATCCAATGATCTTGCATGAGGCACATGACATGCCATGGAGTTTCATCACCACCAGGCAATCAAACAACACTTCACTTTTTGGAATGCAGACAAGTATGCTTCACTTGGTATGTAATGTACAATACTTCTGCATCCTACCCTGATGCCATGACTTAGGAAACTTCCTTTGGAACCACTATTGTGTTGCAACTGATGCCATTTGCATGCTATCTGTCGAGCTTGATGTGCTCAAGACTCAGCTTGACCTTACAGATGAGCACTTTCAGAAGTTTCATGAGCAAGAACACTGTTATCTCAATAGTCTGAAGAGGCTTCCACTGCAAGATCAAGCACAAATTCAATATGTCCATGCTCTTGATGATCTCACTGAGAAGAGGCAAACAGCTTGCACCTGCAGGAGTAATGATTATTGATAGTACATATTTCAGAGCCAAGTGGGATCAAGCACGTGAAGCTGTGAATGCTGCACTGACAGATGTTCACCCCAGTAGCTTCACTGATATGTCAGTGGCCCTTACGAGGGCACGGATCCACATTGATTCTGCATACCAAAAACTGCAGCATGTGGAAGTGCTCGTCGCTCATATCCAAGGAGTCATCTGTGTCGAGGATCGTTGGGAGATCTGTTAGATATGGGCTTGATCGTGTAGTTGTGATAAGATATTAATTACTTCCCTTGCCCTATAGGCTCGGGTATTTATACTGTGTGAGAACATTATTCTTGAATAGTCTACTACAGTATGGAATGTTCAGCTACCTTTGAGATTCTTACACGGAATGCCGGTATCTACTCTGCGATACCAACACTCCCCCTCAAGCCGGGGTCATACCCATTTCTTTGGTATGCCTCTCGTGCTTGTCTCTAGGTAGCGCTTTAGTAAGTATATCGGCCGTTTGGTACCTGTCAGAACAATGACAAATTTCGACCTTCTTTTGGTCAATCTTCTCATGCGTGTAATGATGATAGTAGACATCCCGTAGCATGGTCTGTCTACCTCCACTGCAGGTTCCCTGCATGTCGAGCTCCACTTGGCCCTTCCCGACTGCCATTATGGATCTTCCATCACCGATGACTACCGGCTCTGATGGTTCCAAGACCCTAAACGAGGCAAACCACCTCCGCTGACAGCACATGTGTGCCGAAGCACCCGAGTCCACCACCCATTCGGTTGGACTTGTTACTGGACCTTTTTGAGCCATGAACAGTTGTAATGACTGTTCCCCGACTTCCTGCACCTGTGCAACCTTAGCTGTCAGGTTGCCCTTGTCTCCGGATTTCTCCTTGTCCTCCTTCCCATCTGACGAGGCCTTTGCCTCGCCAGCTGCCTTCTGCGGACACTTGTCCTTCGTATGCCCGACTTCCTTGCACTTGTAGCACTTAATCTTCGACTTATCCTTCTCTTTCCCTTTTGACTTTGACTTCGCACTCGAAGTCGTTGCTGCAAGCGCACTATGTGTTTGCGAGCCCTGGCGAGTTCTCTCCTCTATGAGGACCTGAGAAATCACCGCATCGATTGTCAGCTTGTCATTCGTTGACATGAGAATGGTCCGAAGGGTTGAGTACGATTGTGGTAGCGAGATGACCATGGCTATTGCGACCAGACTCTCGTCGAGAGGCTGTCCGAGTGAGCTCAGAATGAGCGACTTCTGCCGCATCGCATTCAGTTGCGTCTCCATTGGGGTATCTTCTACCAGGGTGCCACGAAACAGTTCTCCTATAAGATATGCAATTGTCTGTTTCCCCTTGCCTTCGTAGCGTTCGCTGAGCTTCTTCCAAGTCTCAGCCGCAGACGAGGCATACATGACTCCACTCAAAGGCTCGTCCTTGAGTGTCAGGGTAATTTGGGCACAGGCCTCGTTGTCTTTCATCACCCACTCAGCATGTTCATCTGGGTGGGTGGTCGCATCTGGAGGTGTAGTATTGCTTCCACCCACAACCTCCCAGAGTCCTCGAATACCTAGTACTTTCGTGACTCGGAACTTCCACATCTGGTAGTTCGAACCATTATCCGCAAGAGATGGTATGTCGTATAGGCGACTTGAGGGTGCTGCAACCCTGTTCGCAGATGAAACACTTGATGAGGTAGCTGCTGAGGGACCGGGTCGTCCCACAGACACGGACTGAGACGAGTTTGACATATCAGGTAAAAGTAGTCGAGCAAGTTACGGAATATCAATTAGAAGTTAGAGCTCGACGGGGCTCATAACCTGTTGAGAGATGAACGAGTAAGGAAGCTTCTATTTGATAGAAGGTGATCGTAGGAACAAGTACGGAGTTAGGTATAAACAGTTGAACCATACAGAAAATATTATGTAAGATATTACCGGTGCAAACAAAGACAGGTCAGGGGACCATGTCACAACAATGTGAACATCCAACCGTAGCTTCATATAAGTACCCGCTCCTAGTGATGACCATCCGGCCATGACCTATTGTGTGCTCTGCATGCTCAATCCGTTTTCTCGCCTTCTCAGCCTGGTGTGTGTAATATTGGACGCAAGCAGTGCACTGAACGATTTCACAATTGAGAAGGTTGAACTTGGCCAGGCAAACGTCACGATCGGCTCTTAAGAGACGCAGTAGAGAGACCGCCTCTTCAGGAGACTCCAACGGTGTGGGAGGCACCACTGACAGCGGCCTATTGTGCACAGCGAAGCATCCCTTTAGGACACTGCGATCCTAAAGTATTTGCAATAAACACACCTGGGTAACAGTGTTGGGGAACGCGGTTTAGCTGTGGAGGTGGGATTCGACATGTTCATCATTGTAGTCTCGAATTTTTCGGAAGTTGCCAGGGCTGCTAAATTATCATCACCTCCTGAGAGTTGTTGTCGTCCTTGTCATGCCTAACTCAAGATGCCCTGGTTGCTGCAAAGTGTTTCCCAACCATACGCGACTTCTTCAACACATGAATCAACCACATGGACGTTGCATCACTAGTCAACTTCGTATCAAATCTAGCGAAATCCCATTCTCGAGTGCCGATGGAAATGCTGATGACTGGATAGATATGGACTCGAGTTTCAACATGCTCGTCGATGGCCTCGCTGATGAAGTATTCGACGTCGAAATGGAAACTCGGAGTCATGAACCAGTTACGGAGCTTTATTCTGGTGCGTCTGCGAACTACAGACGAGGCTATACTTTCATGGACACGTTTGATGCTGATCCCTTCTCGTCGGAGTGCCAGCATAACTTATTTTACCCGTTTTCATCTGGAGCTGAGTGGAAGTTTGCTTCGTGGCTCGCCAATTCAGGTCTGAGCATGGCCGCTATTGACAAATGTCTTTCTCTGGATGTTGTGGGTTTCTTTTCATTATCTACTACGAGTACTGACGCTGCACATTTCAGATCAAATCACAGCGATTTTCCTTCAAAACAGCGAAAGCGCTTCGGAAACTTATCGAATTGCTCCCTTCTGGACCCCGGTGGAAGTACCGGTCTGTCAAAACCGAGTCACCCACCCGACGTGCTTTGCAGGTGTTCTATCGAGACGCCATCGAATGCCTCCAACACCTCATACATTCGCCATCTAACAGCGGGCAAGTGCATTTTGTGCCAAAGAAGATTTACAGTGCCACGGACCACACGCAGCGTATCTACACAGATTGGCTCACTGGTGACCGGGCATGGGAACTGCAGGTACATACCCTCACGAAGGCCATGTATTTGTTCACATTTCCTCCAGGATGCTCTACCTGACGGAGCAACACTCCTCGGCATCGTTCTTTCATCCGACAAGATGCACATCACCCAAGTCGGGAACCGCCAGGCTCATCCTCTTCTGATTAGTTTAGCCAACATCTCGGCTGATGTCTGCAGAAAGGGATCCACGAATTCGTACCTTCTCCTTGCCCTGCTCCCCGTTCCTCGGTTTGTCCACCCGAACAAGCATCTGCATGGCGTTTTAGCAAGTCGGTTACTTCATCAAGTCATTTCCATCGTCGTGAAGCCTCTCAAAATGGCCGCTGAAGTGGGTCATATGATGAGCGACCCCGTCGGAAATCTTAAGCACTGTTTCACTCCACTTGTCGCTTATATCGCCAATACTCCAGAGCAACACATTATCGCATGTGTCACCGACAATGCCTTGGCCGTCTCCATGGCCATCTCCAAGCAATTCGGAGATCCCCTCCGCTGTGCAGCCCGTACCACATCCAAAACTCGTCAATTACTTATTGCGGTCAAGAGGGAAACGCATGCCCGGAATCTGTCCTCATATTTTCAAGCATGTCGGAAACGGCAGCTGAATGGGGTCACGTCTCCTTTCTGGCTCGACTGGGCCCTTGCAGAGCCGAGTTCCTTCCTCAACCCGGAGGTCCTGCACCATTTCTTCAAGATGTTTTGGGACCATGACCGGAAGTGGTGCTCCAGAATGCTTGGAGCAGATGAGCTTGATTTCCGGTTTTCTCTCCTATGAACGTGTAGTGGATATCGGCATTTTCCAGATGGGATCACGACTCTCAAGCAGATGTCAATGTGGCTGCACTGGGAAGTTCAGTGATATATCATGGGCGTAGTTGCAGGAGGCATTCCCGAGGGCGCTCTCACCGCCATTCGGGCCTTGACTGATTTTTGCTATCGTTCTCAAGCGCCGAAACTTACAGACGCTGACATCGCCAAGCTTACTGCAAGTTTACAGGAGTTCCACGATAACAAGGCTGCCCTCATGGAGGCTGGTGCGCGTGGCTCATTGGATCACTGGCGAATCCCGAAGTTGGAGATGATGCTCTCCGTTGCGCCCAGTATCAGGGGCATGGGTACTTTGGGACAGTGGTCAGCAGACATTACTGAACATGCTCACATCGACCTTATCAAGGACCCGGCTCGATCTGGCAACAACCAAAACTTTGACACACAAATCTGTCGTTATCTTGATCGTCAAGAGAAGTGTCAAGTCTTTATGCAGGCAACGACGGCGCGTGATCTTGATCTTCGTGGGGACTCAGACGACTCAGATTCCTCCGATGGCGAAGAAAATACGCTGGGGTCAAGGCAAGTCACTGATTACTTCAAACGAGCTCACGCCCTCAGTGCGGGTGACTTCCCGACTGCTCCTCGTCCCTATCGAACATTTGTGTCATCTACCATCGCTTTCCACCTCGCATCCAGACCAAAAATGATGAACATAGTTGTTGACAGAGCGGCAGAGTTGTATGGACTTCCCGACTTCAAACCGGCCATCGCGGATTACTTGGCTCGCCATCATCATAACCTCACTCATACGATCGGAGGCAGATGGCAAGCAATGCCGGATTGTCAATTACCATTCCACCGTATACAAATCTGGTCTAAACTTCGCATCCAATCTTACTCCAGCTATGATTCGAAGACGTTGCTACCTTCCCAGGGTCTCCATGTATCTCCGTCCACTGTGAATTGGCCGTTTGGTCGCTACGACAGCGTTATCATTTCCAGAGATGGGAACAAGGACTGGCCGCACAGTGGCCTACATGGTGAGGTTGCCACGTACTCTCCTGCTATTTCTACTAACTGTGTGCTGTTCTTAAAAGGTCATGAAGTTGTGCAGCTTTGCATGATTTTTAAACCAATCTCGGGTTCGCAATTGCTGCTGTCCAGCATATATTATGCCTATGTGCAACGTTTCATTATCACATCAGTAGATCAACATGCTGGGATGCATGTGCTCAAACGAGCATTGCGAAGCACTGGAGAACGTGTCGGGGACATTATTCCTCTATTTCAAATTCGTGCGCCAGCTCATCTCATCCCACGCTTTGGCCAGAAGGCCAACTCTCAACATCAGCAAACTAGACATCACCTGGCCAGAACTGGCCAGAGCTGGCCAGACTCCCAGCTCACCCAGAAAGGTCCCCCTCTGGCCAGGACTGGCCAGACAGGGTTCCAGAGTTCCCAGAATCCCAGCCCATCACCTCTGTCCATACTTTTACTATGCTTTTTTGCTAATGCCACTACCATTTTTTGCTAATACCACTACTACGCTTTTTTGCTAGTCCCACTACCATTTTTTGCTAATACCACTACTACGCTTTTGTGCTAATCCCACTACTGTTTTTTGCTAATACAACTACTACGCTTTTTTGCTAATCCCACTACCATTTTTTGCTAATACAACTACTACGCTTTTTTGCTAATCCCACTACCATTTTTTGCTAATACAACTACTACGCTTTTTTCCTAATCCCACTACCATTTTTTCCTAATCCCACTACTGTTTTTTCCTAATACCACTACTACGCTTTTTTCCTAATCCCACTACCATTTTTTGCTAATAACACTACTACGCTACTTTCCTAATCCCACTACACTTTCAAGCTAATAGGAACTCAGTCACACAGAAATCAAATCAAAAGTAGTAATATATTCAAATTCAAGTACTACCACATAATAGCCTAATACAACTACGCTTTTTTGCTATTAACACTACCTACTACACTTTTTACTAATAGTACTACGCTTTTTGCTAATACTACTACCCTGTTTGCTAATACTACTACGCTTTTTGGTACTACTACTACACTTTTTTCTAATACCACTACACTTTTTGGTAATCAAATGCGTGGTAGTAGTGGGCTAATGGCATACACTACCCCATAGTAGGAATTGGCCTTTGTTTGGTCGGCTTTGGCCGCTTGCGCGAAAGGCGTGAGTTTTAGTGTCCACTATATCGCATTTTGGGGTATTTTTGTGACTTTGCAAAATTTCGAGGCATTAGTGGCTGTGCCCACTACACAACAATCCTAATGATGACTACGCTTTTTTGCTAATCAATACTACTGTACATTTCCTAGTCACACTACAAATATTTGGTAGTCAAAAAAGCGGACTCTACTACACTTTTGGTAATCAAAAGTGTACACAACATTTAACTACTCAAACACTAATCAACACTACGCTTTTTTTGGTAGTCAAAAAAGCGAACTTTTACTACACTTTTGGTAATCAAAAGTGTAAACAACATTTAACAACTCAAACACTAATCAACACTACACTGTTTTGGTAGTCAAAAAAGCGAACTTTTACTACACTTTTGGTAATCAACAGTGTACACAACATTTCACTAGTCAAACACTAATCAACACTACGCTTTTTTGGTAGTCAAAAAAGCGAACTTTTACTACACTTTTGGTAATCAAAAGTGTACACAACATTTAACTACTCAAACACTAATCAACACTACACTTATTTGGTAGTCAAAAAAGCGGACTTCACTACACTTTTGATAATACACATCTACACTACACTTTGCTAATCAAAACACTACAAAACACTACACTTATTTGGTAGTCAAAAAAGCGGACTTTTACTACACTTTTGGTAATACACATCTACACTACACTTTGCTAATCAAACACTACAAAACACTACACTTATTTGGTAGTCAAAAATGCGGAGTTTACTACACTTTTGGTAATACACATCTACACAACACTTTGCTAATCAAAAACTACACAACACTACACTTACTTGGT
Organism: Pisolithus microcarpus; assembly: GCA_024613185.1. NCBI lineage: Eukaryota > Fungi > Basidiomycota > Agaricomycetes > Boletales > Pisolithaceae > Pisolithus > Pisolithus microcarpus. Next base: position 776,593 of record JANFAI010000022.1, on the reverse strand, counting down.
AATCAAAAATGCGCCACAACACTACACTTTTGGTAATACAAATGTACACTACACTTTGCTAATCAAAAGTCTACACAACACTTTCCTAATCAAACACTACAAAACACTACACTTACTTGGTAGTCAAAAAAGCGGACTTTACTACACTTGTGCTAATCAATAGTCTACACTACACTTTGCTAATCAATTACTAATCAACACTACACTTATTTGGTAGTCAAAAAAGCGGACTCTACTACACTTTTGTTAATCAATAGTCTACACTATGCTTTGCTAGTCAATTACTAATCAACACTACACTTATTTGGTAGTCAAAGAAGCAGAGTTTACTACACTCATTAGGTAATCAAAAATGCGCCACAACACTACACTTTTGGTAATAAAATGTACACTACACTACACTAATTGTATTTTGCCTGTATCTCAACCATTTTTGCAGGTATGGATGGGATAGGCATACCTCTGGGGTCCTCTAGTCAGGCACTACAACTTTTATTATGACATCTTTGAAATTTAATTTTTGAGATGTCCAATTTTTTCAGTATTTTGCATTTTTCTCACCCATTTTTGGGCATATCAATGAGATAAGCATATTCCCATGATCCTGTGATCCAGCCCTACAACTTTTGTTATGACATCATCACTGTACAGCCACTTTTTGTTTTTGACAAACTGTGACTCCAACTGAACTTTGCAAATATCTCACCCCAAAAAGGAGATATTGCTGAGGTAATCATATTCCCATGGTCCTGTGATCATGGGCTACAACTTTTGTTCTCACTGTGGCTGTGCACCTGGAGGGTTGGAGGGTCTGGGCAGGTCTGGGAGGGTCTGGGAGGTCTGGAATCATTTTTCAAAAGTCCTGGGAGCACTGGAAAGCTGGGGGGGAAACATCTGGTTTGCTGATGAACTTGATTCACAATCATCGGATGAGCTTTCGTCAAGTTTTTGGCTGAACAAGTACTGGACAAAGGAGCTATTCCATTCCTGCTCTCAATAGAATGTCCCATTATTACTCGTGTACTTATTAGCCTATGGTCCACTTTTCTTTGACTGTGTTTGTATTTCCATCCCTCCCTCCCAATGATGCCAGTCCAGCCTAAATTCCTCACCGAGACACCTAGAAAAGTGAAAACTTCGTCTATACCTCGTCAAGTGAAGGTTTTTGACGCCCCAAGCTTGAAGGAAGACTTCCATTCAGAACTGGGCACCAGTATATTCAATGAGGCTATGCTCCCAAGTGACAGGTATAATGGGGATATTATCGCAGATTGCTGGTTTCCCAACAGGATTTTACCGATAGTCCCAAATGCTGAGCTACTCACTGTACTGACAGGACCAGATGGGAAGCCGCTCTATAACTCATTGACGAAACAATGGGATCCGTGCTATCTGCCACCGATACTGCATAAAGTGGCAGGACCACAAGGGCGACCGAGACTCCCTCCGGAAAAAGAGGAGAGGGAACTAAGCACGATCATGACTGCTGTCATGGATGCTCTGATCCGCTACCACAACGAAAATGATCCCTCTGCAACCCCTTCTTTTGAAGGGACAGAGGTGTCATCTCCCACTGACCCAGCTCCTGACCACCCGTCTTTGTCCTCGAGTACAGATGACACAGCATCCATCCCTACCTCATCTATTCCCACCACGACCAACCCCGACATATCTGTTCCCATTCATTCCTCATCTTCAGGCCCACACTCTGACTGTGGTGGAGGATCCACTCGCACATCTCAGCGAGGAACCCCCCCTCGACTCTGGTCTTCAGCGGCAGCCGTGCAACCTCTGTCGGGTGGTATAGCCAACCTCAAACCGGATGGTGTTCTGATACGACAGCCTGCAGACGGAACCACTCAACCTTTGGACTGGGCAGATGTTCTCATGACTGCAGAATTGACCTCCAGAAAAAAGACTCTGGAACTTACCTCACAAATCGAATTTAAAGTGCTAGCAATGTTTGACGCACAGCCCAACAGAGCATTCTCGTACTCGCTCTCTTTTCATGCTGGCCAATATCGTCTGCATATGTATGACCGCACTGGAGGTATCTATTCCTGCTCATATGACCTCCATGAATCCCCTCTCACGCTCCTTCGCATCCTCTGTGCCACCGCATTTGCTCCCGCTTCGTGGTTGGGAATGGATGACACATTTGACTGCCGACTACATCCTGTCATCACCGTAGACGCCACACAATATTTCATCATTGCCAAGTGTTGCTCCAGCAGTGTCATTCGGGGCCGAGCCACTAATGTCTGGTTTGTCACCAAATCAATTCCGGCAGGCAGCGATCCAAACAATATCTTTGTGGTCAAGGATTCATGGGTGAACGTAGAGCACCAGTTGTCGGAAGAGCAGATTTTTGAAGCCCTCAAAGACGTTGAATGTGTTCCGAAGGTGAAGGAAGCTTGGACCGTCCAGCAGGATGGCCAGGATGACTCGACCTCGCTTCGCCGTCCTGTGGCATTCATGTCTCATTTCAACCAGTCGTGTGATCATCGGACCCGTCGACAACTCGTTCTTACTCCTGCTGGGAGGCCGATCACGCATGCTGCAAGTCCCCTAGAGGTTGTCACTTGTCTGCTTGACCTCGTTATTGGTAAGGAATTTGTTTTTCACTATAATGTGGTATGATTCCTGATCAATAAGCAGCCCACAAGCAGATATGGCTTCTCGGCATCTTACATCGAGATATTAGCATCAACAATGCCATGATGTATGAAGAAGTACTCCCGGATGGCACTGTTAGAGTATGAGGTTTACTCATCGATTTTGATTATGCAACAAAGGTGGATGGATCAAATTGCACAGTAGGACCTGGAGACCATACGGTGAGTTCAGTTGGCCAAAATTTTCCTCAGAGCATTCTTCATGCATATGAACAGGGTACACTTCCATTTATGGCCATCGAGCTCCTCCGCGCTGTTGATAATAAACCCGTAAAGCACACTGCTGCTCACGATCTTGAATCATTCGTCTACCTCTTGTGTTGGATTGTCACATTTTTCGCTGGTCCGGAAAGTCAGCTCCGCGAGAACACAACCAAGTTAGCCATAGAGGGGTGGTACGAAGGCAATGATTTGATTGCTTTTGCAAACAACAAGGAGGGTTGTATGGCATCTGCCAGCCATCTTAAGGACATCATGTCCTACTACGGAGTCCTTAGCGCATGCGTTGGTGTGCTTTCCGAACTCATCAGACGCCAGCTGTATGCTCAACGCCGTGCGCACGACCCAGCCATCGCCCAATTCAATTACTATGTTGGGTCTAAACGACCCCGATCCGAAGACAACGAACAAGATCCACTTAATCATGACGTGGTAATCAGTATTCTTCATCAGACGTGCCTGCATCTTTGTGGCAGGCAGATTCCAGAGTCAGGGGACTTCCTTCAGCCATTTTACCTTACCAAGAAGGAACGTACATCTGTTCTGCATGGCACTGCTTCGAGTGACATCCCGGACTTCGGGGGTGGTCGCCACTTGAAAAGAAGACGGATTATGCGTCGTGTGTGGGGCCCTATCCAGTCCGCACAGTAGTTTCATCTGCCTCCATTCGGAGTTACTTTTTACCTACGTGCCCATTGTTGTATTTTACCTTGTTGTACAAAGCGAGTTGCCGCAAGTCACCACGTGTCACCACGAGTCACAGCGAATCGATTTTTCACTACCAGCCGACAACCTCACTTGCACATCGTGGTCTTGCACCACATGATTATAGTCGATCGTGTACGATGGCTTGAAGCATGTTACTTGCGAGGTATGTACGTATATGCATACTTCGGCTCCCCCCATTTTTATAGCGGACTATCCTGCACTTCCTGGACCAGCTGACGACTTCGGACATCTGTCGATTATGGACTCCAAAACTCAACGCAAGCTCAGTAGTGATATCTGCCCCGCCAATGATGCTGCAGGTAAAGAACCGCGGAGGTCAAAACATAGTTCTCGGGGCATTGGAGGAGCCTTGCGGCAGATGGAGATCATCCAGAGTATTCAGACAGCTCCTTGTGAGCCTCGGAATGCAGAGATGTGCCGAATCAAGGACACACTCAGCCAACAGCCAGAAAATTTGTTTGCTCCTTCAAAACCATCACGCAAGAAAGGGAAGGGACCGCAGGTGTGTGAAGCTCTGTTATTCTTGATCAGGAATTGATAGAAGACATGGAGATCCCCTACGTTCCTCCTGTGCCACCTTCTTCTGTTCTGCCAAGGAAACAACCCGCTGGTTCCAAGAAGTCGTTTGGCTTTTATGATAGCAGAGACTTTTCACTCCCTCCTTTCACCCAACCAGACAGGTGATACGCCTCTTATTTACGTCCTCTGTACTAAAAGCCTTCGCATAGACTTTCGTCATGTCACCCACCTAGTGAACAGGATGATGACGACGGTGTTGAAGGTATTGCCAAGGGTGTTGCTAGTCTAAGTTCTGAAGATGGAGAAATGGTTAACTCTCGATGTGGTGAGGATGGCGAGCAATTCGATTCGGCACAGGGTGCCAGGAGGCACCCAGAGACAGGTACTGCACGCCTATCCGGCTGCTTAAACTAATTACAACTTTCTCTTAGCTCTCGTGGATGGCTCTGATGACGAACCGGAAGTCTTAAGCAAGAGAAGGCATACGTGACGGCAAGGTATACAGTACAAGCAACATCTCGGAGACGTTGGTCATCGGGTTATTTAGTTTTAGATTCTGACAATATCAATATGGATCATGAGGCTCGGGTTGATCAGGCTCCGTCTCCGGTCGATCAGTGTGAGTAGAGGTTTTCTTACACGCTCTCTACTAACATTCCAAAAACAAGCTGCCTCTTGGTTTCAATTTTCAGAAGACGAAGATGATGACTCCTGCCACTTGTTATTTGCTAAGGCTGCACGCTCGAACGGTGAGACTTCAAGATAGTCCCATGGTCCCAAAACCCAACGGTTCCAACAGGTGAACAATGTAGCAACGTCGATATTCAAGCACCACTTCCAGAGGATGATGATCATGGCTTGCTTTTTCCGCATCCCCGCAGTGAGTTGCTTCCTGAGACCACACGCTCCAGCACTCCGTCCGGTAAGACTTCAAGACAGCTTTACATACCCACAAACTAACAGTTCTGACAGTTAAACAACGTGGCAGCAACGCCAATGTTCAAACTCGTGATGGTACTGTTGGTCGACCCGACTTGAAAGGTAAACAGCCTGTTGTCCTTAATTCAGATTTTGAAATCATATGTAGCGTGTAAAATACCAGTGGAGCAAGATATTTCAAAACCATTTTCGTCCAAACGACCCGCCAGCCCTCCAACCACCATCCAGTGGAAAGTACCTAAGAAGTATTCGACTATCGCATCCCATGGCCATGGTGGTAGTGCCGCTGCTGTGCGTTCTCGGCAAGTATCAGAACCTCATGATGACTCAGACTCGGAGGCCTCTCACGATGTTCTCTTCAAACATCATAGCCGTAACGGTGTGCCACGTGCTCCTGACCCTGTCTACCTTGAATCTCTAGCAAGCAAGTCCTGGACCAATGGGGGCACGGGAGCCCCTGTCGCCGTTCAGAATCCTAATATCAACGAAGTTCAGCACTCTGTCAAAACCGAGCTTCGCACTGGCACTAATAATGACCCCACGACCCTCAAGTTCTACGATACGATGTGGAAGGCCATCCTCAATCGTGCCAAATTACTCTCACATCTTGATGCTGTCATTGGCAATGCATTCCCAGAATGGCACGTATATATCAACCAGAAAGTCCATGAATTCATTACCCAGGCCATTGCTGAACTTAAGGAGGATGGTGTGCAACCCGACGAGTCATTCCTGAGGAAACATCAGCATCACATGAGCGATCTCGTAAGTTTTCATTAATTTCTCGTCCTCCTGCTAATGCCTTTATTCAAGCTTTTTGAAGATCTGGGCACATATCGCTCAGACTTTAAGAAGATAGCTCGACAAGTTATCGTAAAACACTGGGACTGGGAACCCAGCGACTTCGATGATCCTCAACAGTTAGCAGACCATATCCTGGGACTATATAATGACTTAACGGAGGGAACGAAATACATTCACAGCAACTGTGATGAAGAGGTGCATCATTTTTACTCGCAGCAAAATCTAATATCGCAAGGACTTTTTAGGGCAAGTTCGACAACTTTTCCAGTGCAGCGTTGCGAGATCTTTGCGTGATGGGTTATTATATTGGCAAATCATCACTTGCAGCATCGTTTCCCGATATTTTTGGTAAAGATCTTCCTGCTGGTGTGTTGGCCTTTGCCACGACTGTGGTTAGTTCCCTTTCCTTTTTCTGAAATATCGACTGAGCTATTGTCAGCTTACCAGTGCCCTGGATGAGTACTCGACTGGTTCTTTTGTTGCTGTCAAGTTTCGTCATGAAGGCTACTCAAAAGTTAATGAGCAATTTTTGGACATGATCAGCAACATTGAGAATGTGCCTCACCGCTTGCAAAGCTTACGGAGGGTACTGAGAAATATTGCCATCCAAGGATGGTAAGTTGTAGTTCTACACTTTTCATTTAGCTAATTTAGATCTGCAGTGCGAAGAACCCGGCAATCGGTAATGGCACAGTGGCTGCCAGTGGGTGGCACAATTTTACTGCCTATCTCGATTAGATATAACAGCCTTATCATCGCTTTCATCTTTACATAATTGTGTCATCTCTTTTTTTTGCAATTAAAGCTCCATTCATGTCGAGATTCCAGTGTCCCCAGAAGAGTTGGTTGAGTCTAGTGTCCAGGTTCCAGTTGGGATTCCGGTGTTACCAGAAAAGTTGGTTGTGTGTGGTGTCCAGCTTCCAGTTGGTCCAGGTCTCCAGCATAAGTCAAAGAAGTGAGAAGCCAGGATGCCCAGCTGGTAGTCTGGACTTCTGGAGAACCCTCTGGCCAGTCCTGGCTAGGGGGGGACCTTTCTGGAATTGCTGGGTGTCTGGCCAGTTCTGGCCAGCTGATGTCTAGTTTGCTGATGTGACATAAACTCATCCTCACTCACACATCTTGACCTCTGCTAAAGCCAATGGCTGCATCTACTCAAACTCCTACTTCTCAACCTTATGATGAGGAGTCTCCCAATCCAACTGCATTCACTATGGCCCATCTTGCTGCCCTACTCGATGCCAGTCTGGCCCAAGGCTACAGCAACAATGAGCATCAGGCAGTTGCTCGTGCACTCCTCAGACATGACATGCATCTAGATGGAACTCATTATCAAACTTGCGCTCTCGGGGGCCTTCATCCCTTCTTCATTGGATTTAATCCTACCCCTTCACCTGATGAGGTGGTCCAATCGAAGCACAAACTGATTGAGGTGTGCCTCAAGGACCTCTTTGATGCAGTAAGTCCCACTCACTTTACTTACCATAAAACTTATTTCTTTCCCTTAGATTACGACTCAAGATCATCTAGATGGAGGGTTGTCACTCCTTATTTGTTGCCTGGGCTCTTATGCGTCTCAGATGCTCATGGCTGATAAAATCACACTTGATGTCTATGTAACACTGCAAGAGTTACACGCAGAGCAAGAACAGATTAGTGGGGACATCACTGGTATGGTGCAGGTGTTCTGTACTGAGTTTGCCCTTCTGCATCTTCATCGCTTCACTGAACGTTGCTGTCTTGAGGTGGTCAAGGCGCCAAGCCATCGTTGTAAGTGTTTCAACTATAAATTTACATCAAACGATGTGCTGATATCATACACAGTTTTTTCCAATCTAATTAAAGCCACTGGCCCTCACCATCTCCCTGCTCCACTTGAGGCTGTAGGCTCTTGTCTTCAATGCTCTGCTTTACCACTGGACACCTTCATGAAGTCTGTCAAACAAGCTACTGGCACAAAATCCAAGGTTCTTCAAGAAGTTAAGAGTGTTGCCAGAGATTTCACTCCCATCCTCCCAAGCCTGCAAACCCCTTCCAGAACTCCATCAGGAACTTGCCACCACTGCCCAGCAGAAGCCTTTGAGTTGGAAAAAGCGAAGCAAGACACCATGGATGCATCTGTTGATGGAGAGAAATTTTCTTTGCCACTAATTAGCATTGGCCCAGACTCAGACACCATTATTGATCACTTTGGACTGGAAGATCAGATTTTGCTGCAGCTCCATTCTTTGCTTGGTACTGTGTGCAGCAGCCATTGGGAAGCCATTCTTAAATCCCCAGAGTGGGGCCTCCATGCTGATCAGGCATCCATACTTGCTGACACCCTGCTTAAGGACATTCAGGGTTCCTGCAACTATACTGTAGCAGTTGTCAAGGTACACGGGCACTTTATTTATTCCTGGCATGTTCCAACCCTTACTTTACAGAAATCTTCTTCGTTCTTCAGAAGGATTCTTCAGGGTCTGGGCATTTTGGCATTAGTCATTTTTCTGAAAGTTACCTGGTCTGTCAACAGGCAGTAGATCTTGCTGTCTTTCATCTGTTGTCCACTGTCCCTTGTTTACATGCTAAATCATTGTTTGGAGTTCTCACCTGATGGGCCATTAGCCATGCAAGCAAAGTATAAAGACTGATTCATTCAAGAAGACTCTCAGTGCACAGGTGACATGGTTTTACAGGCTACTCATGGGAGGCAAATACCCTCTCGACATTTACAGGCACCTACTTGCCAGCATCCCAAAGTAACTCTCAGCAAAGAAGCTCACAAAGTACTCTTTGGTGAACGGCGAGACAGGTTGCACCATTTTCATGACGATCTTGAGAATGTGTGGTTGGCACTTGACAATGCAATGGTGAACATTGCCTCTATGCACCATAGGAGTGTTCAACATGTCCAATGCGACCTTTACTTTAATGCTACACTCAGCCAAAAGCACACCAAGGTTAGCACTTGGAATGCATTTTTCTGGAAGAAGTCACTTGAAGATCATGTATCTAGTGAGTGACTTGTGTTTTGGAGTTCAATCAGGCTGACAGAACTGGATTTTTTTTCAGTGACAGGTAAAAGTGGGAAAACCGTCCTTCCCGCACTGGTGCAAGAGTTCCACCACGAATATCAAACGCTAACAGCCAAAGACAAAGATCTTCTTATTGGAGTTTGAAGAGCACAAGCATGTGAAGACAACAGGCTACCGCATCAAAGCATGCTCTAGGATTAATGACATTACACAGATGCTGAGCAAAGTTGAAAACGAGGTTTTTTCAATTTATTGAACCTCTCATTGAAATACCAGACTTAAGTGCTCCATGATACAGCTAAATAGTCTCCATTGCTGTACAGGCATGGAGACTCTTTTTTTTTCTGCATGGGGGTCTACAGACATTGCAGTTGATGGCATTTCCTTCACAACACCAGGTGTTGAAGGATTTCTAGGGATGGTCATGGGTATTGATAATCTCACCCTCATTTCTAAGATGGAAGGGTTTGCCATCCAGGGAGTCAAAGGTTCTTTTTTTTTTGGTTGACCTTCGATGACAAATGGTTTACTGTTGTTGTAGGTGTTGCTCGAAATTATCAAGACTGTGTTTCACAGGTCCATGGCTCTATCCACGAAGTCATTAATCGGAAGCTCAGTACATTTCGTCATTAAGCTCCTGACATATGACTCATATATATAACAGAAGAATTACCTGCAACCCAAATGCCAAAATGCAGTGGATGGCATACTTTGCACACATTGTTACCCAGCATCTCATCATTGTTGCTGGGTGGCCAGATAACATCCCATTTGTGAACCTTAGCTCCGTGTCAAGCTCACTCCCCCAACTCAAATGGCTCTTACACCAGTGGGAAACAGGTGAGATACACTGGCAGCACATCACACAGCAGGAACTATCAAGAATGCAAGATGAGCAGTGCACACAGACAGAGATGGGACAAGTCATCAAGCCAAAGCATCGGACTCGTTCAGATAAGGGTAGGATGCATAAGAAATCAGGTAATCAGGCACGACAGTGCCAGACCTTCAAGAGTGTTGCCGTAATTGGAAACTCTGATGGCGAGGACAGTGATGTTGCACACACAACCACTCTGCCTAGTGGTAGCAGTGAGGGTGAGGTCAAACACAGGAGTACTCTGCCAGGTGAGATTTGTATTTTTAACAGCAGACTGGTTGACTCTCATTACAACGAGTACAGCCAACTCTTCAGTGGATATGACACTGGCTGGCCCTTTGAATGCAACTGCTGCTGCTGATAGTACTTCAATCATTATTCCCGACATCTCTGGCATGGACATGGATATTTTGATGGGTAATATAAGTATGTATGCATTGGAGAACAACTAGGCATAATGGGGGCCTACTGGAAAAAGACGGAAAACTATCACACAAGCACATAGGATGATGGGGGAGGGAGGCAGTGACAATGTAATTAGGTGAAGGTACTACTGCAGTAATCTTCATGCCACAATTGTTGCAACCTGGGAGAGGAAATGACTACAATGACATTATGATTAAGCAATGCAATGGAATGTACATATGAGGAGTTCGGGCAATGAGGTGCAAGGTCAGTATACAGTGTGGATGAATGATGATGAGGGCACTGACAATATGGTTGTGATCAAGCAATGCAGCTGGAGAATAGAGTGTGAAAGGTGTCATCCTCAACTGCTTGGTGAAACCGACATCATGTGAAGGATCAGGAGTGCCAGAGAGCAGTGATGGCGATGAGCTCATTGTCTGCACACAGCACGAACAACGAGCACAGAGGAATGAGCTGACACTTGCAATGGTGGGAAGGGCTGACACTTGCGAGGATGGTGAGGACAGTGGGAAGGGCTGGCACTTTTATGGACAGCAGGCACAATGGGAGGTGCTGGTGCTTGAATTGATGGCAAGCATGGCAGGAAGTGCTGGCACTTGTGTAGATGGCAAGCATCAAGGGAAGCACTGAAGACTGCATGGAGAAAGGAATGGAGAGGCAGCAGTAGCAGTGGCGGCAATGAGCTCATTGTCTCAGACAACGAGTGTGTACAGTGGGGGGTGGCATCGAATGTACAATGTATTAGTTGAAGAGAGACGGGCATGGGAAGTGCTGAGCTCACATGTACCAGATATGGCCGAGTGCCCAACTCCAGTAGAGAGAGTCTAGTACTACTACAAAAAGTGTAAAAGCTACCTTTAGGGAATTTATTTATTGCTGGTGCTGAGAAATTACTGTCCTTTTCAGGTAACTTGTCCACATGAGAAATTCTCACCAGACAACACACCCCATACTCGGTCGACCACACTGCCTCACCAGAATATAATAAAAAATATAGCATTTGACTTGGACAGAATTGTAGAATACAACTGTGTAGGACTGAGTTACAGAATCCAAAGTTTCTAAGTGCTATGTGCATTGAGGGGTTTTTGACTTCAGAGTAAGTCCCATGGTCCCAGCATTTTGAGATACTAAGATATCTGATTTTGCTTGACCAGTCTATCTGGAACACATTCCCTGGACCTCTCGGAGTCCAGCAATATACTTTTCTTGCAATTCTGGCCACTCATTGGGGTGCTAAGGCTGACCAAAGATCACGAATGTTTGTTTACAAATTTCCCACAGTGACAACCTCACTGAAAACAACAGTAATGTAGATAAGCCTTATAAAGAATGGCAACACAATTCGGCGCCATTCTTTATAAGGCTTACATGTTGGGAAGGCTAGGTGGTGCTGACATGTATATTTCTCACAGGTCATGTGACTTGAATTTTGTCTCAAAACTACAAGTCAATCCTGAAGGCCTTGATGGATGAGGTAAGCATACCCCTGGGATCCTCTGATCATCGGCTACAACTTTTGTTCTCACTGTGGCTATGCACCTGGGGGGTCTGGAGGGTCTGGGAGGTCTGTCAAAGGTCTGGGGAGTCTGGAAAGCCCTAGGGCCAAAAGGCTGGTGTACTGAATTGAAATTTGCAAATATCTCACCCAGAAAAGGAGATATTGGTGAGGTAATCATATTCCCATGGTCCTGTGATCATGGGCTACAACTTTTGTTCTCACTGTGGTTGTGCACCTGGGGGGTCTGGAGGGTCTAGGAGGGTCTGGGAGGGTTTGGGAGGTCTGTCAAAGGTCTGGTGCAAATATCTCACCCCAAAAAGGAGATATTGGTGAGGTAATCATATTCCCATGGTCCTGTGATCATGGGCTACAATTTTTGTTCTCACTGTGGCTATGCACCTGGGGGGTCTGGAGGGTCTAGGAGGGTCTGGGAGGGTCTGGGAGGGTCTGCCAAAGGTCTGGGTAGTCTGGAGAGCTGTGGGCCAAATTTAGGCTGGTTTACTGATGATCTCTGTCAGAGAATGATACTGATGTGCTGTGACTTCATAGCATCATACTTGTGCAGAGCTGGATAATGAGAACCCAGGTTACCCCCTGAGAATAGCCTAGATAGTTTAGGACATCAGCAAAACTACATGTAGTCTGCTTTGTCTGGAGCAGTCTGAATCAAAGGCTCAGACAATCCAGACAGTGCAGATGTCTGACATTGGACAACTGAATGGAGTGCCAAGAGCTCAACTGAATTGAAATAAAGTTTGTCAGACTCAATCAGATGTTCCTAACAAGCAGATACATGTAGTTTTGCTGATGGAGTGGGTTTGAGCATGTTTGCCATGTAAACTTCAGACATATAAGTACAATTTTTCACCTCTGGAGGAGCTCACTGGTATGTACTGAAGGCTTGCTGAGTAAAACAAGGCCCAACATTATGCCAGAATGTTATCATTAGAAACAAGTGAGATATTTACATGTTGTACAGCCTATTTGGATAAAATTTGCAGCCTCTAAACAATAATATGACCACTGGGAGTCAAAAGATGAGCAATCCAATGGGCTGTGTGGGCCAGTAGGACTTTTCATATTATTTCCAAACTGGTCTACCTTACACCTGTTACTGTCTGCCTTCACACAAACCGCTGTAACCCTGCCTTTAGCATTCCAGCAAATTCTTATCTCCATCCTCAACTCAAAAAAATGCCAAACCGTCCACATTGTGCGAAGTCCTTTCAACCAGCAAATGGTGTCACCTTCCACCTCCAGCTAGTGTTGCCATGGTTTGCCAAACCACCTCAAGCCATTGGCCATAGCTCACTCAATTTACTAGCTATTAATATAATTCTTTTTGATTTGGGGGTTTTGAATATGGGGCTACAATCATGGGTACTTTTTTCACTGACTAAGCTGCTCAATCCTGAACAGTTCAGGCCTCCGAACCGAACCAAGGCAACACTACCTCCAGCAGCCATGAATGGTGTGTCACCTTTGGGAACAGGAGTATATTTCATTCTCAGGTGATCTGACATTGGAGGGTGCTAATGCATTTGCTCTCTGTTCTCCAAACTTGGATCCTGTACCAATGGACAATCACTTCAATGGCCCAAACATCGACTACAACATCCCTGAAATCGGAGAGGGAGTGGAAGCTCTCGCACTGATGACTTATGCTGGACATTTTTGCCAAGGTGAGCAATTCGAAGGCACTGCGATCATATATAGCATCGGGGACACCTTCCTCAGGTGCTTCGACATGGATTGTCATGCTTTTCATCATCAAACTAATATGTACTATCCTTTTGCCAACTTTGTGGATTGGGAGATGGCCAACTTTCTACTTCAGTTGAATCTCAGTATGAGAGAGGTCAACAATTACTTGTCTCTAAGTATGGTAAGCAATTATGTATCATATTTTACAAGTTCATTGCTATCATTTACATGTCACCTCTTACTGTACAGATGAAGAAGATGCTGCTCTCGTTCTGGACTGCAAAGGAACTTCACAGGCATATTGAGGATCTTCCAAAAGGGCTGTGCTGGAAAGTTTGTATAGTTCCTACATGCCATCCAACCACCAACCCTGTTCAGCTCTACTGGCATGATCCTCTTGAATGCATAGAAGCATTGTTTAACCATCCATTTTACACAGGAAAAATGGACTATTCTCCATTCCATGTGTTCACTGCCGTGGAACAAGTCATGAGGGTATACAGTGAGTGGATGAGTAGCGACAGAGCTTGGGATTTGCAGGTAAAGGTTTCAAGGAAATAAATTGTCAGATAATTAATCCCCAGTAACTTCCAAGCTACTGTATTAGTATCTACCTGTCAGATAATTAACTACAAGTAGTCAGTAAATGAAAAGGCTAAATAGGAATGGTGACTTACTCCCCAGTAACTTCCAAGCTACTGAGGAGGCAGGGAGAAATTTTACCCTACAGTATGTACGCTTTTTCGCTTATGTAAGCGACGAATCTTCGCACCTAAGTACAATATTAATAGGGGGGGGGGCAGTTTATACTCAATACTCCCCCATAAACTGCAAGAATTAAATGATAAAAATGCGAAAAATAAACTGTACCCATGTCTATAGTTCAGCAGATGTTGTGCGAACTCGGATTCTCGATTCTCGAAGTGTTGATGTTGTGGTGTGATGCGTGATTACCGGATTTGGCCATACGTGACTCCGTGGCTGTTTCGTCGTCTCGCAACTCTTCGTGCAGCTACACTGCTGCTATCGCTGCCTCCCCAGTCGGTTTCGTACACTGGCGGCTCCCCCACAACTCTCGGATGGTCTCCTAGGTGATGTCTGATGCAGTATTGAGTTGTTTTACAGCTTCGAAGACTTTGTTTGGGCTCGAGATAGCCCTGGTGAGTATCCTGCCTATCTGCACCTCGTCTGATAACGTTTTTAGGTCCCGTTTTCTCTCGTTTTCGATGACGGCTGGTAGGGATGGTCTCGTAGGGGTGCTCGGGAGGTCGGATGGGAGTTTTAGGTACATTTTGCCTCGCGTTTTGGCCTCTGACTTCATCCTGACTCGTTTCTCCTTCAGATAACTGTAGTACTTCATCGTCTCTCGTTTTGATGGTCCCAAATGTGTACTTTCGACTTCCTGTGGGTAGAGTATCCCCAGATATATAGACGTTTGTTCTTCCAACTTGAAACTTGGCTTCGGGGGTAAGGCGTTTGTCGTGCATGCTCCATTTTGAGTTGTTTTCGAGGTTTTGGTGAATGTTCGACTCGTTTTCGTGGCCATCGACCTCGTTTTCCATCTCCCCATCAAGTAGAATGTCATTCTTCATCACCACTGGGCTCTGGCACCCACAACTCAGGCATGGGGTAGGTTCGGCATGCATGGCGCTGGTACTCGTTGCCGTGCTCTCGGTTTCAGGTAAATCTTCTTCGTCAATCTCGGTGAGCCAGTCTGACAGCTCGTTGTCCTCACTAGAGTATCCACCATATGCGAGCCACACTCCATCGGGCTCGAGATCGCTCGCCTCGCAGCTCGACTCGTTCGCAACTGCAGCCTTCTCGCTCGACTTCTCATTCCCTTTTCCTTTTGAGTCGCTAACTCCATCTTTCTCCTTTGTAGCCTTGTCTTTATTAGCTCAGCAGTCTCGTGCCATGTGGCCATATTTGCCACAGGTATAACAGTCTCCATTTATCCTTCTCTGTTTCGAATCTCCAGATGTGGTATATGCGGCATCCTCACCACTTTCGTTCAAAGGCTTTCGAGAGCCCAGGTTTCGACTGTCGTACGCATCGAGTACAGTCGCCATGAGCACGTCTGAGGTAATGACTGTGCCAGTAACTTTCGAGAGGGCCATCACTGCTCCAATCTGGGCCTGGTACGAGTTCGGAAGAGAGCTGATAATGATCGCAGTAAAACTCTCGTCTGTTGGGGCCTGGTCCATCGAAGCTAACTGCTCTCGCATGTCTCGCAGGGTATCGAAGTGTTTGTGCACATCCTCGTGCTCTCGACAACGTAAGTTTTGCATCTTTCGTAGGATCTCGACCGCTACAACTCGGGATCGCTGCTCGAAGAGCTTTGCAAGATGTCGGAAGATTTCGTATGCTGATTTAAGTCGCTTTATCTGTGTGAACAGAGTGTCGGGTAGGGTGCCTGCTATCTGCTGCTTGACGATGGCCTCGCCCATTCACCATGTCTTCATTTCGGCTTTCCAAACCTCGACCTCTTTCTTTTCAGCTGACGTAGTGGGGGCCCAACTTTCCCCTCGACCAGTGAGTGACTTCGGGTCCTCGGGCTCTGTCTCCGAGCCGTCCAAATGCCCTCTGAGGCCTCGTGCCTCGACTGACCATAAAAGTCAGTCCTTGTAGGTAACCCAATTTGTGCCTTCTGCCGCGAGCTTCGGCACCTTCAAGAATTCATCTCCGAGCTTCATTTCGAAGGACATCTTTGTAGTTCTGCTTTTGGTAGTCTCTCTGTAGTTCTTCTCTTGGGCACAGTTAGAGCTCAGGGCTCATAACCTGTCAGATAATTAACTACAAGTAGTCAGTAAATGAAAAGGCTAAATAGGAATGGTGACTTACTCCCCAGTAACTTCCAAGCTACTGAGGAGGCAGGGAGAAATTTTACCCTACAGTATGTACGCTTTTTCGCTTATGTAAGCGACGAATCTTCGCACCTAAGTACAATATTAATAGGGGGGGGGCAGTTTATACTCAATATAAATTGCATATGCTGACTACCTTCAGATGCAAGTTCCCATAGGCTCCACACTTTGCAGTGTAATCCTTTCATCAGACAAGATAAATATCACCAGTGTCTGTGGAGGCAAGGTAGCACACCCATTGCTTATCAGCCTTGCTAACATTAGGATGAATGTCCAGAACAAAGGTTCATCACATGCCTTTCTGCTGACCACACTGATGCCCATCACTGAATTCATCTATCCTGTTACAAGGATCTGTTCAGTTCTGGAAGCATGTCTCTTCCATGCATGCCTCGATTTCATTCTTGAACCTCTCAAGAAAGCTGCTCAGTTCAGTTGGATGATGGCAGATCCACTTAGGAATGTTCAGTTTTGCTTCACTCCACTGGTCTCTTACATAGTCAACACACCTGAGGTGTGCATGCTTGCATGCATATGAGGAAAAACATTGCCTGCCACGAAAGCTATGTACAAGAACTTTGGCAACCTGTTTCATCATGGCCCACAGACCAGTGAGGAAACTCTCCATCAGCTTGAGAGCATTCCCTGCAACCCCGATGACATTGAGGCATACTTTGACATGTGCACACAATTTTGATTAAGTGGCATATTGCATCCTTTCTGGTGTGATTGGCTTCTCAGTGACCCCCACAGGTTTCTTACACTGGAGTGTTTGCATCATTGGCATCACATGTCCTGGGACCACAATGTCAAGTGGTGTAAGTGTGCATTGGGTGGTGGGGAACTTGATTTCCATTTCTCACTCTTACCACCCATCACAGGCCTTCATCAATTCAAGTCTGGGATCACTAAATTGAAGCAGGTTGGAGGATGCACCCAGCATGATGTTCAATGATACCTTGTCATTGTCATAGCTGGCGCTGCCCATCCTGATGTCGTCACTGCAGTCCATGCATTGACAGAATTCCATTATCTTGCCCAAGCACCTGCAATCACAGAAGAGGGATGTGAAAAGATTGCAGTGGCACTTGCTAAATTTCATCATTACAAGCAGGCCATCATCGATGGAGGCCTTCATCAAGGTGACCAGAGTGGGTCAATCCTTGAGCACTGGGAAATACCCAAGCTTGAGTTGCTACAAAGCATTGTCCCCAGCACATCTCAAGTCGGTTTGGTGCTGCAGTGGTCTGTGGACATGACAGAGCACACTCACATTGAAGTCATTAAGGACCCAGCATCAAGGACAAACAACAAGGATTACAGCTTGCAGATCTGCCATCATTTGGATCACATTGAGAAATGCTGGATGTTCGATACCACCATACACTTATGTGGGACTGCTGAGGCAGGATCCTCTAGTTCTGCTGTCAAACATGACAGGGATTGAAGTGACGGAGAGGTTGATCATGTGGTTGATGACGTGGATGAAGCTGAAGCAGCTGTCTTACTGTCATTTTCAGTGAGGTTGTCACTGTGGGAAATTTGTAAAAAAACATTTGTGATCTTCAGTCAGCCTTAGCACCCCAATGAGTGGCCAGAATTGCAAGAAGAGTACATCACTGGACTCCAAGAGGTCCAGGGAATGTGTTCCAGATAGACCAGTCAAGCAAAATCAGATATCTTAGTATCTCAAAATGCCGGGACCATGGGACTTACTCCGAAGTCAAAAACCCCTCAATGCACATAGCACTTAGAAACTCCGACTCATATTCAAGCGCCGACTGATCTTTGTAGTTATCAACTTTAGAATGTTCTATCATCATATCGAGTTGGTGATTGTGATCTGCATAGTCACCATGCCACGGCAGAGCATACACCAGGTGTTGTTGAACGACCTGGCCAGTGCCCGCCAAGATCTTCAGCTCATCAGGTTTCAAGACCTCGTCCATACTGCCATCAACCTCCTAGACTCTTCCAGCAGTGACAAGGATACCGATTCCCAGGTTTCTGACTCTGATTCTAGCACATCTGGCATGTCATCTGACTCCTCCCTTTCCAATTTCATGGTGGACACCTTCATGTCCCTACTGGAAACATCTGAAGCCAGCTTCATAGCTGGACTGACACTCAACCACCAGATTCTGTCATTTGAAAACACTATTGTTGCCCTGATGGATGAGGTGGAGAAATCATGTTACCTGGCTGCTCATACCAAGGCTCCCCATGCTCCACAACTCCAGCTTCTCGAAGAGTGGTGTCTCAACAACGATCTTAAAAAGTTTCATTGTAAACTTTGTGTGGATCCCAACATCTTTGCCTCCCTCATCGCAAAGTTAGAAAATCATCCCATCTTCAGCAACAACTCCAACAACCCTCAACTCCCTGTATCGGTCCAGCTCACCATTTTTCTCAATGGAGTCAGCCACTATGGAAATGGGGCCACTATGGAAGACATTGCTGAGTGGGCTGGGGTTTCCATTGGAATGGTCTATAAGTGCTACTGTCGGGTCATGATCACACTACTCCAACTTCACAATGATGTAATTCACTTTGACCCAATGGAACCAGAAGATCAGGAGGAGTGGGACTGGGCAAAATGATGGGTTGAAAGCCACAGCTGTCCAGAGTGGAGGGGAGGGTTTCTGTGTGTTGATGGGTCGCCCTTCAACCTCTTCCAGAAGCTGGGTTGGCATGGTGAGGGGTTTTATGATTGTAAGTCACACTATTCACTATCCACCCACCCAGGTATGTACTATTCTACGACTTGGGCATGACACTAACTATTATGAAGGTCATCATACTTCCCCACAACCTCAGAATTGTTGACTATGTGATTGGAGTCCCCGGTAGCCTTCATGATTCCAATGTATTCTCTCGCACTCATATTTATCATCACCTGGAGATGTTCCTTGGAGCCGACAAGTGGATTTGGGCTGACTCAGCATACCCATCACTGCCATGGTGTGTGGTCCCCTTCAAATGATTGAGTATGGAGTTGATGCCCAACATGCACAAAATTTTTAATCAACATCTTTCCAAGGTATGTGTTCAGTCGAGATCTTTACACTTACATTCATCTATTCTACAGATATGTGTCTGCTCAGAACATTTTTATGGGTCCTTGAAGGGCTGATTTCAATCCCTGCATGATATGTGCTCTCAAATTCAAAACCAGCATGACCTTGAATTCACAAATATGTGGATGTGATGTTGCTCAATCCTTCACAACCTGATCCTCGAAATTGAAGAAGATTTGGGCATTGTAAGTTCTAACAACAAGTATATGGAAGAAGCAGAGATGTGGGGTGTGCCTTTGATTCACAAGCGAGATGATGATGGGGAGGACTTCATAGGAACCCTGGGCCAAATATTCTGTAGCTGCCTGGTGGAATGTCTGATCCACAGGCTTAGAACTTAGCTTGTACACATGTAGACACTTGCACAGAATTGAAACATAGCATTGGGTCCAGGCTACATCAAGTAACAGTACAACAACAGGAAAGATCACAGGTGTGATATGTTAGCAAGACAAAGAGTGGACGACCCTAGTCCATTTCCTCAGCAGCACTGAAACATGTTTCTGCCTCCAAGCGAGCAATCTTTGCCTGCTCCAACTTCAACTCCAGTTCCAGCTGCTTTGCCTTCTCACCAGCCATTGACAACTCATTCTCGTTCCCCACCATTTTCATTTTGAGCTCATGCTCTCACTGAGCACTCTTGTCACAAGCCCTGAGTTCCTTTCCAATGATTTCTGCTTGTATCCTCATCCACTTCGACTCAGATTTCGCTTCAGCACTGTTCTGGATTTGTTGCATGAGACTGTCAGATGCTTTGGATAATTTGGAAGATATATCAGAACCAGGGTCCCAAAGATGTTTGCATGCTGCTGAGGAACTGGAGCTAGATGGGGCATGAGGTGGAATACCAAGAGACATAGAGTTGGCATCAGTGGTCACCTTTCCTTTACCCTTATCCTTTTCGGTGCTTGTAGTAGCGCCAACTTCAACTGCATGCAAAGATAAGCTTTTTAGTACACCAGTAGTGGATGGGGATGTGATGTCAGCCAGCACTGACTGAGAAAATGTTTTGGAGAAGCTGGTCATGGTAGAGGCAGTGACTTTGGAATATATTGATGCAGGGGGACTGATGGGAGTGGCAGCAGAAACTGATGGATCATACTGTGAAGTGGAGATGAGTCATAGCACAGGGTCAATGTTGTCATCGGTGTTCATGGATGGACTAACTGCTACCTCAGGGTGGGGCAATACCTGCATGTCGAGGACATGGGAACTCTCATTGTCGCACTCTAACCCTTCATCTTCCTTGGCTACAGCATCTTCATCACCCAAAGCCCAACTATCACCTACTCATGGTAATGCCTCCATGGTTGCAGTACTCTTCTCTCCAGCAAAGAACTGCTGAGCTTCCATCACAAAATCTTGACCCAGATCACCTGTGCTAAACACTGTGTTGTATGGCAGATTTGTCCTCCAGAAACCATGGAGGTCCTCCCACCAGGGGAAGGTATCAAGAATTTTATCTAGCTAGTGATCAGCACACATGCTAACAAGCTGATATGAATACACACTGAGCAGCCTCTTCATCTCCAGCTTCTCCCTCAGTTCCATAGCAGTAAGGCCTGCCCTGGTAGCACCAAGGGTCTTGTTGGCATCGTTGTACTTCTTGCAAAGCCTAAGGCAGCTGATTAGCCAGAAATTCAGAGCTTGAAGCTTGATTGCACAACAAGGGTGAGGTGAACTTACAATTGAAACCAACTCTTGATCAGTTTAATGAAGATGGATGGATATTGGGCATATAGCTGCCAGATGTGCAGATCGTGGTCATGCATGAAGACTGCATCCACAACTTGCTGAAAATATACCTCCTTTTGCATGCTCATCTGCTGATGCCGCTGCCCTTTGTTCACTGCCTCTTGATGAGAGTCCAAGAATAGCTTGATCCAAGTCTCTGGGTAGGTATTACACCAGCTGATGAGTCAAGCAGTTCATGCATGGATGTTGGGATCTTTATTGTCCCATCAAATCTTGGGGATCTGCTCCATCAGGGTCACAGGTGCATTCCCTAAGCCACAGCCATGACCACAGCCATGACCATGGGTGGATGACGATGGGGCTAGCTCCTGAATGTCTGACATAGGGTTAGCCATGAAGCATACAGGCGAAGAGGGACTAGTACTGCTACTTGATGCACAATCATGGCTCACATTGGAGTTCAAATGTTGCTGCACAGCACACTAACTTGGATGAAATGTTTTTGCTTTTTTGTTTTTTTGCATACATTACCTTGCTTGCAAGGTTTCTGCAACCCCCAAAATCATGAGAACGAGCTCCCAGCAAATGCCATGTGTTACAGATTCTGAGTGTGGGATTCTCCTTCCACAAATGCCCTACCAAG
Organism: Pisolithus microcarpus; assembly: GCA_024613185.1. Classification (NCBI taxonomy): domain Eukaryota; kingdom Fungi; phylum Basidiomycota; class Agaricomycetes; order Boletales; family Pisolithaceae; genus Pisolithus; species Pisolithus microcarpus. The sequence goes on along the minus strand of JANFAI010000022.1, from coordinate 754,904 downwards.
CACCTTGCACTAAAATGCTTCCACCTCACTGCCAATGGGTAGAATGCTCCCTTGTGTGCAGCTTTGCGAATTGAAATGCTATTTGGTTTTACACCTCTCCATCGAATAGGGTGCCTCAAAGCTCACTTCAACACCAAAATTTCCTAACATTTCAAAAAAAACATACTTTAAGCTCCAACTTATATTCAAGCGCTGACTGATCTTTGTAATTACCAAATATAGAATGTCCTATCATCATATCGAGCGTCCATAATTGTGATCTGCACATTCACAATGCCGCAGCAGAGTGCATGCCAGGTGCTGTTGAACGACCTGGCCAGTGCCCGCAGAGACCTCCAGCTTGTCAGGTTTCAAGACCTCGTCCATACTGCCATCGACCTCCTAGATTCTTCTGGTAGCGACACGGATACCAATTCCCAGGCTTCTGACTCTACTCCTACCACATCTGACATGTTGTCCAACTCCTCCCTTTCCGATTTCACAGTGGACACTCTCTTGTCCTTACTGGAAACGTCTGAAGCCAGCTTCATAGCTGGGCTGACACTCAGTCACCAGATCCTGACGTTCGAAAACACCATCGTTGCCCTGACAGATGAGGTGGAGAAATTGCGTTATCTGGCTGCTCGCACCAAGGCTCCCCGTGCTCCACAGCTCCAGCTCCTCGAGGAATGGTGTCTCAATAACGATCTCAAAAAGTTTTGTCGTAAACTTCGTGTGGATCCCGACGTGTTTACCTCCCTCGTTAGAAAGTTAGAAAATCACCCCATCTTCAGCAACAATTCTCACAATCCTCAGCTCCCTGTATCAGTCCAGCTCGCCATATTTTTAAACAGAGTCGGCCACTATGGAAATGGGGCTACTACAGAAGACATCACTGAGTGGGCCGGTGTCTCAATTGGAACAGTCTACAACTGCTACCGTCGGGTTATGATTGCACTACTCCAACTTCACGACAACGTAATCCACTTTGACCCAATGGAACCAGAAGATCAGCAGGAACAGGACCGGGCAAAGCAATGGGTCAAAAGTTGCAGCTGTCCAGAGTGGAGGGGAGGGTTTATGTGTGTCAACAGGTCCCCTTTCAATCTCTTCCAGAAGTTGGGTTGGCATGGTGAGGGGTTTTATGATCATAAGTCATGCTATTCACTATCTGCACAGGTATGTTCAATTTTATGGCTTGGGCATGACATACTGACTATTGTGAAGGTCATCATACTTCCCCACAATCTCAGGATTGTTGACTACATGATCGGAGTCCCAGGAAGTCTTCATGATTCCAATGTATTCTCTCGCACTTGCATTTATCATCATCCAGAGACATTCCTGGGAGCTGACGAATGGATTTGGGCTGACTCAGCATACCCGTCGCTTCCGTGGTGTGTAGTCCCCTTCAAACGATCAAGTACGGAGCTGATGCCCAATGCACACAAAATTTTTAATCAGCATCTTTCTAAGGTACATATATAATTGAAGTTTCTGATCCCTTCTCATCTATTCTACAGATATGCGTCCGTTTGGAACACTTTTATGGCTCGCTGAAGGGCCGATTTCAATCCCTGCGTGATATGCGCTTTCAAATTCAAAACCAGTGGGATCTTGAGTTTGCGAATATGTGGATGCGGTGCTGCTTGATTCTGCACAATCTCATACTGGAAATTGAGGAAGATTTCGGCATCGTGAGTTCTAACCTCGAATATATGGAAGAGGCAGAGAGGTGGGGAGTTCCTTTGATTCATGAGCGGGACAACAGCGGGGAGGATTTTATAGGAACCCCCGGCCAGTTATTTCGTGGCCACCTGGTGGAACATCTGTTCTGGGGGCTTGGAACTTAGCTAGATACTCAGACATAGATACTCACAGATAATCGAAACAAATGGCATCCTTTTTTTCTTCCTGCTACACGAACTAGACTACAACAACACGGACAAGATGCAACAGAAAAAACAGTGGCACGACCTTAGTTTTTTTCTTCCCCAGCACTGAAACGTCTCTCAGCCTCCAACCGAGCAATCCTTGCCTGCTCCAGTTTTAGCTCCAGCTCCAGTTTCTTAGTTCTCTCGCCGGCCATCGATAACTCATGCTCGTTCTCCACCATCTTCATTTTGAGCTCGTACTCACGCTGAGCATTCTTGTCGCGAGCTTTAAGCTCCTTTCCGACCACCTGCGCTTGTATCTTCATCCGCTTTGTCTCGGACTTCGCTTCAGCACTATTCTGGATTTGCTGAATGAGAGTGTTGGACACTTCGGACAATTTCATGGATATGTCTGCACTGGCGTCCTGGGACCGTTTGCGTGCTGCTGAAGATCCAGAGCTGGAGGGGGCACAAGGGGGAATATTCAGAGAAGTGGATTTGATGTCTGCGGTGACCTTTGCTTTACCCTTATCCTTTCTAGGGTGAGAGGAGAGAGTGTTTAGTATGCCAATAGCAGAAGGAGACTCGACATCAGCTGGAACTGACTGAGAAAATGTTTCAGAGAAAGGGAGTGCGGAAGAATTGGTGGCTTTGGAATATATCAATATGGGGAGACTGGCAGGAGTGCCAACAGAAACTGGCGAATCGTACTGCAGTGTGGAAATGAGGTGTAGCACGGGGTCGATGTTGTCATCAGCGTTCAATGATGGTGTGACTTCTACCTCAGGGAATTCTGGTGCACTGTCATGGCCAGGGAGATTCTCGTCGTCGTACTCTAACTCTTCGTCCTCCTCAGCCACTGCATCTTCGTTACCCAAAGTCCAACCATCGCCTACTAATGGCAACGGTTCCTTGCTCACAGTACTTGTCTCTCCAGAGAAGTACTGCTGAGCCTCTGTGGCGAAGTCTTGACTGGGATCGGCTGTGCTGCATACTGTATTGTAAGACGGATTTGTCCTCCAAAACCTGTGCAGATCCTCCCACCAGGGAAAGGTATCAAGGATTTTATCTAAGCTAGCATTAGCATGCATGCTAACGAGCTAACGGGAGTACTTACCGAGTAGCCTCTTCATCTCCGGTCTCTCCCTCAACTCTATAGCAGTAAGACCTGCCCCACTAGAACCGAGGGTCTTGTTGGTGTCGTTATACTTCTTGCGAAGTCTGAAGCGGCTGATTAGCCAGAAATTCAGAACCAAAGTCCATTACATGACGAAGTAGACTTACGATTGGAAGTGACTTTTGATAGGTTTGACGAAGACAGACAGATATTGAGCATAGAGCTGCCGGATGTGCAGATCGTGGTTGTGAGTGAAGACAGCATCGGCGACCTGCTGAAAGTAGACCTCCTTTTGGGCGCTCATTTGTTGACACCGCCGCCCTTCATTTACTGCCTCTTGGTGTGAGTCAGAAAATAGCTTGATCTGGGTGTCTGGATACATTTTGCACCAGCTGATGAGTCAAGCAGTACGAGCATGGATGTTGGGATCCTTATCGTCCCATCATATCTTTGGGATCCTCTCTACAGGAGTTGCAGGTGCATAGGCACGGCCACAACCACGACCACGGGTGGAAAGCGACGACGATGCTACCTCCTGGGTAGCTAGCTGGTCGGCCTGTGCAGGATTAGCCATGAAAGATGAAGAGGAAACTACTACATGCTTGCTACTAGACTTGTGTCGTTGGCTCACCTCAGAGTTCAAATGTTGCCGCACGGCATGCCAATTGCTGTGTAAAAGTTTCTGCTTTTTTGTTTTTAGCATACATCAAATTCAAGCTCTGAAACCTGCTAATAGTGGTATTCAAAGTTGACTCGGAGTTGCCAGCCTCGGCCAAATTTCCTGAAAATTCATGCGGAACCACTTGGCAGGATTCAAGCGGAGTTTGAAGACATGCCTCCCCTCCGACTAAGTATACGACGCTCTGCCCACCTTCGAGCCCAATCCAAGATCGTCATGGCATCTGATGCCCCTCATTCTATGGGGGGCAATGGCGATCCCCAGCCTCTCGTTCCTTCTCAATCCCGCAAGGCCGCCGCAGCGTTCAACTCCAATCCCCAGGCTCCAGCAGCCCTGCTGTCACCCCCAACAGGTTCTACTTCCCAGGTGAAACATATGGGCAAACGTGCTCAGGACCCCTCAGCTGGAAGTGAAGGTGTTCAATGGGAGCAATTACCTTACCTTACAGAGAAGCTCCTTTTGTGGCTCCTAGATAACCCAGCCGATCGTGCCATCCTTTTCAATGAGAAGAAGGATCAAGTTGCTCAGGGGAACGCTGTGAAACCTCATGCCCAACGGAAGAAAGATATCCATGCAGTCATCGCTAGCTTCCTCTTCAGCAGCGATCCAAAGTATGGGGACAAGTATACTGCCAATCCTGGTAAGTTTGCCTCCGCTGTGAATGCCCGCCTTACTAGGTATGCTCTCCCTCTTTTCCCCTTCATCACAAGATCTACTTACATAAATTCTACAGTCTAAAGGCCAAATATCGGCAGCAAGCATCAAGATTCAAGTCTACGGGCGAGGGGATCAGCCCCGATGATCCGCACCATCAGAACCTCCGAGGTACGTGAATTTTCTGGCATGACCTCTATTCCGTACTTACTATATTTCAGAAAAAGTTATCGCAGAGTTCCCATTCTGGGAACAATGCGATCTCATGTGGCACGGTAATCCTAGCTACAACGCCAAGCTATTTGATGCAGCTCCAGGTACTAATCGGACTAGCGACTTCCTCTCAATCATCAAAAACAGTGGACGCATTGCAAGTTCTGCTGGACAGCAAGATGAGTCGAGCGAGCATCACGACAATATCCCAGCCCCTGCAGAAGATCCTGGGGTCAACCAGGATGATCCCAATCCTCCCACCGATGTGACGATGAGCGAGCAGGAACGAGAGGAGGTAGAAGAAGAAGAGGAGGAGGAAGACGAAGAATTTGGGTATGGCATTGAGGATGACTTTGTGATGGCAGGAGGGCCTGAAGACCAGCTGTCACCCGGAGCGGATAAGGAGGTTGACTGCAGACGTCAGGTAAGTCCAAATCGTAAGCGATTAGATATCTAACTTCACTGACACCGTTCTACCTATGAAAGCCCATCAGCTACACGAAGATGCGACCTCCATCTTCAGATGGTCGCGGAGTATTCCGGATGTCACCATATCCACGAGGCCCCACCTCAATCATATCTACAACCAGCACTTTGTCTACTCTGACTTCCAGTAGCCAATGTTACGCTGCAGGTCGAGAGTCCTCCCAAACAAGTGTCATGAAGGGCAAGAGCACATTGGCTCAAATGAAAACCGACCTGGACAACCGCCTGGAGGGGCTAGGTGAAAATTCCTCGGAGCTGCGATACCAGCTTTCTGTCCTTAAAACTGAGCGTAAGACGATCAAAACACAGGCTCATATGCACAACAAGGAGATCACCTATTTGGAGAGGGAGAGGGAGAGGGAGCGTGTAGAAGCGGAGAGGATCCACCATCGCCAGATGGAGAGCAAACAATTAGACATCCAGGCACTGCAGGAGGAGACCAGGGTCCTCGGTCTCAAACTGGAGCTGGCGAAACTCCAGGCTGCCAATAGTGTGTCATCTTCTACTGCTCCATCTCCCGACTGTGCTGGTCCCTCTGTCTAATCATCTGCGACCACTGTTTTTTTTTTTTTCTACCGCTTTCTATATCCGTTCCTACTGCATCCCCTCCCCCGACATTTTTTGTTTCCTTAGAAAAATCTGTTGTTGCAAGTAGTTCAGTCGATCATGTCTGTTCCGAGTACATGTTTCAATAGACGTTCTGTGACTATGACATCTACGTTCGACTGAAGTGAGAAAACTTGATATGGAAGTTATTTTTTTTTTCAAACTCGGATCCCACACTGTTCGAAGAGACGCTCCATCAACAACCCCCGGAATCGTTGTCCGTGAGTTCCTGTCCTTTCCTCCCTGATCTCATCAACTACGTTTTCATCCCACCCTTCCACTTCTCGAATTGCCCAACTTGTCGATTCCTCCACTTCGTCGCTTCGATTGGACACAAAATAGGTGATCATGTTGTGCAATATCATGCAACACATGATCCAGTAAATCGCAACGTGTAAGTCTTCGTCTTTTGTCACCTTTAGCCACAGCTCATGGAGTGATTGAAATCGACCTTTTAGAGCAGCAAATGCATGCTCCACTCTAACGCAGATCTTCGGAGTCGATCAGAAAGCCGGCTACATGAAAACTTAAGGTACGCACCTTGGAAACATATCGGTTGTAGATGTTTTGCCTGCATGTTAGACTTCCTCCACACAGCCTTTTGAATGGGACGGCGCACCACATCTCACTCGGATACGCCGAGTCAGCCCATATCCAGTGGCGAGGAGGGAGGCAACTGGTAGGATCTTGGAAGATTCGAGTCCCTCGGAAGGCATATGCGTCGTGTACGCTGCCAGGCTGGCCCAGTGAGTAGTCGACGATCATGAGGTTATGAGGCATGATGATGGCCTTCAACAGTAAGTTTTGATACATGCATATGTCGATTTAAGCTGACCTGGCAGTTCAAAGAGAACTGGGACTTTCGATCATAGAAGCTATCCCCAAACATACCCGGGCGTTCATATAGATTGACCATTGATCCATCAGCAGCAAATATCCTGTTTCGCCATGCACGACAAGTCCGACTCTCTGTAAATGCTCGGGCCCGACACATCTCCTCAGAATGGGCATGTGGGATATAAATGAATTGGTCATGTTGATCTAGGAGCGTGGCCATGATGTGGTGAGTACAGTTGACCACGGTTCCAACGCTAACTCCCACCCACTGCACAACGTCTTCAGGCGTGCACGCGTTACCGTAATGCCCTGCTCGGAAGAGAAAAATAGCAAGCTGGATCGCAATAGGTAGCTGCTTATTATTTGACTGGTTCTGGAAAATAACGTGCCCGCTAATCTGTCCCAGAATATCGTCGAATATCAATGGATCCACCCGCAACTGTTTTCGAAACAGTGCTGGGCGAAATTCCGTGAAGTGATGGAGGAGATGCAACTGGGGTGCCCTCGGCATCGGTTCTAGTGGGCACTCGAGAATGCGCGCTGCCTCGACCTTGTCACGTAGTGCCCGGATTGCATCCAGGAACTCCGAATACGGTGCAGTGATTATTTCCGTCATCGAGAACGTGTCGGTGCTACTAGTACCAGAATCGAGCGACATCGATCCTTGTGGCAAGTGCATCGAGGACACGGAGGACGAGGGGGATAGTATCATCGGGCTTAGCAATAGGGAGGTATTGGAGGAAATGTCGGAGATGTCGGATGATGTATCGGTCCAATCGATGTCGCTACTGTCAATGATATCCATCGCAGCTTCATGTTGCATTCACGTGACAGTGATCGCTGTATGATCTAAGACACTTAGTATTTCCCTGCGGAGGGACACTCGGGGCATGTCAAGGTTCACTCGGGGGATATATTTGCTAACTCTGATGGTAATCTGGTGCTACTGTAGATGTGAAATTGACTACCTTAGAAATGCTGCGAAGGTATACTTCCAAATTTGGATAATTGAGTGATGGTTTCGGAGATCGAAATCCACGCCTCAAAATGCTAGGGTTAGGTTAGGGTTTGGCGCATAAAAGTTGTACCGTATTTAACTTTGAATACCACTATTAGAATGTTTGCTTAAGTGGTGTGCCATCATCTACAACAGTTATGCAATTTCGAAGACTACACGCCAAAACACACAACGTCGCCCACTGCAATATGCTTTCCCCTGCAAGTATTTTCCGATGTCGGCATGCTGTAGCTTCATCAATTTATCGCCCAAAAAGGCGGTTACAGCGACTTCGCTGGCGTTACCGATTACTTGGTATCATTTCCAATGGCATATTCGTTGCATGCTCACCTGGTGTACACTTGATTTTCTCCCACCAAATGCGGGTTTTCTTACTTTCTTCTTCAAGCCGATCATCTTCCATCAAAAGTTCATTGCAATGAGCTTTGAGAAAGATACTGTCATCGAAATCACGAAGTAAGCGTAACTGAGTTCTTCCTGGACTTCGCGATAACGCTATGTATAAATTGAAGAGATTGAGTCCACCGGATGGCGGCGTGGCGATGTCTACAATTATGCTTTGAAGCGTTTGTCCTTGAGATCTGTAGTCTGTGAATGTGTATGCCGCCGTCATCGGAAATTGACGACGTTGGACCGTGCGCACCACATCCTTGCCATTCTCTTTGATTTTAATGCGAAACGTCCTCGACGCAGGTTGAATCGGGATGACGGATTCTTCTAAATTGGTAAGTTTGGACGTCCGAGTGCGATCCATTTTTACTAGAATGAAAAGAGGTAATCGTTGTAAAGATACATTTTCATTGTCATCAGCGACGGATGGTTCTTCAGCATGGCAGATGATTCCCACTATCACTCCTCGTGCTCCGTTTGTGATACCCAAGTCCGTTTCAACGTTTTCTGTCACCATAACTTTCATTCCTTCACCGATTCATACATCAATCTCGTGTCAGACATAATGATGTTGTTTATGACATACCGAGTGCGACTACAATTTCATTCGGCAATTGTTGTAGTAACCGTCGATCGGCATCTGATGAATTGGACATGCGCAGAGCGACTGCATACCGTTCTTGAAGCGAGAGGAATCGTCCTTTGATGGTATCCTCCGCAGTGCAACGAACAAGATTCACCTTGTGACTTCGAGCGTGTTGACGCAGTGCAAAGTCGTTCCATATACGCCTCACACCATGCCGCGGAGTAACTAGACAGACGTCATTCCAAGGGGGAATATGGAATGATGGACGTTCACATAACGGATTGGTGAGAACCAGAGAGCGAAGCATTTGAATCTCCTGTTCTTGAACTTCGCCTGAGCGCAAATGACGTAGAAAATCCCTCCAACCCGCATCGTCAACGCGCATTTGCTGTTTCAGTATGACCACAGTACTGAATTCCTCATAGATTGTTCGTCCAATTTGCGAGTCCGTACTGTCTCCTTGCATGTTGCATGGCATGTATAGTGCCTCCCGTGGACTGACGGCTACAGGGGGAAATTGGTGAAAATCACCACACATTACCACGTTGATGCCTCCGAATGAATGCGGGTTTGGGTCCTCGCCCTCTACCATCTTTCCTATACCGATGTTATGTGATAGTTTAGCCAAAAACGTTTTACTCAGCATAGACATTTCGTCGATGATGAGATATGAGCGGTTCTTCCACATCTTTTGTAACTTTTGTTTTGTTTCGTCCTTTACGCTGGATTTATTCTTGCGTGAGATCAATGCTATCGTATGCGTGGTTTTGCCGCCAATTAACGAAGCAACAACACCGGTGTATGCAGCTTTAAGGAGAAGAGCACTGGCGCCTGTAAGTCTTTTAATGATTTGTCTGCAACAGATGGTGACTCGTACCTTTCATCTCAAAATAGTCGGTAACGGTTTGAATAACTTTGGATTTACCCGTTCCACCCTCTCCATGAATTAGCATTCGCAGTGGCGGCGGGTGGTGACCACAAAGGGTGTGGTCGAGATGCCACGTAATGATCTCGTATGCACGCATCTGCTCTGCATTCAACATTGATGGATCGACAGATGTCAGCGCGACTTCCGACGATTCAAGGTCCTCTCCACAATAATGCACAGTGGCTGTTTCCAAGGACGAACCTGCATTTGGCATTTCTACGACATCTGGACCATTTTCCACATACTGCAGCGCATCGTTGACGTCTGTGTTTTGAATGTGAACTGCTTTTTCCATTTCTGTTTGCCACAACTGCAGATTTCGTAAGTCTTCTTCACATGCAGATCGTAAGCTGTGATTGTGCACTGGCTGAACTGCGCTCGTTTCGTGGTCAGAAAACACGTTCGCGAAATTGGCAGATTCTACTGCGGACAATCCATGTAGTTCTTCTTGAACAGGTGTTTGAGACGCAAGAAGGTTGGAAATGACGTCCTCCGTCACTATGACATGGTTTCCGACCACGGTTGGTGCTGTTTCATCCCCTTCTGCCATATCTTCCGTATCTGCCTGTGGAGTTGTGCAGAGTCCGTATTCATCCTCCGAATGGTTTTCTTGTGCCGCTTTTTCACAGTGATGGAGATATTCGATACTGGAAATGATGTCCAAAATACGTTGGGGTGCATCTGCAACGAAGAGCTGGAATGCTTCGTTCCAATCATGTGAGGATAGTTTTAAATCGGTGTGGACATTGCGCCATGGTTTCAGCAAAAGAAGAACACTCGCACAATACAGTGATCGTGTATCTGCGTCGTCCCGGCGGGGAAAGTAAGATCCAACAAAGTTGGGAAGCGTGTTATGACCTTGACGCCTCATGATGCGCACTTTTCGACCAAATTTGGGATGTGCTTTTTGGTACGGAACACGATCGTGACGCGGACGTCCCCGAGTGCGTGGCCTACATTCTGTATTCTCCTCCACTTCATCCATGGCTGACTCATAGGTATCGATGAAGAAATCCAATACACTGAGGTTGTCCAGTGCGTCTCCCCTGAGCACATAATCTGTAACCTGATTTTGCGGATACAGACACCCATTGCCACCAAGCTCCAGTGCCACCACATCTTGCTGAAGAAAAGTGAGTGGCAAGGCCAACGTACTACATTTCAAAAATCTTACACAATCAGCCTCCTTGGGAACACCTTCGTCTGCAGATTCTTGTTCATCATACCTGAAAATGCGTTAATTAGAAATGCAAGTGTCGATGAAGATGAAAACAGTCTCACCGAATGTTACATGGCTCTTGTGCAATTTTTTCTTTCTCCTGCTCGTTGCTTGCAAGCGCTGGAAACGCGTCTGCCAGATATTTGGAGAACAGCGTCCAATATACATTCGTGTATCGATGGGAACAATATGTATCACCCATTCCCATCAAATACGACATCACCATCGGTGCGGATAGTTCTTGTTCGCGGTTGATCGTATTAACCAAACGAAAGATGAGCAAACGTTGCCGATTTCGCAAATTGTCCAGATACGACGTCGTCTGCGAATGGTATGCAAAACCTTTGGCCATGACTGCAGACATATTGAAAATCTTGCCCTGCTTCTTTGTTTGATAAGATGTTATGTAAAACGACAAATTGGATGTCGCCTTGGAGTTGGTAAGCAGTTTGGGATCGTTGTTACAACGAGCATTGATTGAAACTGCAGGACACCATGCATTCATATACTCGAAAAGACGCTTCATTCCCCAGTCTCCACTCTCCGTAATGAAGTCTTCCTGCGCGCGAGGAAAGGGGGCTCGTCTTTTTCATCTCATACTGCCCGTTTTGGTTGGAACAAGGCATCGACGGAATTCACAAGTATGCACTTGCTTTGCCCTCGCCACCTTTTTCTCGAATTCGGCAACTTGTTCTTCGTAATCGTGGGATTTAGGATTTGGAGGACGCCCAAATGCAATTTCCGTCTCATTCGGTATTTGTTTGACTGATTCCATATTCTCGAATCCAGGAAGGTAAGCTCATATATTGGCTTGATGAAATCGCGAACTGAATCTCGGAAGTCTTCCCGTGACAACAACTCTTGAATTTTTTCGAAGGTCGGCGCATTCTTTAACTAAATTAACATATGCAAGTGCAAGGAACCCCGTCCTTGAGATTCCACCACACCGAAATATGCGGCCAAATTCCCGAAGATTCCTGGAGTACTTTGAACATGATAAGCTGTAACGGTGATTCCGAACAGAGTGCGCAGAATTGTGGAGATCATAAAATGAAAGAATTTCGCTGATGCGTATGGATCCTGCGCGACGTTTTTGGCTCGTTCTTGCTTGGCAGGTGCCATGGCAGACATGAAGTCGTCAAGATCTATTTTTCTCCGGTGAAAATTTGGGCAACAGGATCGTGTAAGTCGCATGGATTAATAGTCATCCATAGTGTTGGAGGGTTCAACATTATGGACGTGGACCAGATCTGACTTCGCAGTTGATATCGACTCTGGTCTGAACCCATAACACGACCTGCGGCTGCTTGAATGTGACGACGAAGCAACTGTATTGCAGGGTCAGAGATTCTTTTCTTCGCCTCTTCTTCTGCCTGTGCCTGACGTATCTTTTCCGCAGTAATTGTCATCAACAACCGAGCGTCTCGCTCAAAGTTTTTGCGCTGCATCCGTAAACGGGCCGAGCCCAGGACTTGACGTCGCTGCAAAATGCCGAATGCAACGAAACTGAATGTCTCGTGAGTTCGGAATCGACGATTGTGGTAATCCAAAAGCCATTTAATGTGATCTGCAAAATCAACCACGACACTGCGCTGCGCTTCTACGCCTCCCTCTCCGTAAGGAAACAAAACAGGGAAAACACGTTCAAAATAATTGCTTTCCACAGCTTCAGCGTTCGTACCGCCTTGTTGAGCATTTCGTCGGATGCCGAAGTCACCAATCGGGCACGTTCCATGACGAACGGCATAGGCCCCCTCTTTACCATCCTTCCACAAATTACTTAAGGCCCATTTGGTGAGTTCCGCAGTTGTCAAAGATGTCATCTCTGTATCCAGAGTTCCAGAAACCTGAATAGGAACTACGTCCAGTTCTACGAGGAAAAAAAAAGGGGGATCTCGTTTCGCCTTGTACGTCGTGCATAAAAATCAGATTTACCTTCCCCATTTTCAGCAGAACCCTCCAAGGACGATCCTACATCATCCCTACATCAATGTCGTTTACCATTCCACCTCAAAAAAACACGCACGTTGTTCATCATCTTGCGGTACGTATCCATCATTTTCCATTTCAATGGCATTCACGTCCTCATTTTGTCGAATTACACCAATAATTTCCGTTGGAACGTCGTCTTCCGGCAGGGAATGCAACCGTCCTTCATCAATATGAACGTTTCCGTAATATTTTTGATTATTTTCCTTCAACCACAACAGCGCTCTGCACACCGCACGACGTCGAACTCGGAATATGGAATGAATCCAATTCCTCAGCAAATCTCCAGCTCCGATGAAAGAAACTGCAACAAGAGATGCCAGTATTGCCGGTGGACGTGGCATAAGATTGCCATCTACCATGGAAGCTATGCCTTGTAGATCCAAAGGATACGACGTGACGTTTCCTCGCATTCCTCTTTGCAAGGTGCTAACATCTCTTACTCCCTGTGAACGTTTAGGAAACAGCTTGAAGACAAACACACGAGGATACGCCAAGGCTATGAGCAGCTGTTCTGGAAATGTTAACGTCTTCAGTACCCATGGAATGTCCCCAATCCACAATTGGTTAGCTAGCAAGTGTCGAGGAGGGTCGTGTTCCTTTTGACGTAATTCCGTTAAACAGCTGCCACATACGCAAACATAAACGGTCTCCTCCGCTACATGAACTCCTCTAGGATGTAGGAGTTTCCCGTCAAAGAGATCGTGCTTGGGATGACTCCGAGTTGGAACAAGTCGTTTGGCATTCGGAATAGCAGAAAGCGGTATGTCCACAACTCCATCAGCAACCTTGAAGCGCTCCCGTGCACAGACCCCACACACACTACTGGCCAGTGCCGCATTCGAAGTCGCTTCGTAAAAGTGCGAATAACATGCCTTCCTTTCTTCCATGCAGATGCTTCGCAAAAAAAAAGCATCGTTCTTTCCTCCCTCGGAAGCGGGGACCTCCGCCATATCCGCTGCCATATCTGCGTTATGCTTTCTTCTTTTCTGCGCAGGTTCCATGTCCACTTCCACACTTTCTTTATACCTGCGACGAAGATTTTCAATAAAGTTCGTCGGGGCCTCGTGTAAAATCTGTGCAACCAGGTCTCTCTTGCAGTTGCGCGTTGCTCGTGGGGCACGTATTTTTCCCGTCACTTCTCTCCTTAACACGCTCAGTGGCATTTTCAGCAGCTCTTTCTCTACTTCGCACAAAGTCGAGCCAGGAACAACATCATATCTTCCACGTCAGTTAGCCATTCATCTACTTGCAAACTAATAAAGCATGCACCTCTCTGTTTCAGGCTCATCGATACTCTTCCTTTTTCTGTGCTCGTCCTTGACTATCCCAGTTTTACGCTCTTTCTCGTCTGCACACTGTCGCAAACTGTGCATCAAATTCTCCGTTGCGTGGTTTGCGACAAAACGTAGCAAATGCTTTTTATTTCGACGTTGTCGAAGAGGAACATGAAGATAACCGTCCACATGCCGTAGAATATCGTCTTTCTTCAGCAAAAGGAGATTTTCAGATAAACGTGAAGGTTCCCCCGCGCATGGTTCGCAGGACATGACCATGATGAACAAGTCTACCACCCATACTCAAAACCAATGCCATACGTTACCACCACCCCACATTTCCAGTGTAAAAAGTGCGTGCGAGGACTGAAACACTGAATTTCGAAATTTGACTCGCAACATTGTTTGACAGCCGCAACGCAGCCAATGACACAATGCTTGTAACCAAACGCGTACACATCCCAAAACAACCCATCCACTCCTGTACACCAAGACCCGCAGTAGAGTGATCCTCCGTCACAGTTTCCTTAACGTCCCGCTCCTTACTTAAAAGGTGCGCAGAGAAAAATTCCATGAGCTTTTCTTAGTAACACTGAGACTTATTTCGCTGGGTTCAGGCACTTCGATGGCCCACGTATGCGTTCAACAACCTCGTTCCAAAACAGCAGAACAGCGGAATTTGATGATGTGAATTCAAACAGCCCATAAACAGAAACTGTCACTACGAAAAATGTGAGACTGCATTCGTAATCCGTGACAAAACCTGGGACAGATGACCTGTCCAAATGACTGCCATCCTCAGCAGCGAGACCGATCATCGATTCCAAAAACCAGAAAATCACCGACATTACAAAAACGGGCGTTGCCGATCTAACACTCCCCTCTCCTCATCTTCGCACACCCGCCTCCGACACCCTTGCAGTATGCCATCTGAACAGACGCACTTTCCTTCACCATCCCACAGCCCCTCAAACTCAGCGTCCACACACATATCCCGCTGCAGGGACCAACTCCTCAACTCGGGTTTTTACCTCGCAGATGGCGACATCCTCAAGAACGTGGAATGGATTCGTCAAGGCCGTTCACACTATCTCGCTGCCGTCGAAGAAAACTCCGACCAAAACTCGCTGTCAGCTACTCATCAACTCGCAGAACTCTCCGCCATTGTCTTTATTGACAGCAAAAACTACTGGCTGACATCTGACGGTGGCTACCGAAAGGGCGTCGGAATGTGGAATCACCTCTACGACGTTAAACCATCTTGCACCATTTCGGAGCTCCCAATGCATCCCGCCAAGGCAGACTTTTGCTCGGCCATGAAAAACTTGCGCATTCTGATGCAGAAAATCGGCACACCAGGATACGAGAAAGGGAAAGGCTTCGTATTCTACGACAACTCTTCGCCATCCCCTACTCGCTTCAAAATCAGGCATTGCCTCTTCGAAGTACGTACCCCACCATTACTACACCACTTCTATTCTCACTGCACACCAGCGTGTCTCAGATGACAATGCGGCTCACAGTATATTGGACATCGCCAACCTACGCAGTTGAACATTCTCCCCCTCAGTTAATATGCCACTCACTCTCTTCTACAAGATGGCGATGACTTCCTCCCCCAAAATATTCGACTAACTCAGGAAGGAACGCGCGATGAACTGTTTGACCTGCAAAAGACCCATCGAATGGTTCCCTTGCAGGCTCGCGGTGAAGACGGCTACATCTTATCCCCTGCCGCTTACCGAAGTCATCTCGAAAACACCGTAGTAGAACTGCAATTCAATCTCTGGCACTGGCCCATTGCTCCCAGAAGCGGTTCTAGCGGGAAAGACTCCTTCACTGCCGACATCGTTCAAATTCGTGTTCTTGTCCCGCCGCCACCACCCGTTTCTAACAGTCCAGCCAAAAGAAAAATAGGATCCTGAAAGCTCCGGAAGCGCTTGCAAGAAAAGAAAAACCTAGGTATGTAATACGATACTTTGTCAACAAATCTACACTAACAAATGCAACGATCTCCAAGCATGATCTTGAAAAAAAAAGGGCCGTAAACTAGTCTTCTCTACATGTACGACAACCGCTCCAGTTCTACGCTAGTAAAACATGTATTTTACACCATGTACTATAAAACGTCTTCCATTCCACACCGCAAGCAAGGTACAAAGGCCGCCGCAGGCGGCATTTCCCGAGTCAAATTCAAACTTTGAAACGCCCTAATGTAATGCTAGTCCGTCGTATGAAACCTAGTATACCCCAATTTCATTCCTTGGCCGTCGCCTGTAACCACAACCGTGCCGTCCCCTCGTCTAAGACTGCCAACCGGTCGTCTTCGGCCAATAAATCAGGTGAATGACTTCCAGGCGGTGTAGCAAAACCGTCTCGCCATTCTGTCCCTCGCTCACCATACCGAGATCTCAATTTAGCATTGATTTCTTGACTGCGTGCGAGTTGCTGAGGTCCTTGCTGATTACACTCGCCACTAGACTGATCCATGTACTCGCAACTAGGCTTCTGATTATATTCTATACTGAGGAGAAAGTAGGGTTTTTGCCCGCTGCGACGGCATTTCCCCAGTTCAGGGAAGGATAATACTATGTCAAGCTCTCTGATTGACCGTCGCCCTTCTTCGTCTCCCTTTTGCTACATCACAGTGAGCGACATGAATGAGTAGAAGACAACATCACTTACACTTGACCTTTGGGTTGGTCAGACCCAGATAATTTGCAGTCGCATCTGCAAGGTCCTGCCAGCCACCCTCTGGTACATTGGAGATGTCAAATTGATAGGATGAGCCTGTCCAGACCGGGTCCTTCTCGTCTGCGGCGGCATAAAAATGTGTCCAGTCTTCTCGAGTTCATGAGCCAGATCAAAGTGCCTAGACACAATGAAACTTACCCAGAGTGGTGACATCGACTGTTTCCAGAATTCGATCAGGATTATTCAACCTCCACAGGTGGCCCTGGTGATATTCATGTCCTTGGACGAGATGGTCGACGATCAGATAGAGATCAAAAAGTGTTGACCGCCAGTCACTCCCTTCGAACCTTCGCGCTTTGACAAAGAGCCCTTCGATCATCGCATCCATGTAGGCGATGTAACGTTGAGCACGCGAACGCAAGCCCACAGCCATGGACAGCTCGTCTTTTCGCTTCTCCACCTCCATGAACAGGTGATGGCGCCACAGAAAGCGCCTCACATGCTCATAGTAGTCGCTCGGAATGTTGAAAGGATCACAGGCAGGGATATTAAAGACGGTGTTAATCGCATGTACGGTGAACTTGTCGCCTTCAGGGGGGAGGGCCTTGTACCTAATGAGAGTGATGAGGCGCAGTTCGTGGCGGGGGGGTGGGTACACGGGGAAGAATGAATCCGTCATGTTGCTGACCACCTATAAAGAGTCGCAGCGCATATCAGGACATTTCAGCACTCCCGAAACAACCAATATACGGGCCTTGGTAGGTCTTACTAGTCTTTCTTTGTCACAGGCTCCGTCTCTTGGTTCAGTGTGGGGAAAGGTTTCAAGCTCCGCTTCCGGTCAGTTCAGCTTCCTTTCCCCTGCGTCTGACGTAGTGAAGTCGGTTTATTCCGGAATTTTTTCAGTGGCGGTGCGCACAGCCACTGCCAAAACCCGATGTTTCGAAGCCTCGGCCTACAGCAGGCCCTTCCGCTGGGAGTGTAAAGGCGTCATGTGACTGTCGGTGTATTCCGAGGCAATCGCCGAACTTCAAACCCAGCACAACTTTATTTCCTTTACACCTACTGAGAGTTTAAGGGAATTAAAGTTATGCTGGGTTTGAAATTCGGACATTGCCTCGGAATACACCGACACTCGGAATACGCCCTCAAACTCGAAGTAGATAGGGCTGTGTAGGAGCCTGGGCCTACAGCTGATTTCATAACGATAGACCAGATCCTGAAAAATTCACTCATGCGCTTTTGTTTATATGACAATCAAGTCTAGTCCGTATTTGGCACCGCTGCGCGCCTTTGTTTGTTTGGTTACGACGAAATGAGTCTCGCACTTCCGGCGCATGCATGCCCGCCAGCGTTGAGTAGAACCACACCACCATGTCTTACAGAGGACACATATGTTCTAGATGCAAGAAGGCATCAAAGTACTTACTCGTTTATGAGTGCCTTTGTAGTGTCCGTTCGATTGTGGTCTGAGAGGCTTTGACGTATTTTGCTCCTTGAAGCTCACTCTACAACTCGGACAGAAAGATATCTGGAGTGCGTTCCACACAGGCAACAAAGAACTGAGAGCAACTATCAGCAGTGGTACATCCTACAGCAACATCATGCATTGTGAGTGAACGTGGTCGACCACCTTCTAGTGACCTTCTAATCACAGAACTCATTTCGTCGTAACCAAATAATCAAAGGCGCGGAGTGGTGCCAAATACGGACTAGACTTGTTTGTCATATAAACAAAAGCGCACGAGCGAATTTTTCAGGATCTGGTCTATCGTTATGAAATCAGCTGTAAAGTCCAAACGACGAAGTGGAAACACTGGACCAAGTGGCGGTGTCACAGGAGGCCGGCTTAGTTCCAGAAAGGATGCTAGGATCCAAGTGCCATCTCTTGACTGAGGCACGGGAACCGTCGGACGACTGAAAATTTTGCCTTTTCTGGCACGGTTGTTGCCGCGCACCCTTCAGTAAAGCACCTATCCCTGCCCTTGTTACCCCCTAGTGCGTCGCAGTCAGTTAATGGACTAGTCTGTTCGTCAGCGGCGGAGAAGGCTACGCTGCGCTTGCGTTTGGGTCTCGGTGTGCGATCAGTGAAGCCGGTCGCCTGCGAACTAGGCAAATGAACCAGATTTCCTCGTAGTTGCCTTTGCAACGGGGGATGTTCTGCGGAGCCTCTTCGATTAGCAACAGTGAGACGTTCGAAAGTAACAGGTCGCAGTGTACTTGGGACGGATGGCCAGGGAGAGGGATTGGGCATCTGTGATGATTGGCTGGGAATGGAGGGACGTTCTGCAGACGCTGGCGGTCCTTGGGAATCCCTAGAGTCTGAAGCGGGGAAGGATGATCGAGCAAGCGAATGATATACGGAACGGTGAGTCTCTGCCCCCAACGAGTCAGGTCTATGAAGATGTGCCAGATGAACTGGCGAGACGTGCAGCGATTTGTCGCCGCATAACGGCAAGGTTGTCGTCCTCGTTATTGATATTGACCCCGTTGGATGCACTGCCCCGAACATCATTGAACAGTAGTCTGAAACCATCACGTCAGGATGTCCTCTGCAAGAGAGAGTTACTTACTTGTTATAATGAGAAGTGAGCTCCTCAACCCATGCTTCGTCTTCGTTGTTGATAATGAAGTCTATGATTCGATAATAGAACTCAGGGAAGGAGAATTGGCCATCGATCTCGGTAAATTTGTCTTGCGAACAGATGCTGAAACGTGCCTACGGAAGAGGGTAGGCTGTATTGTGTTAACCACCATAACACTTACATGTACTGCGGCGTATGCGATGTGGTAAGCTTCTTGTGCTTGAGCACCTAGTCTTTGGATCAGTACGCAGTGTACATGTGGTAGCGTACACTCACACGCTCAATCAAGTATCCTCAGAGGAATCCTTCATCGCTCTTCTCCGGGTTATAGTTGTCGCCTGCGATTTCGCCGGAATAAAGGACGGCCGGCCACTTTTGGGCAGTAACAAGGATGCCGCCATTCTGAAGCTGCTTCTTCACCCTATGGAGCGGCCAGTCAGCTGATCGATACCATGAAGTGTGATACGTACTCAGCCGAATCCTCTAGTAATCCCCGCAGGCTCCTCGTTGGGCAGAGGAGGCGAGCAAGCTCCGGGTGGTTGAACCCGAGCCTGCCTTTCGAGCCCTTCGCACCGACAGGCGGGTCGACGAGTTTCTTATCTGGGTGTGGAACTGCATGGGATGAAATAATTGACCTGAGGTGACTAGCATCGTCAGATCTTGTCCGGCCGATCACTTGTTGCATCTGAAAAAGAAGGTTACACGCCAGAAGCGGGACGTGCCAAATCACCAATGACTCACCTCGCGCATAAGAAGTTCAGTTTCGCCACTCCTCTTCTGCTTAATGAGATCTACGAAGTATGGTGCTTGCTCCTTCAGGTAGTCATATACGAGCTGGTAACATTTACATTTCTCTGGGGTGCTGTGACCATAAGAGCGATGCATATATGCGAGTGAATGTTGCACTTACACTTTTCTAAGGACCTTCTCGCGGGCCCTTCTAGCATGTTCGTCATCGGGGTCACCAGTACCACTTCTAGTGTCTTCTGCCTCGAGTGCAGGAGAGATCTGGATCACTTCATTGAGGTTACAGTACATATCGAAGGCGGGGGAATCCATCTCGCAGCGTGGACACTGATCTCTTGGAGTAGCGATGCGATCCCGCGACTTCTTTGACCTATCCACAGCCTTGAAGATCTATGCACGATGAGCATTGGAACTGACCTCGACTTATTCTTCTTCCCATTGCGGCGGTGACTTGAGGACATTTGAACATGATCGGACTGGTTACTGTCAGTATGTGAGCTGTCAGAATCAGGGTCAGAGTGTGGACGTCGTGTCGACATCATGGTAGGATGAAAAGACCAAACCGGCAAGTTACCTTGCTTGCAAGGTTTCTCCTACCCCAATATTCGTGAGAACGTAGTCCTGGCAGATGCCGTTCGCGAGCTGCACAAACCCTGAGGCACAACAAGAAAAGACGCACTTTGAGATGATGACGTGGACGAGTTGACAGAAACGGGCTGCTTCTGCTGCTCAATCGAAGGGAGTTCGTTGCGAGGCCCCGCAGATGGTTGTGGATCACGCTCAGTAGAGAGTCGGTCGGGTTCCTCCGAAAGCGACGTCTCCTGTACGATTGCCTCACGTGGCGCAGGTTCCTCATCAGAGGAAATGACCATATGTTGACCGGGTGGATGGGACGTGATTGTTGCTTCGAGTTTGCCCGGGTACCGACGCGGGTTCGGCAGGCTGCTTTCCCCTCACTTCATTGGCCAAGGAAAGTGGTGGCTCGTTTCCCGAATCGTTAGCCGTGATTATCTTGAGCTTGCGGGAAGACGGGGTAACCTTCACTTTACGTTTGCGGGATGACGTGGGTTGCTCGTACTTGGTGTCCACAGAGTCGGTGTGCAAGTCCTGACCTCCATATATGTATGCGTCACGTGATCGCGACAGGTGTCGGCGCTGTAAAGTTAAAGTCTACAATACGAAGCATAGAGAAACGAGAAACGAGAAACATGAAACCCCTTCCAACACACCCCCTCAGCGCGACACCAGCGACAAACCTGTTCGATGACCTTGGAAGGAGACGCGAGCGAGTGGCTTCGTGAGGAGATCTGCGACGTTCTGACGAGTTGGGATCCAGCTAGGAGAAAACTCTCCCTTCGTGACGTGTTCGCGAAGAAAATGATACCGGACGTCAATGTGCTTGGTGCGCGGATGGTTGAGCGGATTAGAAGAAAGAGATAGTGCGCCCGTATTGTCCGCATGGATGATGAAAGGTAGGGAGAACGTTTGGCGTAGAGACCGCAACATCGACTGTAGCCAGAGGCCCTCCTGTACACATGCAGCGAGCGCCATGTACTCTGCCTCGGTGGACGAGAGAGCTAGCGTATGTTGTTTTTTCGACGCGTGAGCCACTGGTCCTCCGTAGAAGAACCACACGAAACCCGTGACAGAGACACGATCTGCTGGGCATGTCGCCCAATCCGAGTCGCTGTAGGCATGAGGTGCATGATTAACGTTTGGATTTCCGTAGTGAACTCGAAGGGACTTCGTTCCTTTAAGATACCGGATCAAACGTCTTGCTGCAGCGAAGTGACGCGGCTCTGCCGACGCGCACTGCTGCGCTAGGCGTTGTACCGCCTGCGCTATGTCCGGACGACTGCACGTTGCAAGATAAGTCAGCTCGCCTACGATTTTCCTGTACGCGTGCTCCAGATCTGCGACGTCGGGATACACATCCGTGTCTCGTCCGAAGGGTTGATTCGGGTCCATCGGGAGCGACACCGGGTTCGCGTCTCCAAGCCCGTACTCCTCACAGATGTGATCGATGTATGATTCTTGGTGGATCCAGACCTCGCGCGTCTCCCGTCTTCTCTCGATCTCGATCCCCAGGTACAACGAGACAGGTCCCAAGTCGCTGATGCCGAAGCGCTCACCTATCCGCCCCTTCACCCAGTTGAGAAAATATCTGCAGTTGCAGCCACCTAAGCCATCGTCGACATGCCAAACTATGACACATATTATTCTTCGTCCATCCTTCCCGGTCTTATCAAAGAAGAACACCGCGAGGTCGACGTCTGACCTGGAGAAACCGAGTTCCTCAAGTAGACTGCATAGGGTGACGTACCAGTCGAACGCGGCCTGTTTGAGTCCATAAAGAGAACATAGAAGTAGACAGGCGAGGAGTACTCCAGCCTCGTTGTACTGCTCGAATCCCCGTGGCTGTTTCATGTAGATCTCTTCCGTGAGTTTCCCGTGGAGAAACGCCCTCTTTGCGTCAAAAGAGTCCAGCTCCCAATCGTTTTGTGCCGCTAGTGCCACGAGTAGCTTCACAGACGCCTGTCTTGCGACGGGTGCGTAAGTTTGATGAAAATCGACGCCCGGCACCTGCGAGAACCCCTGCGCAACGAGACGCGCTTTGTACTTTGAGCCTCCCTTTAGGTCCACTGGCTTGAACTCAAACACCCATCGATTTCCCACGAGTTTTCGTCCTGCCGGCGGCTCCACAAGTCTCCACACTCCCATCTCCTTCATCGTCCTCAACTCCTTGTCCATGGCCTCCTTCCATCCCGCGCAATCCGAACGCTTCATTGCCTCCTCATACGTCGCTGGAGGAATGGACATATCGTAGCCAGACTGACTGGGGTCACGTCGTTTATCGCTTCTGATGGATAGGTGAGACTGTTCTGTTATGATCAGATTAACCTGATGCTCTGGGAAGACCTCGTCCACTTCCTCATTTGCCTCTCCTGCGACTATCACCCCCTCGCCCGAACTGTCGTCATTCACCCCCTCACTCGTGTCTGGAAGATTGGTAGGAATCCGAGCCCTTGTAAATCTGTCCTTCATGCGCTGAACCTCGTCTGCCAGTGCCTTCCCCTTTTCCGTTAACACCCTGGCGCGAGTGGACCGGCGTGGCTCGTCCGGTGCCACTTCCACCCTTTGTGACACTGTGGAGGGCACGAGTGATGTAGACGGCGTAGGCGAACCTGCAACTGTGACTTGAGGTGAGCGCAAACCTAACGACAAATCTCTCGGGCGCATGACTGATTCCTCGTCGAAAATAACATCCCTGCTGTTGAAGAAGGCCCCGGTGACACAGTCTCGTAGCCGCCACCCTTTTATACCATCCGGATAGCCCATGAAAAGCGCCTGTAAAGAGTGTGGACCATTCTTCGTGCGGCGCTCTGGCGGGATGCGAGAGAAGCACCTAGAGCCAAAGACTCGCAAGTGAGACATGTCGGGCTTGTAACCGTAAAGCATCTCGAAGGGAGTTTTACTGTCGGGCAGAATCCGCGTGCCGGTCAGATTCCAAAGGTAGCCAACCGTGAGGACCGCTTCCCCGAAGTACCCGGCCGAGAGACCCGCCTGATTCAGAGTTGCCAAAGCACGTCCTTCAATGGTGCGTATCCCTCGCTCTGCCTTGCCGTTCTGCTGATGAGCATACGCCACCGACCTGCGATGCTCGACTCCAGCCTCCTGCATATGGCGTTAAATCTGCACATTTATTCCGCCGCGTTTTTTGCACCTACCGCGTTTTTGTACCCCTGCCGCGTTTTTTGTATCCCCGCCGCATTTTTTGTACCCCCGCCGCGTTTTTTAAAGAATACAGGAAGAAGTGCAAAAACACAAAGGGCTGCATTATTTTGGGCACTTTCAGTAGTTACATTGTCTATACTTCCTGTTTTTTGGTACCAAAACTCATGACTAAAATGAAAGTGCATTCAAGTATAGGCTTAGTAAGGAACAATTAGTACACTACTGCACTAAACGAAGATGGAAATCTTTTGGGGGTGTGCTAAATGAAGGACAGGAGTTGGGTGAAAGCGCAGGTAGCTATCTGGGTCTGCAACCCGGTTTTGAGGAGGCATGCGTAGTCAGGACAAGGACGAGGACGTCGCGTAGAGCTTAGTCAGCACGGAAGAAACACGGACAGAGGTGCGTGTGCTGGCACATCATCATACGACCAAAAGACCACCGCGCTGCTCCACTGTGCATCTTGCAATTTTAAAGGATGTTACTACTCTGTCATAGCCCCCAAGTGATACCAAAACCATCACCACACGTCTCACCGTTCAGAAGATATTCCATATTTTGTGTGAAGTTATGTCCAGCATCAGGTATGTCGTATCTCCACCGCTTTTCAACTTCCCATCTTTCTATCTTACAAGGTCATAGCACTCACTCGTAGCTTTCAAATGATACTAATATCATCACACCACACCTCTCCATTCATGAGATATTCCACATTTTGTTCGGAGCCATGTCCGGCATCAGGTATGTTGTATCTCTACCTTCTTTCAACCACATGTCTCGCTATTTTACAGGATTATACTACTCGTTCACAGCTTTCAGTTGATACTAATATCATCACCACACACCTCACCATTCACGAGATATTCCATATTTCGTTCGAAGCTGTGTCCAGCATCAGGTATGTTGTATTACTCTCCACCGTTTCTCAACCGTCCATCTTGCTATTTTACAGGTCATACTACTTGGCCATAGCTTCAAAATGACACCAGAATCATCTTGGCACGCCTCGCTGTTCACAAGATAATCCTTATTTTGTGTGACGCCGCCAGTAGTTAGTAGCTACATCACTTATATTTTGACGTTCATTCTACACCAGTGGTGGGCTCCAAACCAAAAAAAAAAAAAGTTTTTGCACTTCCTCTCGTATTTTTTTTTTCAAAACGCGGCAGGTACAAAAAACGCGGTAGGTGCAAAAAAAACGCGGCGGAATAAATGTGCAGATTTAACGCCATACCTGCAGACTTCTCGTAAAGAGGCTTCCCATGTACTCGCCGCCATTGTCAGTTTGTATCGCCTTCACCCTGACGTTAAACTTATCCTCCCAACGCGCTTTTACCATCAACCAAGCTTCGTGTGCCTGATCCTTGCTTGCCAGTAGATGAACGCTGACAACATTTGTGAAGTCATCTATGAAGACGATAAAGTATCATTTGCCATGCAATGTTGGCGTTGGGAAAGGTCCGCAAATGTCCGTATGGATCAGCTCAAGGAACGTTCGTGTAGGTGCCGAGGTGGATGACGGGTAAGGCTGACGCGGATGTTTCGCCATGATACAGGACTCGCAGCGTGTTTGAGCTGCAGTCGAGGTGACCCGAACTCCGTTAGCTGCCGTCGACAGAAACTTGGCAATATCTCCACCGACGTGTCCTAACCGTGCGTGCCAAAGGTCCCAAGTGAGTGAACTTGGTGCGAAAGCTGTGAGACCCGGTGCCTCGACTGAACCACTCGTGCTAGATGGGCGAAGGAACTCGACGTCTAGGAAGCAAAGTTGACCCCTCATACTGACACTCCCAAGAGACTCGTTCTCATGTAGCAACTCGCAGCGGTTTGGATTCCCCTTGAATCGCAATTCCCACCCGCGCTCCACCATGCAACCGACTGATAACAAGTTGACGACAGCGTTAGGTGCATACAAGCAATGCTGCAGCCGTAGACGAATTCGCCTCTCGCCCAACTTCAGTATCGCAACGCAGTCGCCATAGCCCTCAGTGCGCAGGCTGCCCTGGTTTGCCGTCTTCATGGACACCGTAGAGTCACGAGTAAAAGTCCAGAAGAATGAGGGATCTTTGATGAGGTGCGTGGTCGTTCCGGAGTCCAGAATGGTGGAGGAGTTCGTCGTTGCAAGACACGTCAGCTTCTCACTCGTTTCCCCCTCTGACAACTCTTCTACAGCCGCACAGGAAAGATTGCGAAAATAGTCATCTGCCGGTGGGTACTGTATCGCTGCCGCTGCTATCGGTGCACTCGCCTGTGCTACTGCAGGCTGTGACGTCGCAGGCACCACCGGTACCGGTGTTGGGGTTGCCACTGCTGCAGTCTGGGTGTTACTCGTCGTGGATTTTCCCTTCTGCCACGGCGCCTGTCCCGCCTTTCCACCCCCTGGCTGATAGCAATTACTCCAATCATGATCGACCCGCTTTCGGCCTAGACAAATGGGTGTGGTACAAGCGGTTCCACTTGGATTGTTTTTGGTCGCTTCGCATCTCGCTCTCTTCCATGGGCTTATAGTCGGATGCAGATGGAGACACAGAATCACTTGAGATCTCGATGATGGACGGCCGCTTCTTCTTCGACTGAGTGGAAGTAATGCCCGAGAAAGGTTTCTCTTCGTACCACAGGTGTTCTTCTGAAGTGAGCTCCCATTACGCTCTCAGGTGCATCAACTTCATCACAGTCCTCAACACTACCAACGGCAGTCGTATTTTTCTTCACCCAAGCAGCAGCCTTGTTAACCATACGCTCGGGCCCCAGCCGGTCAGTCTTGAGGTTGCAAAACATACGTTTACCTCGACCTTTGTTAGAGTCGTATGGAGGAGGAGCGCCTATTTTAACGGGTTCCTCAGAGCTGATCAGTGCAGCTTTCTCAATGTTAGTTGTTTTGTTGTGTACCATAGGACGTATATACACACCTTTATGCCTTTGAACGGATCGAATATATGTAGCCGGGTATCCTCTGTATCATTCAAGGCCTCCAGAAGCTTAGAGCATTCCACTCGCGTGAGGTCAGGGAGCCCTTGGGCATGGCGCAGGAGGCACGTTCCTCCATCACTCTCTCGGGCTAGTTGACTAGGACGAGTCCAGATGATGCTAAGCGACGAAGCATCTGCTTCCATGGGAAAAGCTTGCCAGATCTCCACGTTCGGCCATGACCCCCTGTGCCACGAACTGGTTAGCTCGACGCACCGAATAAACCACGCAAACTGTGCTTGACCCGAGCGTGGTCCTCTCTTTCCTCAGAGCCATCCCATGTAGGCCGGTCCTTCGTATCACTTATTATTTCTACTTCGTCGCCGACGCCATCTGTCTTCGGAGTGTTGTATTGGCAAGTTATCCAACAGTGTGGATAGACCATGTTACTTGCTTACTAGATGTGCGCCTTGAAATGACCGATGATTTCATCCTCAGTAGCACGACAGCGCGTCACGAAGAACTCCAAAGCCATTTAGCACCCTGAGAAACTGATGGTGCAGAAGACTCACCTTCTCTGCACCGGGGGTCATGAATACATGCCTAAGTCCCCCATCCTGGTTGACCACTCGTCCGGCCAGGAGATAAGCACCTTCAAACCTGTGGGCTTTGCTCAGCGCAGTGAACTAGAAGTATTAGCCGTCAAGAATGCATCCGGTACACAGATACTAACTTACCGTATGGTTGGGAGTCTTTTGCGTGCCACCCATGTTCTCCAATCCCTTCGTCTCTTTCCACGTCTGGAGAATCGTCAAATATGTATCCTTATACTCTGCCTTGAAGAGAGAAAAGCAACGTTTTCAGATATCAGCTGTAGGAGTCCCAGTGATCTGCTCGCCTTTGGGAAGGCGGCCCAGTTCGCGAAATACATGGAATACGTATTCCACAGGTTTTTTCCATTGGGTACAGGAGTGTAGGCGAACGTAATGATCAGATACCTAATGGAAGGTCATCTTGACTCGGGCAGCTAGCTTGCTAAACATCTTGTCGATCTCGTTGAAACCTTCCGTGAGGACTGTGAGGACCGAACCGGGGACGCGTCTTACCACAGACGCCCGATCGCCCTCGTCACTAGAAATCTCAGTTTCTTCGATATCGAAGAACTCTTGTGAAATGGTTAAGGAACCAGACTGTACTCTGCTCAGGGAGGGAGAGTCTGGGAAAAAGGGAGGCATAAGCGTTGGAGGCACAATTTTGATGGATGGAACGGTTTTTGCCATTGGAGGCGGGTGTAGTACTAATGAGATAGGAAAATGGGATCAAAACTTGCTGTACGCACTGTAATGACAGGATAACCGGCCAGTTCAAACCCCAGCTGTTCCAGCAGACCTGACGGCACAAGGCCATGCTTGGGGGCCTGGCGCAGATGTGGCACAGATGAGCGGCTACCTGCTCCTCCAGAGAGGGGACTGCGATGTTCGACAGCAGGCTCCTCTGTTGACGCTCTGAGTGCGGATACGTTGACCGGCCGCTGCTGAGGAGTTTTCCGGCCAGATTCAGGCGAAACATTGGTCACAGACGGCGTAGTGCCACGAAAGACCTCGCCATCGAGTTGAGAGAGAAACGGGTCATCTTCTGTAACAGATTCCTTGCTAGCTGACAGTGGGAGCGACTTTCTTGGGCAGCTGACTTCGGTGGAAAGATGCATTTCGAACAAGCCCAGTGTCTCTTCCTGTGGCTTTAGTCTTTGGCGCAAGCGAGTGAGTGTGATGATGACAAGCGTTGGCTCGCGACGGCCACCACCGACCTGTACTTGAATTTAGTCATCAGTGGATAAAACAGATATATTGTCAGCCTCGGTTAACGAGTCCACCTCCACGGACTGTTCCAGGGGGCCGCTGCGTCTCTCATTGGGAATAGAGGCCATCTGTGAATACTCCAACAGTATTTTGAGGTAGTAAAAGAGATAACTAGACCTACCGAGTGCAACGACGCACAGAGAGGTAAAACAGAACCTTTGAGAGGAACCCAGAGCTGATACGAGAATATTGCTTGGCTCGAAAGATCGAATTTGACAGTCGCTTTTGTCCCACGCTGATAAAACGGGCGTCGATGGAAGTCGAGTATACTCCCAGCGACAATGATATGCGAGGATTGGCATATACATACACCGATTTAGGAGGAC
The DNA here is from genome assembly GCA_024613185.1 of Pisolithus microcarpus. Taxonomy (NCBI): domain Eukaryota; kingdom Fungi; phylum Basidiomycota; class Agaricomycetes; order Boletales; family Pisolithaceae; genus Pisolithus; species Pisolithus microcarpus. The sequence goes on along the minus strand of JANFAI010000022.1, from coordinate 726,205 downwards.
TATTCCTGAGATGTAAAACGTAGCGGTGGGTATGACAAGTTTTTTGCTTCCTAGCCGGCAAAACGAGAGAAGGTGATATTGTTTCCGGTAATGGTGATATTTGAGGATAGGCATACAAGAAAACCAATTCTGGAACATACTTACTGTTGTTTTCAGTGAGGTTGTCACTGTGGGAAATTTGTAAAAAAAACATTCGTGATCTTCGGTCAGCCTTAGCACCCCAATGAGTGGCCAGAATTGCAAGAAAAGTATATCGCTGGACTCCGAGAGGTCCAGGGAATGTGTTCCAGAACCAGATATCTTAGTATCTCAAAATGCCGGGACCATGGGACTTACTCCGAAGTCAAAAACCCCTCAATGCACATAGCACTTAGAAACTTCGGATTCTGTAACTCGGTCCTACACAGTTGTATTCTACAATTCTGTCCGAGTCAAATGCTATATTTTTTATTATATTCCGGTGAGGCAGTGTGGACGAGCCCGCGCCTGAATTTCCAAGATCGCCGCATCAGCGGTCGACAGATTCAACGAAAGCCCAGACAAGAAGTTGATCAATTCCGCTGTATGAATTGTGACTAACGAAAGATAGCCAGGAGAATACTTACTTAGAACAACCAAATCCACACCGCCTTCATGTCCGTGCTCTGTCTGTTTCCTAGGGGAAGACATTACTACTGGGGGGAGGGGGAAAAGACAGAGAGCAAATTTGATGGTCGGCGTTCGAACTCGCACTTTATCTAGGTCGGGCAGCTGATGAGCTCCCTTGGGGAAGGTTCTATAATCCTTCAAGAGGAGCCATTAGCACGGCGTTGCCTGCAGGATATCAATAAAGAACATTGTTCAATGGAAGTTATCGTAATCGGAGTAAGAGGTATACGTACCTCTCCAGGGAGCTCCATTTCTCCTTTGGAAGGTAGGTCACTTCGCCGGACGATGTTGCTAAGGGGAAAAGTAGCTACTATTTCTGTTGGTATGACGGGAGGCTTGTGTCAGTGCGTAAGTCAATCGTCAGACGGCGGAAAATGCTGAACCAATCACTCAACAAATAAGGACCATACTGACTCTTAAACACGCCTGGTGCTCGTGAATCTCCATCTTCTGAGAATCGAATATGTGAGGATGGTTGTATAGGTCCTCCCAACAGAATAGTTCTAAATGTTGTTGATACGGAGTCTAGATCCGCGTGGAATGAGTACCAAGTAGTGTCCTCTAGTTCATCTACGAGGTCACAATTGCTCGGGTTTGGCTAGTTACACAGACTACGACATGCATATCTACCAAGAACGAAAAGGTTGCTCGACTGGCACTAGCGCAACCTAAGTTCTCATGGGTCGTAAGGAAATATATCTTACTATTGCTGAAAGGCAATCATCCGAGCGTGCATGGAAAGCTCGCTATGCAGCTATTACTGGGTACGGCGTATATTCTCTTGTATATTGCAATTCACTCACTCAATGTCTAGAAAATCTTTATTGATCCGACGACGTCGAGCGTCATCAGGTGCATTAGCTTCTACCGTCCATTTCGGCCAACTCTGCCTCTCCAGCCTTAGGACTTACACATAACTCGGGGCACACTGCAAATGGCTTTGAGCCAAGTGGACATATGGTAATTGGCGGTGCTTTACGCTAAGTAAGTCATTGATCAACCACATCTGGAAGACCATGGCCCAAACCAGTCAGTAATCATTTGTGACAGGTACATTCACACTAACCTCCTCCATAGCAGCGGGTCTCTTCTGTGTCTTCTGGATGGATATCCATTCTGGGGTATGGGTGGTCGTAGAAATCCTCGAACAAAGCTTTACAATTATCAACCACATTCTCCAGACATTTACCACTGAGGGACTGAGTGGTCCAACGGTAGTGCATGCCTTCCCAGGCATGCCCGAACCGCTGTGCTGATTCCTGCCAATCTGCAGAGGTCACTGGTGACGCACAGCCGGTATATGAAGGGATGTTACATACTGAAGGATTTGGATAAGATGTCGCCACCCCGCAAATTGATTGTAGGATTCTTCCTCTGCCAGCATATATATGCTGACGGCTCATGTCGACCCACGTAGAACTCCTCAAGCATATATATATCCAATAGCCTGACACAACCAGGAGGGTTGGAGTTTGCAGCGATCTTGAGAGGCCTCTTGACCCAGTCAAGAACCGAGTCCAAGTAGACGGCATTGCAGCGGATGCTTTGGGCGGGCTGGTCCTCAAACGAGTTCAAAATATCTCCACCGAGTATTTTGCAGTATATGGCCCTACGCCACAGCAAACGACGGATGAGGTCCCAGTAGTGCAAGGGAGCAGTGGTGAACGGCTTCAGAGTGATCATATCTATGATTTCAACGCGGTCTCCAGCAAGGGTTACTGCGAGGTCGCGTTGCAACAAGCGGGTGACGTCGACATCGTGGGGGCCGCTGAAGGGAAAATAGCAACCAGAGGGGAGTTTTACGTCGCCATACAGGCTGAGCACGGAACTGGTGGCATCAGATGAACTTTCGCTCGTCATCGCGACTCGTAGAGGTATGGGAGAGACAAATCAGGAGAGTAAGCTGGAATTAGTCACGCTTTGACGTCGGGAAATGCCGCCGGTGGCTGCGACAACCTTGCTTGACCGAGGACAACGAAAATCGTCTCACACAGCAGATCAGAGCCTGTTACAAACCAGTCCTAAGTACAATGTGACCAGACACCACTAAATCAAAAGCGTCCTAAGCATCGATCCGGGTTGCAGCCAGGGCCACAACTACCAAAAGCAGCTGGACATTGCAGTAAGAATGACCCCTTCTTGTCGATATATAGTGGGAGCATATCAACATCCATGTAACTTGCCCAGAATTCAGGATCCACTGATTAACATGGGCAGCACCTCGCTGAGCGACGCGCCAGGGGAATCTTTGGTTTGTGTTTGGTTCGTCGTTGGTTCGTCTTTGGTTCGTCGGTGGTTCGTCTTTGGTTCGTCTTTGGTTCGTCGTTGGTTCGTCGTTGGTTCGTCTTTGGTTCGTCTTTGGTTCTTCGTTGGTTCGTCTTTGGTTCGTCGTTGGTTCGTCGTTGGTTCGTCTTTGGTTCGTCTTTGGTTCTTCGTTGGTTCATCTTTGGTTCGTCGTTGGTTCGTCTTCGGCCTCGGAAGGGACGCCAGCCCATCTTGTGGCCACTATTCGTCGACATGAAGGGGTCATTCTTACTGCAATATCCGACTGTTGGACGCACGCACTTTCGGGGTTTATTCCAGCCTTCAGACCGCTTCGGACAACCTCGGAATTATACTGACTGTCTTGAGTCAGTTTTATTCTGGAAAATGTGCAGCGGCGGTACTTGCCGTAAAGTACCCTCCATTGCCATATGTCCGCTTAGTTCTAACAAGTTGAAAACCCGTCCGTAGTGCTCCCCGAGTTACCCGTAAGTTCTAAAGCTGGAGAGGTAAGGTTTACTGAAATGGACACAACCGAAGTCACGGACATTATGACACTCGACTTACTGTAAGGCACAACTTGCTCAGTCAGCCCCGCAAACTCAGCATCATCATCATCATCATCGGAATTTACTGTGCTTTTCCCTGCCTGGAACGCATTCCTTCATGAGGCTTGTCTGCCCAGGGAGACATTTTTCTGGAAATTCCAGTTCATGCCATGGAGATGTTATCGCTGACTGAAGATTCCCGGCGGTTTTTCTCACACTTCCCACATGGCTAAGCTACCTGAAATGGGCGGTAGTGTCCTTACGCACGGCTCATCAACACCACCTCAAATTAACTAGTTTTACTCATATTCGCCTTACTTCCATGGAGGCCAACTCGTCCGTCATTTCTATTCAGAGTACAAGTGGAAGCGAGGCCGAGGTGATCAGCGAGCACGATGGCAAAAGCATGTCCAAAGACTCGACGGTCTCTGTTGGAACCTCTTGCAGGCCACCGGTGACGATGAGTGTGAAGGCGAAGGAAGACTCGTTGTAATTAGCGCATCCCTCTAGCAATCGTGCTATGGCCCAGCGCATGATGCTGCAGTGCAGTTTGTCATCAAATTTTTGACAGAGATCACATTGACGTAACACTCGTGATGATGCCTGGAGAGAGAGAGAATATCTATATTTATATACCGCAACAAGTAGACTACTACTAAGACGCGGTGCCTTCGAGCACGTAGAGTGAAGGGTAACTTATGTGCTACCTAATGGTAAGTCAAGGGGAGGAACGAATAGTTTACGGTATGCTTGTAACGTAGACAGTATAGCGACGACTGTGGGGGGACTTGCGTTGTCTGGTATATTACTGTAATAAGGCAAAAGTGAAATAAAGGGGATATGTCGACGTATCTCTGATGACTAAGATGTTTGCAAGTCGGTGCGGTTGGGGTTTGGTCCGATGGTTTTCTTGAAGGCGTTCATTTCTTTTACGTAAAATCATGGGATTTCGCTGAAACCTTCTGCATTTGTAAATGAAGATCAAAGGTGCTCTGTCTCAATTCTCCCACATGGCAAAGCCACCTAAAAAGGACAGTAACCTAGCTGATGCATCCAATGTATACGCATCGCCGTTGCAGCTTGCATAACTTCTTCACCGTGATATTTCAGTCAATGTAGGGCGTATCATGTCATGAGATCGAATTCCCCCTGGCACGTTGACGGACGTCACAAACTCATCTGGTGGGGGTGTTTGTGTTGTGCAGATTCAGGTATTCGACATGGTAGATTTGCGATGGAGGAAAAATAGCAACACTTCCGAGGAAAGTAACACACAATGGGCTCTGCGTGATTATTCGAAGCAATATGACACCAAACTACCAAATGCAAATCATAAATCCATGAACGCGTAACGAATCAACGAGTCCTTTAGCCAACCTTCTGAATCATGCTCGCCAGCGGCACCAGGGGAAGTGCGTCCTGCGAGCCAGTTGATGATGGCAGTTTCGAGTCTCTCCTTGTCGGTGGGATCGAGCTGGCCAGAGGGCTTCTCGCCGCTGAACAAGTTACCGAGGTTGTAGGCATACGGCTCGACTCGAGAGAAATGATAGCAGATTCCGAAAACCGGGGATACGTACCCCCTTTGTACTTCTCGGCCTCCGAGACAATCCCTAGAGTTACGGAGGTTGTACGCATACGACTGCAGAGGTAATAGCACAATTCCATTGCTTTGTCGATCTTCGAGTCACGAAGGACCTTTTCGACTGCTCAAAGGTGCTACGGAACAGGTCTTGGCACAGTTCTTCGAAACGAGCATGTGTGATAGATGTGTAGAAGTCAATCCCTCGAAGAGAGAGGCGATTTCGATGGGGGGTTTGGGTGGCAGAGGAGAAGTACGCTTGGTACGCTGGCAAGCGGTGCGGAGACAGCGGAGGGCATGGAGGTTGGACGATATCCTTCTTATGCTTGCACTTGAATTCCTGGATGAAATGGTTGACAAGACGGTTGTCGAAGTCCTCACCACCCAAGCTTTGACCTCGAAGATACCCTCCCTCAATAGTCGAGGCATCAAAAGTCCCACCGCCAAGATCGAAGATAAGGACGTTACACTCACCGGTCACTTTCTTGTCCAAACCGTAAACGATAGCAGCGGTGGTTGGCTCGTTGATGATACAAAGGCGTCTACGCAAACCAGAGTCAAACAACAATCCGTCGCGGACGTTCAAGTGTATACTCACGAATTCCTTGGTCTCGCCATGTACTCTGCCTGCATGTATGTAGGACTGACCAGCCTTGCCGACAACCTTGAAGGGGAAGTGCTTGACATCAGCCTGTGCTTCAGTGCAATTGAACTTGCGGCCGACGAGACGCCCAGCATTGAATAGGAATTAGCAGCAGGCTGGCATAGCACGGCACACTCGTCTCGGGAGGCACACTACAGTGAGCACACACCGTATGACGGAAGCGAGGCCAGCTGAGCACGATTCACCACGTTTGTCACAGGAGGCACACAACTGTGTGCACAGACTGTGCAGCAGTGGTACAGCGCTGTGGAAGATGAGATGGCGACGTCTTCGGGTGTTTAAATGACAATTCCACGATCACGTGACCACACTGCTTGTCTCCTGTCATGGGAGGGACCGTCACCAAGTGGGCCCCTTGCTACCACTATTCAAGCTTCAAGTACGCTCCACTTGAAGAGACGAAACAAGAGCATGATATTTGCCGTGTCCACAACAAATTTAAATTTAAATGATGCAAAGTGATTAATGGGGAATGTCATTAAAACGGCCTACTAGGAACAGACCGTCAAGGAAACATGCGAGTACATGACGGAAATTCTAGCCACGCAGATCCGTCTCGCTTGCCGGGATTGAGAATTGTGACTCCCCTAGGCTTGTATACTGAAATGGAGGTCCGCTGACCACCAGGTTGTCCACAGGCCTCGTTGGCGCATTGAAAATAATCGGGAGGTTGTTCACTATCGATTTGAACTCCGTCAACTCCATCAGGCTTTCCACAACCATCGTTGGCGCATAGTAAATGATTAGAAAGTTGTGCTTTACGGACTCGGACTCGCTTCCATTGCACTTGCACGATTCCACATTGGGAACACTGAAGGGGGAGCGGTTTTCCCCAGGGACGGACATCCCTATGTCCCCAACTGTACTTTGTGCTGGTGAGGAGGCGACCGTCATCGGTGAGATCGACCGTAAACAGCAATACACTGGAATGTCCTCCGAGACGCGCAGATTCTCCAAGCGCTTCGGGCATGGCGGTGCGCGTGGGGAAACCGTGGATGTATACACGTTCAATAAGTCCGGTTACTAAATTCGACGTCAACACGGGCTGGAGATCTTCAGCGTCGAATGCGATAACGCTTGAGAAACCAAGCCTGACAGAACATTAGTTAGATAATGTGCACTCTTCAAGTGGCTTACTGTGTGATGGTGTCCTCCAAATTTACAAGTCTTGTTTGTTCGCTCACTACTGATCCGCAAGAAAACAAAAAAAACATCGCGCCCGGCAACCAGCCTGCGAAGGGGGACAACAGCACGGGTAAACACTGGATATATCAGAGACGCAGTAACATAAAACGACTGGGAATAATTACCTCTGATGGAATGGAAGATAAGGGATTACCCTCCTTCGTCGTCCCTATAAACAAATCGCCACGCTCGGAATCCGAATGGTTGGTGAGACCAATGATGACATTCCGATATGTTTGAGATTTGGTCTTGGAAATGATGCGTGAGACCTGCTGTTTGTACTTCTTCAACTTCGCGTCATTGCCTATATCGAATTCTATGTCCAGAAAGCGGAAGCCACCGTTGGGGAAATACTGTGCCAAGATTTGCGAAGCCATTGAAATGGGACCTTCGGAAGGGATTCCTCGAAGATGAAGGTTGATGACTAGAGTGGGGTGGGACAACAACCTTGAACGGATGGATCGTTCAAACGGTCGGTTGATTTTAATCCATGATGATAGGACCGGTTTTCCATCACGATAAAAACCCTGTTTTTGACGATTGCACTTCAAGAGATTCCAATTACATATGACAAGTTACTCACCCAGTAGGGTGATGTCGCCTGTGTTTGCCTAGACTTGAACCAGTGACAGCAGACACACTCAAACGCTACATCTGGTGCATCGACATCTCTCGCAAAAGATTCTGGGACGGTAATACAACGCCCGCACATAACACGCTCGCAGGAGTTGCAGCACCATAGCCTTCCACCATCATGACACAAAATGCAAAAGTTCTATGGAAATGTAAGCTTACATACAGAAAGACGCATTTTCTTACATGGGAAACGTCTAAGCGGACGCGCTTTCTTACGTGGGAAACGTCCAAGTCCTTTGATGCCGATTCTTGTGCTTGAGTGTTCACAGGAGCGCTCTGCTGAATTGCTGTGACACCAACATTATGGTCTGACAAAGGAACACGAGGCGCCGTGCCCCCTGTACAATGTTTGGCCTTCACAGAGGTCCTTGCCATGCGTGAGTGTGAGACTGGAGGCAGTGGAGAATTGCAAGCGCTGTTATGGGTGTATCACGTGAGCAACGACACGTGACTACCTTGTAGTGTTGCCGTCGAACCGACCTCAAGTAGAGCGAAGTATGAATCGCACTGTACCGAAGTGGCACCTCAAACCATAATGGGCTAAGACAGGGCAACGATGCGATTGGATGGACTGTTTTAGTGACTTCGTTCGAGTTCAGTTTGTTACACATCGGTGAGTCGAAGTGCGGCCGAACTACCGAACACACTGTAAAAAGTAAAAGCACTATATTTCAGCGTCCGTGACGCTGAAACAGTGGACGCGTCTTTCCAGCATCATTGTTTGACAGTGATTTTACGTGTCACAAAAAATAAATGTTTTGATTTTCAGTGTCGGGGGAGAAAATCAGCGTCATAAACTGACTTAGCATGGTCTATGAGAGATGCTTAGTCAGTAGGTACAAGCGTGTCTGAAGTGGGGTACCGAGCGCACAAATTGACTTACCTAATAAAATGAGATTCATGTTTTTTATTTATTTATTTCTCAAGTCCTGGCGAAATTACGTAATGCGACGGTGCGTTCATGATCAATTCTGTCAAATCCTGTCCCTACTAACGGCGTGACGGTCACCCTCACGTGTTTATCGCCAGCTCCCGTTCTTCGCTTCCTCCCATCTCTTTCCTCGACATGCCACTTGCAGCAAGCACGGACCTATCGCACTCCGGATCTCAAGCACCCGTCCAGGCTGTACTCAGTATATTCGACACGCTGCAGAGCCCCATACCAACAGAAACAAGTTGGTATCTGGTAAGGTTGAACGACTCCTTGTCTTTCTCGCAAGATAGGCTATTTTCTCGGGGTTCTCGCGTACGTCTCAGGATATCACCATGTTTCTATTAGGCAGGACTGACCGGCTCTATGATATGTGCAATATGAGTCCCTATATGCGCTGTTTATGTATGGTATACTGAAGTAAGTGTCGCGTTTCGATGGCTTTTCATTGTTTGATTTCGCTGTAGCATGAAGCTGGACAAGAGTGTAGTTCAGCACTGCATAGACCTGATGGAAGCCGAGGGCGTCGTGAGTAGCTTCCATCACGTGTTGATGTGACGATTTGATGATTGCACAGACTTTCGTTCCAAACGCTCACGTAGGTGTCAACGTGGACGCAGTGGCACTCCGATCTGAACATGACGCGGTGGTGGTTTGTACTGGTGCGATGTGACCACGGGATCTCAAGATTCCGAACCGCGACGCTGACATTTAGCCGCAACCATACTCAAGTCTGAGGCCAGATCTGGTGGGGCAAGTATGGATTCGAGCTAGAGAACATAAAGGTGAATGTATGCGGTGACCTTTGTCACAACGCTACTCCACTCTGTAGGGTGATGCTCAATAGACAGTCATGATCTTCGTGAAGCGTAAACTTCACCCTCGACGCCTCACGTTCCCTTCCCTGCCGCTACAGTACTTCGTCGCTGGATGCCCATGCGAGAAATATTTCAAGGTGCGCAATATTCTCGCTTTCGGTGCCTCATATTCCCTGCCCCACCGCTATGTGATTCTGCCTGTAGCCTGCCTGCACATGCGATATTTTGAGCCGCACAGTGTTCTCGTGTTTGACGCCCCACATTCCCTGGTCATACTGTTATATATTTCGTGTACCGGACCCCACTACAGCGGATGCCCACACGAGAGATATTTTGAGGTGCACAATATTCTCACTTTCGGTGCCTCATATTCCCTGCCCCACCGCTGTGCGATTCTGCCTGTAGCCTGCCCATATATGCGATATTTTGAGCCGCATGGGGTTCTCGTGTTTGACATCCCACCTTCCCTGGTCGTAGTTCATGTACTGGACCCCGCTATGGCCTGCCGCCTGATGCAGGAGTGTGCATGTATCCCCCCGCATTGTGTGTAGGATAGTACGTGACTGTATTAGATCTGCTTGGAATGGAGCCAGCTGTGAACCGGTCGTAACTGTCTGATGCAATGAAAAGCAGTATATAATTCATTTTTATTTGGTGATTGTGACACTCTTCTTCGATGCCCTCGACAGTTTTATTCGTTGTCCTTGACGCTGATTTTTAGTAGGCCGCATGTCCACTTCAGCGTCATGTTAAGACGCTGAAATTCGATGACGGACGCTGATTTTTAGCTGTTGTGACGCTTACTAAAAGTGTTATAGACACTTATTTTAAGTGTCCTGACTTTTCATAGTGACAGGAGCTTCCTATTCTCTTCCGGGAGGCGAACGTACTCTACTGGGCTAAATCTCTCCTCAAAATGACTTACGAATACATCGATCGCGCTATTTGTCATGCCACCGATGTATCCATACCAGACTGGATTGCTGATATTCCTCGCTTGCGTTTCGTGGAGGCTGGGCTTGCACTTGCATATGCCTCCGCTTCCAAGATATCCACTACTAGTACTGGTTCCGTCACTGGCGTTTACCTTCTTGAAGAGAAGATCGACTGCAGTAATACCAAGTTCACCAAGTTTATCCACAAAGTTCAGTACTCTTCGCGTCTCAAACCTGACCACACTGGATTCCACATTGCGGAGTTCCTCGTTTTTACCCAACATGTCCAGTACATTAAAACGGATGGTTTAGCATATATCCCAGACTACCAAGGTATGCCCGGATTGCTCCTTTGGACGTCTGGCAACGAACTAATGAAAACTTAGGGAACAATACGCTTCTTACCGACCCTCAAATTCTTACCCATCCGTAAGTCACTTTTAAATTCTTGGCAAACTCAACCTTTTCCGTTCATGTCACTTTCCTCAGTTCCGTTGGTGCGGGCACAGATATCTTTAGCGAAGGTAACGTGGAGATTGGAGTGGAACGTTTTGAGCAGGAGCACATCTGCAATCGTTACTGCTTATGGCCTGGATTCGGATTAAAGCCCTTCGAAAGAGCGGATATTACTGAACATGCTGCTTAGGGTAGAGTAGAATGTAGTATTTCCACTACCAAGCTATCTGCTGAACTACATGTACGTATGCCCAGAATCGAGTAGTCGAAACTCCAGTCTATGTTGTCTGTGTCGTAAGATAGAGGAGTGGATCGTTTTATAATGCCGTGGCCAGAACACGAAACAAAAATCACAGAACTACAATGCCTCAGTGGTGGGTAGTGTTTGGTGGCAAGGAGCCTGGGATATACCGCGCTTGGTGGGTGAGATGCGTGTCTCCAATGCTCACATTAACACCGTCGTGTCATTAACAGCCCTTACATTCCCTGTGGAAGGTCAACACCTCCACTTCCTCTCGCAATAGAGTGTACCTCCATAGACGAAGCAAACCTCGTTATGCGAACATTATGTGGTGTCTTGAATCCCTTACTACCCAAGCCGAGCACTCAAAAATTGGTCAACGTTCTCACTACCTCACCAGCAATACAAAACCTCCTCCTTGACGCAGGTCAAGACGGCTTCTATGCGGTCGTTGTTGGAAATCCTGCTGGTGTCCATCGCACTAAGTACAACTACCCATTCTACATGAGTTTATCCACGTTAATGCATTCTAGACAAGGAGCCGTCCAGGCGGGGACCTCATTTTCTTGGCCGAAATGGAAACACACTGGCACACTTTGGGAGGCTTTGGCTTATATGGCTGTGAAGGGTATCGAAGATCAGCTACCACCGGTAGTCACTCACGTAGTACATGCAGTACCTGAAGTCGGTTCTTCCAGTAAGTGTTGTTCTACAAGCCAGTGCATATACACTGACCGTGACTAGGCCTACAGAACACTGATGTGGATGAAGTAGATCGCTTATTTCGGAGTGTTCACATAGAATCGCCGGAGCCAGATGCTCGTGCCGGCTGCACTGCAAGTCACTCTGCACTAAAAAATACACTCCCAACCCCTCGAATAACCCGCAGCTCAGTACCAGATCCCCAACTATCTGAACATTCCGTGAACCGTGAGTGTACAACACTGTTTTCCTTTGATGACCTAGTGCTACTTTCATGTTAGTTCAGCCACCCTCGCAGCGTATTGCACAACAAACCAATTCCGCACAACAGTTGCCAAGCCGGTCGAGCCCAATCATATATACCCACGTACGGAGTCTTAGAGGTATCACGGAAAGTCGCTACCACTACTCAGTGAATACTGCCACCCATGCTCGTGCACTTGCACTCGGCCATCATGCAGCGCGATACCTCGCTGCTCATGGCTATACACATGAGGCTGTGGACACTATTATTCATGCACGTAACACTACATCATCTGATCACCAGTTCGCGCTTCAACTTTCGCAACACGGCCTTGCGATGGCAGAGGGATTATATATATGGCATTTGATCCAGTTGTAGTCACTTGTCTTTTGTTACATTTTTTGCTAGGGCTACGTAGTGCATTTCTAACATCATGATACAGAATGCAGATGTACGAAAGTACAAACTACGAAACGGGCAAAATACGAAATGGCCGAATTACGAAGTGCAAAACCACCAAGTTCAAAACTACCTAAGTGCAGAAGTAAAAAACTCTAATTAGCGGTTTTCGAGGTCCTTGAAGTGCCGAACTTCCAATCCTCCCGAATGTGGTAGGTCCTTCACCCCAAGTCCGGAAGTCCGGAGTTTCGGAGGAGCATGATGCTCCGGCTTTCCATACACAAGGGATGTACGGGCTGTGAACAAAGAAATAATATCTTGACATGAGTGTTTGAGCCACCGGCCACGTGTCTCACTCACCACGTGCGGTATATCCCAGTCTCGTCACCACCAAACACTACCCAGTACTGAGGCATCGTAGCAGACACTTTTGATTCCAAGCCATGGCCGATGGATTTATAGCTGCTTCACTCCTGTGCATTACGACGAGGCAAACAGAGATTGGAATTTTCATTTCTCGATTGTAGGAGCATTTACAAGCGACGAGCAAGATAAACTAGAAATTGCACTACTACATCTATGCATGTTCGGAGGTATCCGCTTCTTTAAAGCGTTTCAACCCAAACCCTGGCCACGTGCAGTAACGGTTACAGATGTGCTCATGTTCGAATAATTCCACCCCAATCTCCACATTACCTTCACCAAAAATGTCTGTGCCCCCACCAACGGAACTAAAGCGAGGGTTAGGTGAGAAAAAATGTGGTGTTTGGTAAGGCAGACTGACGGGTGAGTGAGAATCTGCGGGTCAGTCAAAAGTGTCCTGCCGCCTGGCATTTGTATTAGTTTGGTCACTGCGGAATTGGGTGGCATTCGTGACATACCTTGATAGTCCGAGATATAGGCTAAACCGTCTGTTTTCATGTACTGCACGTGTTGCGTAAAAACAAGGAACTCCGCAATAGTAAAGCCATCGTCGTTAGGTTTGAGAAGTGAAGAGCATCGAGCGTTGTGGATGAACTTAGTGAACTTGCCATCCCCGCACTCGATCTTCTCGTCGAGAAGGTATGCACTGGTGACAGATTCAGTGCTAATAGCAGACGACCCCTTGAAAGTGGGTGAATAAGCGAGTGCGAGTCCAGCTGCCACAAAACGCAGACGGGGAATGTTGGCAATCCAGGCCGGTATGGATAAGTCGCAGGACTGACGAATGGAGTAATCGATGTATTCGTATGTCATTTGCAGGAGAGACGATGCCCAGTAGAGTATGTTCGCCTCCCGGAAAAGCAGAGGAAGCTCTTGCGCAAGCACGTAGCGTTTGTACTGCTTATTAGTAGTACTGTCACCTCTGTGATAGGGTCGCTTGAGTACCACCGTGTGCCGTGGCAGAGACCCCAGGCCTGACGGCGCTACGGGATTGAGCAAAAGCTGTGCAGCGTGAGCAGTCTTAAAACCTCCTACTCCAATGAGAGAACCCGGGGTCGTGTCGAAGAGAAGCTTGCCGCTGAACGGTGGTTCACGATAAAGCTTGAATGCACGCTTGTTGGTGTCATCGAGAATTTCTTCAAAGCGGAGAGTCGGAATTGGGTAGAAAGCAATGCTTTCTAATTTCGATTTCAGGACTACTGTGTAATCAGACTGGTGCTCCGGCTGGCTCTCCATATTAGAGTTTGCTCACCACGTCCTATATCAACATTTGCCGAACCCCCGACCTGGAGGGCTTCCTTAACACGGCCATGTCCATGGGTGGTAGACGTGGTCAACGTAGCGATCGTCTTCTTGCTCGGAGGTGAGTGCGAAGTAGTACTGGCGATGCTAGCAGACTGCTGATGGGCGCGCTTCCGAGACGTGGACAGTGCATCACTATCAATCACGATGTGTTCCTGTGAGTTATTAGTGTCAAGGCCAAGGTTGTAGTGAGGGCATGCCCACCTCATGAGTCGTGAGAGCTATGTCTTTCGAAAGTCGGTGTGCAGCTATACTGCTGTTGAGTGAACTGGCAGTCGTGGCTACGGGTGAGGGAGCTGATAATAGGTCATGATGGTGGAGGGACACAGTAGGTTCAGTGCTGGCAGCGGTCATCGCCTTTTCGTCCAATTTGTCGGCTTGGTTTTCGTACTCCTTCCATTGGGCCTCGGGAACAATAACATAAAGAGAAAATTGCCTTGGCTTGAATACCATCGTCTTAACATTCTTTCGCGTGGCTGGATGAAGACATTCGTTGTAAAAGTATGGTTGCACGGGATCAGGGAAATTTGAGAGGTCAACCCAGGACGAATCCCGGACAACAAACTCGCTTGGCCTCCATAAAAACTGTCGGCAGAATGCACTGATCTTGGGAGTGATCATGCTGAGGGCAATGGAAGCAAGTTCAGGTGCGGTAGCACGGGCGTCAATATCTTTCATCCCTTCACAAATATTCTACTTGGACGGTCAGAGAGATGCACCGTACATATGCTTGCAATTGAAACTTACCCCAAAAGGAGTTCCGCGCATACGTCCCTTACGAGGGCCACCCAAGTCAGGACACTTAAAATAAGTGTCTAAAACACTTTTAGTAAGCGTCACAACAGCTAAAAATCAGCGTCCGTCATCGAATTTCAGCGTCTTAACATGACGCTGAAGTGGACATGCGGCCTACTAAAAATCAGCGTCAAGGACAACGAATAAAACTGTCGAGGGCATCGAAGAAGAGTGTCACAATCACCAAATAAAAATGAATTATATACTGCTTTTCATTGCATCAGACAGTTACGACCGGTTCACAGCTGGCTCCATTCCAAGCAGATCTAATACAGTCACGTACTATCCTACACACAATGCGGGGGGATACATGCACACTCCTGCATCAGGCGGCAGGCCATAGCGGGGTCCAGTACATGAACTACGACCAGGGAAGGTGGGATGTCAAACACGAGAACCCCATGCGGCTCAAAATATCGCATATATGGGCAGGCTACAGGCAGAATCGCACAGCGGTGGGGCAGGGAATATGAGGCACCGAAAGTGAGAATATTGTGCACCTCAAAATATCTCTCGTGTGGGCATCCGCTGTAGTGGGGTCCGGTACACGAAATATATAACAGTATGACCAGGGAATGTGGGGCGTCAAACACGAGAACACTGTGCGGCTCAAAATATCGCATGTGCAGGCAGGCTACAGGCAGAATCACATAGCGGTGGGGCAGGGAATATGAGGCACCGAAAGCGAGAATATTGCGCACCTTGAAATATTTCTCGCATGGGCATCCAGCGACGAAGTACTGTAGCGGCAGGGAAGGGAACGTGAGGCGTCGAGGGTGAAGTTTACGCTTCACGAAGATCATGACTGTCTATTGAGCATCACCCTACAGAGTGGAGTAGCGTTGTGACAAAGGTCACCGCATACATTCACCTTTATGTTCTCTAGCTCGAATCCATACTTGCCCCACCAGATCTGGCCTCAGACTTGAGTATGGTTGCGGCTAAATGTCAGCGTCGCGGTTCGGAATCTTGAGATCCCGTGGTCACATCGCACCAGTACAAACCACCACCGCGTCATGTTCAGATCGGAGTGCCACTGCGTCCACGTTGACACCTACGTGAGCGTTTGGAACGAAAGTCTGTGCAATCATCAAATCGTCACATCAACACGTGATGGAAGCTACTCACGACGCCCTCGGCTTCCATCAGGTCTATGCAGTGCTGAACTACACTCTTGTCCAGCTTCATGCTACAGCGAAATCAAACAATGAAAAGCCATCGAAACGCGACACTTACTTCAGTATACCATACATAAACAGCGCATATAGGGACTCATATTGCACATATCATAGAGCCGGTCAGTCCTGCCTAATAGAAACATGGTGATATCCTGAGACGTACGCGAGAACCCCGAGAAAATAGCCTATCTTGCGAGAAAGACAAGGAGTCGTTCAACCTTACCAGATACCAACTTGTTTCTGTTGGTATGGGGCTCTGCAGCGTGTCGAATATACTGAGTACAGCCTGGACGGGTGCTTGAGATCCGGAGTGCGATAGGTCCGTGCTTGCTGCAAGTGGCATGTCGAGGAAAGAGATGGGAGGAAGCGAAGAACGGGAGCTGGCGATAAACACGTGAGGGTGACCGTCACGCCGTTAGTAGGGACAGGATTTGACAGAATTGATCATGAACGCACCGTCGCATTACGTAATTTCGCCAGGACTTGAGAAATAAATAAATAAAAAACATGAATCTCATTTTATTAGGTAAGTCAATTTGTGCGCTCGGTACCCCACTTCAGACACGCTTGTACCTACTGACTAAGCATCTCTCATAGACCATGCTAAGTCAGTTTATGACGCTGATTTTCTCCCCCGACACTGAAAATCAAAACATTTATTTTTTGTGACACGTAAAATCACTGTCAAACAATGATGCTGGAAAGACGCGTCCACTGTTTCAGCGTCACGGACGCTGAAATATAGTGCTTTTACTTTTTACAGTGTGTTCGGTAGTTCGGCCGCACTTCGACTCACCGATGTGTAACAAACTGAACTCGAACGAAGTCACTAAAACAGTCCATCCAATCGCATCGTTGCCCTGTCTTAGCCCATTATGGTTTGAGGTGCCACTTCGGTACAGTGCGATTCATACTTCGCTCTACTTGAGGTCGGTTCGACGGCAACACTACAAGGTAGTCACGTGTCGTTGCTCACGTGATACACCCATAACAGCGCTTGCAATTCTCCACTGCCTCCAGTCTCACACTCACGCATGGCAAGGACCTCTGTGAAGGCCAAACATTGTACAGGGGGCACGGCGCCTCGTGTTCCTTTGTCAGACCATAATGTTGGTGTCACAGCAATTCAGCAGAGCGCTCCTGTGAACACTCAAGCACAAGAATCGGCATCAAAGGACTTGGACGTTTCCCACGTAAGAAAGCGCGTCCGCTTAGACGTTTCCCATGTAAGAAAATGCGTCTTTCTGTATGTAAGCTTACATTTCCATAGAACTTTTGCATTTTGTGTCATGATGGTGGAAGGCTATGGTGCTGCAACTCCTGCGAGCGTGTTATGTGCGGGCGTTGTATTACCGTCCCAGAATCTTTTGCGAGAGATGTCGATGCACCAGATGTAGCGTTTGAGTGCGTCTGCTGTCACTGGTTCAAGTCTAGGCAAACACAGGCGACATCACCCTACTGGGTGAGTAACTTGTCATATGTAATTGGAATCTCTTGAAGTGCAATCGTCAAAAACAGGGTTTTTATCGTGATGGAAAACCGGTCCTATCATCATGGATTAAAATCAACCGACCGTTTGAACGATCCATCCGTTCAAGGTTGTTGTCCCACCCCACTCTAGTCATCAACCTTCATCTTCGAGGAATCCCTTCCGAAGGTCCCATTTCAATGGCTTCGCAAATCTTGGCACAGTATTTCCCCAACGGTGGCTTCCGCTTTCTGGACATAGAATTCGATATAGGCAATGACGCGAAGTTGAAGAAGTACAAACAGCAGGTCTCACGCATCATTTCCAAGACCAAATCTCAAACATATCGGAATGTCATCATTGGTCTCACCAACCATTCGGATTCCGAGCGTGGCGATTTGTTTATAGGGACGACGAAGGAGGGTAATCCCTTATCTTCCATTCCATCAGAGGTAATTATTCCCAGTCGTTTTATGTTACTGCGTCTCTGATATATCCAGTGTTTACCCGTGCTGTTGTCCCCCTTCGCAGGCTGGTTGCCGGGCGCGATGTTTTTTTTGTTTTCTTGCGGATCAGTAGTGAGCGAACAAACAAGACTTGTAAATTTGGAGGACACCATCACACAGTAAGCCACTTGAAGAGTGCACATTATCTAACTAATGTTCTGTCAGGCTTGGTTTCTCAAGCGTTATCGCATTCGACGCTGAAGATCTCCAGCCCGTGTTGACGTCGAATTTAGTAACCGGACTTATTGAACGTGTATACATCCACGGTTTCCCCACGCGCACCGCCATGCCCGAAGCGCTTGGAGAATCTGCGCGTCTCGGAGGACATTCCAGTGTATTGCTGTTTACGGTCGATCTCACCGATGACGGTCGCCTCCTCACCAGCACAAAGTACAGTTGGGGACATAGGGATGTCCGTCCCTGGGGAAAACCGCTCCCCCTTCAGTGTTCCCAATGTGGAATCGTGCAAGTGCAATGGAAGCGAGTCCGAGTCCGTAAAGCACAACTTTCTAATCATTTACTATGCGCCAACGATGGTTGTGGAAAGCCTGATGGAGTTGACGGAGTTCAAATCGATAGTGAACAACCTCCCGATTATTTTCAATGCGCCAACGAGGCCTGTGGACAACCTGGTGGTCAGCGGACCTCCATTTCAGTATACAAGCCTAGGGGAGTCACAATTCTCAATCCCGGCAAGCGAGACGGATCTGCGTGGCTAGAATTTCCGTCATGTACTCGCATGTTTCCTTGACGGTCTGTTCCTAGTAGGCCGTTTTAATGACATTCCCCATTAATCACTTTGCATCATTTAAATTTAAATTTGTTGTGGACACGGCAAATATCATGCTCTTGTTTCGTCTCTTCAAGTGGAGCGTACTTGAAGCTTGAATAGTGGTAGCAAGGGGCCCACTTGGTGACGGTCCCTCCCATGACAGGAGACAAGCAGTGTGGTCACGTGATCGTGGAATTGTCATTTAAACACCCGAAGACGTCGCCATCTCATCTTCCACAGCGCTGTACCACTGCTGCACAGTCTGTGCACACAGTTGTGTGCCTCCTGTGACAAACGTGGTGAATCGTGCTCAGCTGGCCTCGCTTCCGTCATACGGTGTGTGCTCACTGTAGTGTGCCTCCCGAGACGAGTGTGCCGTGCTATGCCAGCCTGCTGCTAATTCCTATTCAATGCTGGGCGTCTCGTCGGCCGCAAGTTCAATTGCACTGAAGCACAGGCTGATGTCAAGCACTTCCCCTTCAAGGTTGTCGGCAAGGCTGGTCAGTCCTACATACATGCAGGCAGAGTACATGGCGAGACCAAGGAATTCGTGAGTATACACTTGAACGTCCGCGACGGATTGTTGTTTGACTCTGGTTTGCGTAGACGCCTTTGTATCATCAACGAGCCAACCACCGCTGCTATCGTTTACGGTTTGGACAAGAAAGTGACCGGTGAGTGTAACGTCCTTATCTTCGATCTTGGCGGTGGGACTTTTGATGCCTCGACTATTGAGGGAGGGTATCTTCGAGGTCAAAGCTTGGGTGGTGAGGACTTCGACAACCGTCTTGTCAACCATTTCATCCAGGAATTCAAGTGCAAGCATAAGAAGGATATCGTCCAACCTCCATGCCCTCCGCTGTCTCCGCACCGCTTGCCAGCGTACCAAGCGTACTTCTCCTCTGCCACCCAAACCCCCCATCGAAATCGCCTCTCTCTTCGAGGGATTGACTTCTACACATCTATCACACATGCTCGTTTCGAAGAACTGTGCCAAGACCTGTTCCGTAGCACCTTTGAGCAGTCGAAAAGGTCCTTCGTGACTCGAAGATCGACAAAGCAATGGAATTGTGCTATTACCTCTGCAGTCGTATGCGTACAACCTCCGTAACTCTAGGGATTGTCTCGGAGGCCGAGAAGTACAAAGGGGGTACGTATCCCCGGTTTTCGGAATCTGCTATCATTTCTCTCGAGTCGAGCCGTATGCCTACAACCTCGGTAACTTGTTCAGCGGCGAGAAGCCCTCTGGCCAGCTCGATCCCACCGACAAGGAGAGACTCGAAACTGCCATCATCAACTGGCTCGCAGGACGCACTTCCCCTGGTGCCGCTGGCGAGCATGATTCAGAAGGTTGGCTAAAGGACTCGTTGATTCGTTACGCGTTCATGGATTTATGATTTGCATTTGGTAGTTTGGTGTCATATTGCTTCGAATAATCACGCAGAGCCCATTGTGTGTTACTTTCCTCGGAAGTGTTGCTATTTTTCCTCCATCGCAAATCTACCATGTCGAATACCTGAATCTGCACAACACAAACACCCCCACCAGATGAGTTTGTGACGTCCGTCAACGTGCCAGGGGGAATTCGATCTCATGACATGATACGCCCTACATTGACTGAAATATCACGGTGAAGAAGTTATGCAAGCTGCAACGGCGATGCGTATACATTGGATGCATCAGCTAGGTTACTGTCCTTTTTAGGTGGCTTTGCCATGTGGGAGAATTGAGACAGAGCACCTTTGATCTTCATTTACAAATGCAGAAGGTTTCAGCGAAATCCCATGATCACTACTATATCACTATCACTCACTGCGGAAACGAGATTTTCGCAGGGGGGATCGTCGGATGCCCAAAATGTACATATTCCGACCTTAGATATTTTTTGTGAGGTATAATTGTTAGTCTGAGCAAAACCAGACTCGTTGATTCCCGAGCACCACATCCAAATAATTGCGCCATAATTCGCGGTTATAATGCGTCTTTCCTGACTCCGATGATGCTCGACTCCACCAGCCACAATCCGTGCTTGCCGCCATCGAGAATGCACCCTTTCTGACCCTCCGACAAAAAAAGGACTTGGCGAAATTTTCCGTTGCTTTCCAAGTTCACGGGTTCTCCCTATGCCCTATGAACCAAACTAAGGTCTAGTAGCGCATTCACTCATTCAGAACACCTCCAACCTACTCACTCACGTTCACAAGCCTTGCCTTGCTGATGAGATGGTCACCACCTCCCAAGCCAACGAGATCGAGCTTATCGATGTGCATGTGTTATATGGGCCTGTGGTACGTGAGGACGCCTTTGCACAATGCCCTCTCGACTCATCGAGGACTGCAATCCGGTATCACTGTGTATTATGGTCACTGCCCACTATGCAGATGTGGTTCCTGTAAGTTGGATGCCCACCACACACATACACCGATGCATTGACCCACCTCCCCCCACATAGGTACTTTTCGTTATAGTTTGCGGTCTATATACCCTTACACAATATATCAATTCCATCCTGCAATGGGTTCCGTGCCCGGTACGTGAGCATCCCTGCATACAATGCCCTCTTCGATGACTCATCAAGAACTGCAATCCAGACCGCATGCTGCCACTCCACTGTCATGTTACTCCAGTACTAATGTTACATGGCCATGACGCAGGGCAGGGAAGGGAGCAGATGACCGTGAGCTGGGAGGTTTTCCTCCTGTAGTCATAGCACGGTAGCAGGCAGAATTTGGAATATAATATGACCTTACTATTCTGAAAAGTACGACCAAAGGCAAGTGGATCATTGATATTAAGTAATCTGATGCGACTCAGTGCAATAGCCTGTAGTCATACTACACTGTACACTACTATATTATCCGTATGACACGTATCTGTGCCCGGTTGTTTGTCCTCCACCTTCTTCGGTTTTGCTCTCTCTCGTGCACCTTTACTCCTCACTGGTCAACGCCGATCGTCGTTTTGTGTGATTGATGATGTCACACGGCGCTGCACCTCGCGATCGTGTCTTTTTGATGCTGCAATTGTATTTTGAAATAGTATTGTCCCCACCACAGACCTTTGCAAACGTTCCGTCAAAGAAAGTGAAATTGACCTGTGACACCACCGCCGACGAAAATATTACAGTACAGGCCAATGTGCAGAGTCCCTCCCCCGATCGGAATGTAGCGTGAGTCGAAAGTGCGGAATGTAAAGGAAAACATGATCATGCCCTGTTCCACAAAAGCCAAGTAACAAAGCCGCCTGGTGTTTCGGCAACCTTTGCGGTTTCGTGTTGTGCTCTTCCTGCTCTCCGTGTGGTACTGCAGGGTCATTGTCGCTTGCCTGAGCACTTTCACTCGTGCCCGTCGACGGCCGACATTCCGCCCATCCTTCGCTTGCCTCTTCGTGACCCGCCAAGCCTGACTTGTCACCGTGACGTCGACCCAACCACAACGACTCAACAACTCGTCGGTTCTCTCTCTCTTTTTTTTTTTTTTTTTTTTTTTGGTTTTTGGGTGGTGCCCTGTGGTCCACGCCGGTCGCATCGGCCACGGCTTCTGCAACGTCTCTAGGATCCTCGACATCCAGCTATGATGCCAGTCAGCATGCCAGTCCGGTCGTCGCCTTCATCATAGGCTTCGGGATCATCATGCCCGCTTCTGTCCTCAATGCTGCGGGGCTTAACCTCACAAAGCTGGACCATGTGAGCGGTTCCGTGCCTTCAATGGGTCTTTCTTCATATGTTGGACTGCCCTAAGTAAGAACGAGCTCTATTCCGAAGGCCGCCAGAAGGCAGGATTGGTTGCGGCCATTATAGCTGTTGGGGATGGTACTCTAGGATATACTGCCTTCTCTCGCATTCATTGTTGGGATGACGCATGCCTCTTACTCAATGCAGACAAAGAAACTACCACAAATGTAACTTTCCATGAACTCCTTTTGTAAACAAATATTACTGTACTTCATAAGAAAAACCGTGTGTGTCAACCACGGCCAAAAAGACCTCCGGAGCGAAGCGGAGGCGTGTCTTGTTTTGTTCCTCATGTATGAGTGTAAGCGGAGTAACATCGAGACTTGTCGACCATACCACGAGCTTGGATTTCTGGCCCGAACAAAAAATTACGTGGATTCCAAGCATCATCACCAGTGTTACGTCAATGTGAACTCTCCGTCAAAAATTCGACGACAAACTGCACTGCAGCATCACGCGCTGGGGCTACAGCACGATTACTAGAGGGATGCGCTAATTACAACGAGTCTTCCTTCGCCTTCACACTCATCGTCACCGGTGGCCTGCAAGAGGTTCCAACAGAGACCATCGAGTCTTTGGACATGCTTTTGCCATCGTGCTCGCTGATCACCTCGGCCTCGCTTCCACTTGTACTCTGAATAGAAATGACAGACGAGTTGTTCTCCAAGGAAGTAAGCCAGGCTTGAGATAGCTGAATGATTTGAGTGATAAGGTGTTTCCGAAAATGTGGAATTTCATTGTCTGCCCAAAGATCCTGGCACTCAACGGTGGTCATATTCATTTCTGTCTGTGGATATGTTTCTGCTGAAACTTAAATCATCATGAAACAACAGGGAAGACGTACAATCATCTTGTGACAAAAGTTATCCAGGTCATTCAAAAATAATTTGCTTAGGTGGAGAAGATATATTCCGCAATCCCATGAATTGGGTTGAAGCGGCACCTATCCCCGTGTATTAGCAAGAGTGTTCTTCCATCCTAGACCGCTAGTCTTTCCTGGATCATCTTTCCAAAAGGTTCGTGCACCTCGCCAGCATTCTTCCTTGCCTTCGCTTCTCTGCAAAGGTAGGCTGTCAGAGTTTCGACGACCTTCAGGTGGCTATGGCCAAGCGAATCGAGAGTGAATATATATGCTCTGCCCCTCCATTAAGTGCGAGCCCTGTGAAGACCGGTGGGTTATCGCTTACTGTGACGGGCACTTCATCTTCCCCTTCATCTGGGCCGTCGTTGATGGTGACTCCGCCAACGGTGGCGGTAATACGTGACCGGGTTCGTATATAATTGCGAGGTACCAGTGACAGCTGGACAACATGATTTCGTGTAAAGGGTGGGAAGAAGGATAACCTACTTTTCGTTGATGGGCACGATGAGGTATCTTTTTGCGAAGATATCCACCTTTGCTGTCCACGTGCTTACACTTTGGTAACTGTACTCGATGCTATGTGGCTTCAGAGATCTACAATGTCAGACTTGAGTTGCTCACTTACCTTCCTGAGCTGAGTTTGCTGTAGAAAAAGGGACTGAAAATATGTACCAGGTCGGCAACTCGACGATCCTTCCCTCGGAGTTCGTTCAGCCATAGTCTATGTTATCTCGTCAATTTCATGCATGACTTTGATCTCGAACGATGTCGTACGTCAGGCCAAACTCGATTAAGGTGTCATTCAGCCACTGTCGTGGTTCCAGCCGCTTCAGGTCGCGGTGACGGATGTCGAGCGTGCCAGCCCCACTCTGAGGGTACCTGAGGATCCTTCAAAGTAGCATATTCATAAGGAGTTGTGAGGAGAGAAACTATACATACACTTCATCATGCTCCAGGGACCTGTGGGAGGTCAGCAGGGGTAGAATTGATTTGGAACCTGGAACTTTCGGTTGACTTGATGGGCGTAGGAATTCGTGTTGACTCTTTTTACGATGTGGCGGTTGCCTACATGCAGATAAGAAAGTAATTTGGATAGTAAGGTGTACCGCGTACAAGCTGAAAACCGAAGGCTGCTTTTTCACAGCATTTGTACTCGGTACTAGCGAGTTCTCTAAGCATGGTGAGTCTCAATCTCAATCTTAATGTTGAAAAAGAGGGAACGGAATTCTCGCCTGTTTCATTTGTACACCATTGATCTTGGATTCCGTCTACCACCTCAAGGAGACTGTCTGGCGCACAGTCCTTCAACTCAGCCCTGGAGGTGGGTGCAACATCTTCTTTTGAGATCGTGGCTTTCAAAGCCTTGGTAAAGTTTAGGTCTAGGGATACAAGTATCGCGCCGCGTACCAGAAGGCGGGACCATTAGTGCCAATTCCGCGACCCTTTTACTTCTCCTTCCTGAATGCTGTGAATGAGGATTCAACTTAACATTCGCATGTTTTACCTTTCCCCTTGGAAGTTTTGAAACCGAGGAATGATGCGGCGGCATCTGCAACTGTCTGCCAGTCCTTTCCTTGCACGGTGGTAACATCGAAGTTATATTTTGACCCAGACCAAACCGGGTCTTCCACGTCACATCGCTTGTAAAAGTCTGACCAGTCTGCATACAGGCATATGAAAAGACAGACTTCCAGAATTTTTTGGTTTTTGGCACCTACCAAGTGATTCAACGTCAACACATTCCAGGATAGTATTAGGGTGTTCCATCCTCCATTGGTCGCCAGCATCGTATTGATGCCGGCCGATCAAATTCTCCACGACCAGATAAAGGTCGAAGAGTGAGGAACGGAACATGCGCTTATGATCGTCCTGATCACGAGCTGGAACCAACAGACCTTCTATCATCGCATCCATATAGGCGATGTAACGTTGTAGGAGAGTGCGCGACCCGTGGGCGATACGGACAGTTTTGACTCGTGCATTCACTTCCATCAGTGCTTGATGACGCCAAAGGAAGCGACGCACGTGGTCGTAGTAGTGTGAAGGTACTGCCATCTTTTCCCCCTCCGTTTCATGCAACTCTGTGTTGTATGCATAAATCGTGAAGTAGTCGCCGCGTGGGGGGTCTGCCATGTATCTGATCAGCCGGATCAGCCGGATCTCATGGTAAGATGGGGCCTTTCTGGGGAAGAAGACATCAGTCATTTGGCAGGTGATTTCTGTGAGCGAATATGAGTAAAACTAGTTATTCTGAGGTGGTGTTGATGAGCCGCACTTAAGGACACTACTGCCCATTTCGGGTAGCTTAGCCATGTGGAAAGTGTGAGAAAAACCGCCGGTGATCTTCGGTTAGCGATAACATCTCCATGGCATGACTGGAATTTCCAGAAAAATGCCTCTCTGGGCAGACAAGCCTGTTGAAGGAATGCGTCCCAGGAAGGCCGTTGGAACATAACTAGATATGGAATGATGTCGAAGTTCCGGGACCTCGGCATTTACTCTGATGTGATTGATAAGAACATTCAAGCTCAGAAAATTTTGCATTTGGTCGTTCGGTCCACCAGAGAGGGAAGTACTTTACTCACTCGTCTGAGCCGAATACCACATTTCTACAACTGTCCTTTTCAGGTAACTTGGGCACTTAGTAAAACATGAATCTCGTTATTGCAGTGCGCCGACTATGCATTGCTATGTACGATAGACAATTATAGTAGTCGCCCGCCCGCCTGCCAATAAAAACGCTCACCGCTCCCCAATCTCTACACTGATCGACGTGAAAGAGAACCGAATCCCCAGATGATGTAGCAACGACTTGTTGAATAGGATCAATACATCTGCCCGTTCGAAAACATTGCGATATTCTCCGCTTTGCTGCTGACCCACACACCGTCGGATACCTGCCAAACCCTTGTCAAAATGGCTCATAAAAGCGGCTTGGCCTCGACCTGTGGGGGCAGGGGGACTCATTGTGTTGATTATAACCTAACACGGTCCCAATAGGTGGTACTCCTTGTGACCTACTTCCTATCTATTTATGATTCGGGTTGAAGGGGGAGTGTGACGGAATGTGCAAAAGGGATGTCGTACTGTACACTTCGAGGACTTACAATCAATGTTACGGGCGTCTCAGAAGTCCACTCTGGAGATGAGTCCAAGAAAAACCTTAGGTGGATACATGAAAAATAATTTGGACCAGCCCACATGAACCAAAGACGAACCGAAAACGAACCGAAAACGAACCGAAAACGAACCAAAGACGAACCAAAGACGCCCGTAACATTGATTGTAAGTCCTCGAAGTGTACAGTACGACATCCCTTTTGCACATTCCGTCACACTCCCCCTTCAACCCGAATCATAAATAGATAGGAAGTAGGTCACAAGGAGTACCACCTATTGGGACCGTGTTAGGTTATAATCAACACAATGAGTCCCCCAGCCCCCACAGGTCGAGCCCAAGCCATGGCTTTTGAACCAAGCTGGGCCATGACAACACTACAAATAGTATTCTAGAACAACCTGGTAGTAGTTATAACTAGCCACATCTACACACCTGACACCTCGTCTGGCAAGCCCCTCGTACTCCAAACCCTCCTGTAATTTGAAGGGCGATATGTATGGACGGCCTTGCAAAGGCTTCGCCATTCTTCAGGCCACTTATTCTTGGCATCCAAGAGGAATTTTTCAGCACGCTCTTTTACACACTTGAAATGCTCATTGGCTTGCAGATCAAACTGATGGAAAGTGGGCTGGAAGTTTCCATCCGCCCATTCTTCGATGGCTTGAATAATCTATGGGGGTCATGTTCAAGGAACTGACTGAATAGAAATAATTCACGTACCAGTGCAATGGCCCGTGCTGCATCAGCCGCATGGTAACCCCCAGGAGGAGTTTGGTCGAATTGTCTTGGACCCCCCTCCCCAAACAGATACGCATGAAGTACCTGTATGAGGACAGCATCCCCAAAGCTCTCACCAGGTTTTGTTGGCTGGGTAGGAAGTTGGGGTCTCTAAGGAACCATGAACGGGAACAAGAAACTTACCAGATTGAAATAAGGATGAGCTTCTAAGACTCCCTGGGCTCTTAGGGCTGCGGGAGGTCCAGTTCCACCAGAGGAAATGCCGTACTTGCAAAGAACTAACACTCGAGCGGTGTCCAGGGCATGCCTGTCATGCTTTGTACTGGGCAAGAAGTGGGAATCTTCCAGCAGAGCCCGCCATTGCTCATCTGGGGGACGAAGTCCAAAAACAATGTGCAAGAGCTGACTCATTGCGCCCAGTTTCCTCGCTTCGGTCAGATCTATTCCAAGTGATCGTGGAACACTTCCTATCACTTGACCGTAGTGTTGCTTCCCTGTATAGAATCGATGCTGCCCCTGTCTATCCACCAGGGAATCCTCCCGGGCTGCAGTATCGCAAAGTCCCGGAAAGTACTGCCGGAAGAATGCGGTGTAAAGTTGCCGCAATAGGGCAGTGGAGATGTGGACGTTCAAAGGTTTTGTGTGGCGCTGAAGTATTCTTGTAATCTCGTCACCATTCCAGGAATGACGGCCTGCAGTCCTAGGAATGGTGCGGCAGAAAATATAAGTATCTTGATGAATGACTTCCTTTCTCAGCTGAGTAAGAAATCTAATAACAACTGGACGCAGGATTGCTAGATAAAATGTGAGGGAAGACGCGAGCGTGGAGGGCAGGAACCACAGGCAGTCTTGCCTGGACCTCCCTGACTGTTTGGCGGCAGGTTTCCCAATTGCCAGGGTTCCATCTATCCAGAATAGACCACGGCTGGAACCAGTTTCTGGGCACCGGTCATACTGCAAGGATGCAAATTGGAACGCTCTCGGAGGGATGCCGCAGGTTAGAGTAAATGCCGTAAGGAACAGAGAAAGCAAGCGGTCGTTATTCTGTAGCCACTGAAGCATCTTTTCCTTGCTATTGAAGTGCTGAAGAATGGATTCTTCCGCGTTTCTGATGCTTTGTCTGAGGAAAGCGGCATTTCCCCTCTGACGGAAGATCGATGCTGGGTCATTCAGGTCGTCCGACAATTGGGAGAGATCCAGGAAAGTCGAAAATATACTGCGGCTTTCTTCGGGGAGACATTCGTAGAGTAGTGCTTCTGCCTCCAGCAAAATCCGGCGGGCTTCTTTCCCGATATCCACTAAGTTGATGCAATGTCCTTCTCCAGCTGCGTCAACGATGATTGCTGTTCCATCAGGCTGGAATCCATGGCCTATCTTGGAACTTTCCTTGAATGCCGTGGGGGTAGCATCATACCACACCGACTTGAAACGGTCATATGGCATGAAGTAGTCATGTCCTGGGGTTGGTCGTAGCCATCTCTCTTTTTCTCGGTGGATGATTCTGAAAGCAGTGTCAGCTAGGCTAAAAGTATGAGCACAGGGAAACCTATACCTGAGGATATTTATTGCTGAACCTTCTCCCGTACCTTTATCATGCTCCTCCCCTTCCTCCCCGCACTCCCCCTCCTCCTCCTCCTCCTCCTCCTCCTCCTCCTCCTCACTTTCACCGCCATTACCCATGTCCACCTCAGAAACCATGGCTGCTACATCGTTCAAGTTTCCTGGAAGCTCTTCAGGAGTTACTGGGATAGCTTCTTCACCTCCCTTGCTAAAAAAGACAAATTGCCCATGGCCGCCAGCCTCCAATCGAGCAATGTGAACAACGGTTGTGAAAAACCAGTACTGCATGGTTGCACAGTCATGCGTGAGTTGATTGGCGGTCTGAAACAACAAGGTCCCTATGGGTGAAAGCCTTAGTGAGAGAAGAAATAGGGACTGGTCGGTTGGGCACTCCATCTTCCGGGTGCCATGGATCTCATGTTGGACGAGGGAAACGAGCAAATCATGAATCAGCCTAGGCAAGCAAGCGATGAAGTCGTCGCTGTACTCGTCATCAGCTAAGATGAGATGATTATAGAGAGTCCTCGTAGCTGACGCTTGCTGCCTTGATGACGCGATGGAGAAGTTACCCAGGCGTTTCATATGCGACTGATCCTTCAGTCGAGAAAAGTATTGAACGCGAAGAAGCATGCACAACGTTTTTGTTATCACCGCACGATACTGAACGTATGTTCGCCTAGTCAAGCTGCGATAGTGGGCTCTTGTGCTTAACAGAGGTGTTGAGCTACAGTCTGAGACATAGCAAGCAGATTAAATACTCACCCAGAAGTGACGGACTTTCGAACTGATGGGTGACAGCTCTCAAGGAAGGTGTCGGCATCCGTAAGATACCGCACCAACAGTGCATCTACCTGCAACAGTCCCCTCTCCAGAGCAGCTCGCTTGGGTGGGAAAGACCCTGCATCCTTTTCTTTTGGCATTTCGACTAACTTCATCAGCCAGTTGATGTCTGTGCCTGTTAGACTTTCCAAATACTCCGGCCAACCAATGGCCACCAAGTGTGGAGCATTTGCGGGGATAAGTGGTCGATTTCGGGGAACGACCACGTCATCGATTTGTGATCTAGAATTAGTTGGGGTCCAGTCTCGGGGCAGCAGTATGACTGTGTTGCTGAGTTCGGAACGACCACCAAGTCCGTCAAGATTCCCAAGCCTGTAAGGCCTCATGATGTAGCGGGTGTGGATGCTGTGTTTCTGTGGACATCGGATTCCCTGGTGCTGTTTACGATAATGTGAGAGCAGAAACTTCCAGCCAAACCACCGTGCTCTTGGACAAGCAGCACATTGGTAGGATAGAACCGGCATTAGTCCCGGGATTGTGTCGGAGACATATTCGGGAAGATCAATGGTGACCACATCTTCCGGAACAGCGTGAGCTGTGAGGAGGTGTTGGAGGATCAGGCCATAGAGTTGCTTCTTTTGCTTTCCAGTGCCGGTTAAGTCCAAGTCCTTTTTATGTTTTGTAGAGATATGGTGTTGCAGATAGGATGGGGGGTATATTTGGCTGCATTTTTCACATACGAAGCCATAGGGACCAAAGTACATCTGCAGTTTATGGAGAATGGCGCACTGCGTAATAGGGGTTGACGGGAACCCTCTGGATGGGTCAACATGGGATTTCTCTGTGCAATATGGAACATGGACTCCAGAGCGCCTGGTTGGAGCAGTGTGGGCGCGAGTCGGGTAGCCGCGACTTCCCTTCGGGGCATGCATCCGGATTTTCTTGGGCGGCAGTGCCTGTTGAGCTTTGCAACTTTTCCTGGGCCGCTTACTCCGTAGCGCAACCCTCGCGGATTCTAGCAGAGAGTTATAATCTTCATCATCTGACCCAAGCTCGTGCTCCGAATCTTCATCTGACAATGGTTCATGCTCAGAGATCTCAAAATCGCCGTCTTCGTTATCCGCCCTCACATCCAACGGAGATAACTGTTTATATGGTAAGTAGAGCTAGGAGGGGGCAGATTAATGAAGATAGTACCTCCTCATCTGAGAATGTTTTTGTGGAGGAGTCCCCTAAGGTGAGCAGTGATGATGAAGATTGTAGCCCATCAAGGGATGGTGATGGAGGGGGAGTAAACAGTGGGGATGGGAGTAGTTCATGGTTGGATTCTGGGCTAAAGAGAGAATTTGGGCAAGGGGATGACGGTCCTGTGAAGTTGGGAACCTGAATGCAGTCCATGGTCATCGCAGGAATCATCAGCCAGCCTTGGGTCTGTTCTTCTCGCTGCTCTGGCACCACCCTTTGATAGCAGTCTTGGTAGGAGGTTGTATGGGGGACAACGGCAGCCTACGAAGAATAGAGAGGTGCTAGCGACCCTGCCTTAGCTCTTCACCTGCCCTCGCTTAGCCCAGCTGGGGCCTCGATCGAGCCAGTCTGGGTTACTACTGCTCTGCCACCATTTTCAATGCCACTCCGGGTCCGTGGAAACTGCTAGGAGAGCTGAACTGGCGAGAGCATCCAACTTAGTCTAGGAAATGTCTGTATGACCGATGAAGTTTGGGCGACAGAAAACTCAAGCCTGCAGTCTGGCCATCACCTGGGGGAACACATAATCTCGATATAACAGTTTGTGCCTATACTTCATGGATAGCACTGAAAAGGACTGATAGCATGCCCTTCCTCAACAACTTCTCCAACAATGATGCCTTCAGGATCTGATTAGTGCCAAAGTCAGTGGCTGGCCACCGAGCATCCTGACCGGTGACCCATTACAACGGTTCGCTGCATTGGCCCAGGCTTAGATTGGAGGACGATCTTGCGAGGCTGTTCAACAGTTTTGTATACTAGGTCTCCTTTTTTGTTCGTGCGCCATGAATTGTTTGCAAATTATTTGTTCATCTACGTACTTGAGGTCACTCGGGCTTCGTTTTTGATTTCTACATTGCACTCCGGCCCAATTCTTACTCGGAAGTGCGGCCCGCGGCGGCGATAACCTTACTTTCCACAACTCCAATCCCTGGGGCGCATCGCAACTTACTCGGAAAAGCAAGGTGTTGGCTACTCAAAAAGTAGAAACAGATCTTGACATCACGAACGGCGCCCGGGGCACGGTGGTCGACATCATTCTGCATCCCGATGAGCCGCGTATCACAGCCTCCTATGCCGTGGTGTGCCTGGAATTTTTGCCTTGTTATATTCTCGTCAAATTAGTCCACTTCTTAACTCCCAGGCCTTGAGCCATCTGTCATCCCCCTTGAGCCAGCTGTGAAGATGTATCGCATTCAATACCAGAATGGCGAGGGAGAAGACAATCACGTGCACCGTGTGACAACTGCGTATGCTTTCGCAAGTTATCGAGCCCAAGGCCACACCATTCCATACGTTATTGTTGACATAGCGAAACTACCTTCCGGTGCGTCGGATGACGAAACAATTGGGCTCTGGGATGCCAAGCTCGAGTCGAGATACAGTCCCGATTACTCGGGAACTTCGACGACGCTGTCTTCCTGTCCACTCACGCTGCAGAGCTACTGGCTGAGGACGATCGCCGGAGAGGGTTGAACTCCGACATGTTGACATGGTGGATGCGGGGAGCAGGTGGCGAATAAGTGCAATGTCATTTTGTGCATGTCCTTTGAACAGATTTCCTCTTTCGCTGCTGCGCTAAATACTTGGCATTCGCTGTACTGGATACATCGCCACGTTTCTCTTTTCTACGAACTGTACAGAGTGTGCTTCGATGGTTGCAGATGCCCCATGCGTATAGACTGGGTCTGAAAAGGAAATTTGTTCCCTTCTTGATTCCAGAAAAGGAAAAAACAAACTTTCCGTGTACGACATCTTCCTCGGGAATATGCTGAGAGAGAAACCTTGCTTGCAACCATTCAAAAATCTGCAGAGTTTAGGTTTCTAAAACACTTGTCACATAACAAACCTCAATGTCCAAACATGAATAAACCAGATTAAGGAATGAAAAGGCCCGACAATCGCCTATACCCTGAAATCAGAGAGGACGCGCACTAACGCATCAGCACATGGAATGTAAATGATGTGGTTCAATATGAACTTGATATCACCCGCTACCTGCACAAGCTTGTATGTGTTCTGGCAGCTTGGAGTACGATGTACAGATGTACAGAACTACGACTACCAACATTACCTATCACGAAATTCTTTTGCAATAGTTATATAGATGGCATCTCCAGAATCGCTGCACTCTTCACTCCAAAAGACCACCGCAGCGAAGTGAGGCGTGCCTTGTTTCAGCTACGTGTCCTTTGCGGCGTCGTTCGTACCTACAAGTTGACCGGTGACCTTTCATTATTCCACACACTCGCAGTTACACGGCAGTGCTTGTCCCTTGCATGAACATGTTCCCAACGGTCGTGCAGTGCTGGTCTATCTTGTACAGAGCTAGTGCAGGGTTTTATTATCGACTGCGTATTTCCGCAGGGTAGTGCAAACAATCCGACTACCTTCGGACGATCGTGTGAGCAGAATTGGCAGGGAGCAGCTAGTGTTGTGCTGGGCCCGGCCTCAAGCCCTGAGCCGAGCCGGGCCGGGCCCTCCTAGGCCGAGCCGAGCCGAGCCGAGCCGTGGGAACGGCCTGTGGGGGCTCGGCCTGACCTTTTGAGAAGCCGTGAGCCGCGGCTTTGTGGCTGTGCTACCTGGCAATTTCCGCTGACATAACTACTACCACAACCTCGCAGCCACGCCCACAACGTTGTCCCTCGCCTTTCAGATGGCAAGTCGAGCTGTCTACATCTACTGCTGCTATGAAGTACTAAACTCTTTATTGCCTCGAACATACCAACACAGCGAAACCGAATGTTTGATCAGCTCCACAAGTGAATGACGGAGCTCTGCGACGCGTTGATCGATAACGCTAATGCCAACAGGGATACGGGTGAAAATGCTTCCACGATCAATTTGCTGCGTATGCTACCCCAATCAGTCATGTGCTCGTATCCCCTTGACTAATACGTCAATCAGTGAGGGAAGAAGAAGAAGATTGTGGCCAACGTATCAGTCGGGAGGTTGTATCGCAGGCAAGATTATTGTGGTTTTCTTGCGATGTCAACTCACTCAGGCTACTCTTCAACAGCCGCGCACGTTGCTTATCGCGTCCTATGAGACCACAGCAAGTACACATTGTAACTGTCATTCTATCTTCCCCCGGTATAACGAGATCATCGCTTTTAGTGACTATGACATGGGGGTTACTTGAACTAGCACGGCACCCGAACGTCCAAAATAGACTTCGTGAAGAACTCTTGCCTTTCGGAGGAGAACCCTCATACGATCAACTCACCAATGATTTCCCTTATCTCGATGCCGTGGTGCAGGAAGTTCTTTGCCTTCACCCGTCTGTCCTGGAGTTGATTCATGAAGTACGTAGATACATGGAAATTCTCTTGTTGCAGCTGACATCAATTCTTTCTCTTCTTGTATATAGGCGGCTGAAGACGACATCATTCAGCCGTTAGAACCTGTGCAGACCAAGTCCGGTGAAGTCGTTGACAGCATAGTCATTGAACGTGGGACGATACTCTCTGTACCTATTTCCTGCATAAACCGCTCCGACGCGATTTGGGGTCCGGACGCTAAGGCCTTTAAACCTGAATGATGGCTGGAACCGAATGGCATAACTAAGAAAGCTCAGAAGGTGAAGGGGCACAGACACTTGCTCATGTTTGGCGATGGTCCGAGGAGCTGTATTGGGAAAACGTTTGCTCTTGCTGAGATCAAGGTATGTGTCTAATATCTTGCAGTGGTGCAGTGCTCACTAAGTGAAATTGAATTTTGCAGATGGTACTGTCGATGGCAATCAGGCACTTTGTTCTCGCGATGAAGGACGGACCAGATTCGAAAGTCGAGCTGAGTAGGGGGATTATATTGACACCCAAGGTCGTGGCCAGTACGAACATCCCTTGCAATACTGTAGGTTATCCGCGCCTGTTCGTAGCTACTCTAGCTAGAACTAACTATACCATTTCTTCCATTTTTCGTGTTCAGGCCACGGCCTCAAACTGGGCCGAGCCCTATATAGGGCCTGGCCCGGCTCACGGCTCGGCTTCAGATATCTCAGGCCGTGAGCCCTCCAAAGCCGGGCCCGAGCCACGGCTTTCGAGCCGAGCCGGGCCTGGGCAACACTAGAAGCAGCTTCTTCGATCTGGCGTGGAACTTGGAAACGTATTACGACGTTCCACGGCCGGCAAAATCCTTCCGTCCACCCTAATCTGCTTGAAGTGCTGTCGCTCTGTCGTTGGCAGGGAATCCATTGCATTTACTTAAGTAATATGTGCATCAGATTATAGTTGGATTTATAGCCCATCAGTTCTGAGTCACACTGCACAAATATCCTGATCCTCTTTGACTCTGGTCATACTTTTCTCAGTAACCAGATACGACACCTAGTACCCGACCACCCTCGCCTCTGGGGAACCCCCACAGCTACAAAGCATGCCTGTTCACCTTTGGGCGGGTCAAAATCGGCTGGTGGAGGTGGCTTCAGTATGTCGTGGTCTGGTGAATTAGCATGTGATCTTGCAGCCGTACAGGTGCATCAATGAGGTGAAGACCAGTAAACATACCTCGTGTCAGAGAATTATCTGCACCGTGCGTCATGATGAAGTGCCGAGCTGGAAGGCGAAAATACCTGGCTCTTATCAACACCAGCTTTTGCAGCTACTGCACATGCTCCTCTCAGCTGGTGATCTACTTCACATCTGGCTCCGCTTGCACCCTCAGCTGCAACACGACCCTAGTATACGTGTGTGTAGTCAATGCAAGCTAGAGACAAGTGACAATGAAAATAGCATGCACAGCCACATACCTCTTTCGTCAGTGAATGGATCAAGTCCTCGAGTGGGCTTCTGGGCAAACATCCATCGCACGTCTGCACACACATGATGCTCCTATCTTACGACCTTGGTATACATGCATGTCGTCAACACAAGTGAGAGCGCGTCACCCGGACCCTGGCAGGCATCCTTCGGTTCCGAGATGTACGCAAGTACAAATAGTGCATAATCGTGTAGGCACAGAAGTACAGCGCAGGTAGTTACTAAGGTCCTGTTTTACTCGTGTCAGATGTGATCCCGGACGACAAAACACAGAGAGAAAGAACCCCTGCCCACTTGGAGCTCCACTCAGCATAGCCCACAGGTTGAATAGTGCAAGCAGCCAAATAGCAGAGGGATCTAGAAAGACATTTTCAGGTGCGAGAGGGGAACAAGTACGCATATCGGGTACCAAAATGCTTGTGAAACTGGTCCAAGGTCTTTATTTGCCAAGGGGATGAACCTGTTTCCTATGACATGCATCTGAAACTGCAGCACTTTGTGTATGCGCACCTGTTAACATGTGTGGGTACGAGCACTCCATGGCAGCTGTGTGTCTTGCAGTTACACTTCTAGGACCCCATTGAGACGACAATCAGTGAGTAGTTGGAGAGTGAGGAGGATGGTGTACCATAGCAGGCACCATACTTTATGCTCGTCATGGTGGGTGTGGTGGATGCAAGAGCCTAGAAACAAGGGGAAAGAATCGCTAAGTCCATCCAATTTTCCGACGGGTCGCGGAGGCACTTTTACGATGATAGAAGGGTTGGATTATGAAGGATGTATCCAAGCATAGTCGGGGTTGGGTAAGGCATGATGTGCAGTCCCACTAGTACTTTTGGTCGGATTCAATCAGCAAAACCGGCCAAAGCTAGCAGAGCCCGGCAGAATCCGGTGCTCCTAGCATGGCCTAGCTAGGCCTCGTAAGAGCTCACGCGTTTCTGCTAGGCCTAGCTAGACCTAGCTAGAGTCACCAGCCTGGCAGGGCATCGTGTTGAACTCGCTGACCACTGCTTGGTCATGACATGATTTTACGAGGCATAGCAAGGCCTAGCTAGCAAACGGAAGCGTCCAACTCCAGACTCGCAAGTGTATATGTATACATAGTAGCGAGAGCTAGCAAGCGGTAAAGTGCCTAGCAAGGCTTGCTTGGCCTAGTAGAAGCTGCGAGGCTAGCGTGCCTTGGCTAGGTGGAGTACATCCTTGCTAGGTGCTACTCGGCCTTGCAGCTTGCAGCTTCTACCAGGCTGGATAAGCCTAGCAAGGCCCAGCAAAGGCCTTGCTAGGCCTTGCTAGATTACCTTGCTTGCAAGGTTTCTCCAACCCCAATATTCGTGGGAGCGTAGTCCCGGGAGATGCCGTTCGCGAAGGGCTGTGGAACCCATAATTCGTGTGAACGTAGTCCCGGAAGATGCCGTTGGCCAATACTATCATTCGACACCAGATGCAAAACTTTTGCGAGATCTTGAATAACTTCACAACAACTCAACAGTTATATTTCATTTTTCATATATGGGTAGAATAAGGTATCAGCTACATTCTTCCCAAATTTTATAGCCAATGGTGATGAATCGAGTGCAGCCGAAGCAATGCAAACTGAAGGGGTCAAAATTTACACCAGATGCAAGATTTTGTCACGGGTTGTCACACGCGGCATGCCGGCCATATTCAGAGTCCGCATAGTCCGACCGGTGTTGGCTGGGTGGACACTCACTTGCCTTGTGTGTGCCGAGTGCTACCGAATCGGAGTGTGAATGATGGCCCCAGCGTGATACCCCTGTCCAGCCATTTGTCACGCTTGAAGAATGTTTCTTGAATAGTGCGTCTCTCATGGTCTGATTTGTGAAAATGAATACCTGAGCACTTTCAGGTGGACTTGGTGCACCTTCCCAGAAAAAACCGCGTAATTTACTGCAACAGATCGGACTAGATCTTGGCTACAAGTACCTAAAATCGCGTGTTCTGCTCTGATGTCCGGCAATGCTCAACGTTCTGTGGCTTCCACAACATCTTTTTCTTAAAACTAAGTATCTAATCTGCATAAATATACCCTACTTTAAATGATTGCAGTATTAGATTTAAAAAATTTGAAGTATTGCTGGCTGTGCAAGTTGTTTTGCATCTGCTGTCTGTTTTGCATCTGGTGGTAAGCGATAGTACCCGTGTCTGTGCGCTATTTTGCGCCGTCACTCACACCTTATGTGCTTCTTTGAAGTTGCCTGTGCTGAGTGTGCTGAGTGTTCTCTATGTGCTTGTTGTCTTTCCGTCGTCGGGTGCGAGATTCAAGGCAAATTATATTTTTAATGCAGTCGTACTATCTCGATATACTTTTCTCCATTGAACTTGAAAAGGCCTTCCACCAGTTACAAGTTTGACTGTTCTTTTCCTCCAGCCGATCGTCCTCCATCACAAGTTCGTTACAGTGTGTTTTCAGAAAGATGTTCTCGTCAAAATCACGCAATAAGCATATTTGGGATTGGCCATGGCTTCTTGACAGTGCAACATATAAATTGAACAGATTAAGGGCTCCAGACGGGGAGGTGTGGCAATGTCAATTTTGACACATGGGAGTGTCTGTACATTATTGCAGCGTACTATGCCGAACTTTGTTGCCATACTGCAAGCAAGGTACAAAGGCCGCCAGCGGCGGCATTTCCCGAGTCAGGACCATTTTGCTGATAGTCCGAGTCAGTTTATGGCCTGAATATTTGTATGCAATGGTCATTTTTTGACACCGTCAGATTTTGCTACGAATACTGCCTATTAGACATCCGAGATCGGATTATTTCAAGCTTATACCCTTGGATTGTCCCCCCTCTAAAAATCTCGTTTCCGCAGTGAGTGTTTATGTAATACGTGTTTTGGGACGCTTCACGATGGGTGACTCCGCCTCTATCCCCTTATTGCCTAACAACGTTGTACACCATAGTAACTCCACCACACCGACCGAACTTGAATGGAATCCATCAACAGCTCACAATGACCTTCGGTGAACTCCGGAAATGTAGTCGATGACTTCTGCTTTCGAGATATTTGAACGGCTCCATCATTATTTGAAACAGTATGCCGTTCTACAGAATAGGTGGCCCTATCGACTAATCGTAATTGCAGCGTTGCATCATGTCGTGATTGTCTCATGAGACGGAAAGCTAACCGATCTTCCGCCTTGTACCGCGGATTTCTGTGACCCTAAGTATTCTTTTTCAAGCAGTGGACCTTCCGGCTTCGCGTTGCCCGTTCTGTGCATCACACACTGTCGGTACTGATTAGGGACTTAGCTGTCTATTTTGTTTTAGGTTTGGCCGATCGTCCATCGTGGGTGGCCATCAGCCGCACTTCCATGGAAGAGTGGAACCTTCCGTGATTCTGCGGCGGTTCATTAGGGCGACCCATGGCTTAGTATTTTAATACCCACGAGTCACCCCAGGTTTTCATTCCTCGTAATTTTCTATGGCACAGTCCTTCACGCAATCCTCCCTCAGTAACCCTCGTAGCCCTGCTCGGAAGGGTGCGGACCCGTCCGTCGATGGTATTGTACTGTTTCAAAATCCCAATCCACGACTCTCACATTATTAACAGACCTCACTGTGCAAATCTCCAAGTTGAGTTTGACGCCGGAGGCTGCGGAACAAATCATGGATATGGTCCGCCGCAAAACGATGCAGTCGACAGCTCCTGTTCTTTCCAAAAGTAGTGGCGAAGATAAACGAGGTTTGTGTACGTCTAATGTTCAACTATCTTTCCACACATCCATACGTACAGTTCGAAGCAACATTATTGGCCTTACCCCCCGGCCCAAGCGGGTCCCCCCCAAGGCCGAGGCAGCAACGCACGCTGTTCAATACGTCTTATCGCCCCCGCACTCTCCCCACGATCTTTTTGGTGACACAAGCTTCAACGAGCCGTCTCCATGTGGACCCACTCCCCCCGTCTCGCCTACCTTCTCTTGGCCGAGCGACTTGGGCTCAAGTGCGTTCTCCCCTATCTGTAGAGCCCCCACAGGGCATGAAGACATGATTTTACCGGAAGGTGTTGGCAGTTTCCCATCCAGCAATCCTTCGCCAATGATACCTCTTCTTGCTACACCTGCCCCACCAGCCCAAGGGGTGCCCTCGGCTCCCACTGATCCCGTTATTTCTCGCATCGGGCGTGTCAATATTCCCATTGGCCATTACGTCGTCTCCTACAACTCTATGCTTGTCGTTTTGCCTTCTGAAGGGATTGATGGCCCTTTCTACTTCATCACGCGAGGAAGATTGGTCGGTATTATTGCCCGATGGTAGGTGACTTCAGTGCGTACACAATTCTCCTCTAAATTTCTGGGTCTAGGGAAAATACTAGCCCACTCATCATTGGCGTCAGTGGGGCAACCTTCGGGAGTGTCAGCTCAGTCGAACGAGGTTGGAAAGCCGTCGAAGATGCTATCAGAGTCGGGGACGCTCGATACTTATAGAAGCCCTTGCAGTCGAGTCGTCGTACACTACCTGAACTTCGATATAGCAATCACATCTGCTGGGTAGGGTAGTAAGTGCCTCGTGAATGATGTGAGCCGTCACCCCTTAGTTTCGCATGACAAGCGGTTTTATGTCAGAAAACGGATAGACTGCTATTGTATGTACATGGTTGATTCTACCTCCAGTGCAGATGCAGGAAGTCCAAGACCTCATCGTGATCTGTACAATGTGCGGAGACGCGTGATGACTAGGAAGTAACGTTTGAGAAAGACGCGGCCATGCTGAACAGATACACAATAAGCGTGAAGTGTCTTGGTGTTCCGCATGAAGCAACGTACCAGGCATAGGACAAGGGTTGGCTATCGAGATGCACAATAAGTGAGGGGTGCTACAGCGTTCCGCACGAAACAACGTACCAGGACAGGGGATCACTGTGAATAGTGACATGAACATCCAAGGATCCATCTGTGTCTTTTGGGAAGACACGAAACCGTCTTGACAGTGGCACGAGATACCTGCTGCGACGAGCATAAGTGTAGTAATAACAATAACGACGGCGGTCCTCGGGCACGGCTCCCAGTTTCCTAACAAGACCTTCGGTCAACCAAATGATCCTGGCTGAAGTATGGAGACGGTGGGGTATAAAGGCATGGCTTGATAGGTGTCTGGTAGGATCTGAGCAAACGACAAGGCTTCCATGAGTGAGGCGGTATGCAGTGGGAAATACGGAAGACAGTGTACACGTTATCATCCTCAGTAAGGACTGAGCCGAAGATATTGTCTCGAACACTGAGGTGACCATCTTAGAGTGGAGAATGTTATAACCGTCGGTTTAGTACGTAGTACTAGTAACAATGAAAGATGGTGAGCACTGCACGAGTACTAGGTGGAAAACACGTGTGGGCAAACGACTTAGGTCGTGACCCCAAACACCTCAATGCCATTAGTCGAATTACCAACGACGGAAGGCCTAACGCATTTGGCGATGTACATACATGTAGATTGACATAGTTTTGTTTATGTATGGCATTTGGTATCGCATCCAAACCCGTCGAATACTTTCCTTCGATGACACCATGGGCATGCTCAAGCGCTCATGATCCATGTCAACTCCAAAGATGTTAAGTAATGCCTCACCAATAGATCTGCGATAGACAGCGTTTGAACCCATGCTAACTCATCTTGTCTTTACACCCATTGTCCCCTGCACCGTATCGGTGTCACTGTAAAAAGTAAAATCACTATATTTCAGTGTCTCAGACGCTGAAACGGACAAAATCAGTGTCTGTGACACTGAAATCATGGATGCATCTTTTCAGTGTCACGGTTGGAATATGATTTTACGCGTCACAAAAAATTAATGTTTGATTTTCAGTGTCGGGGGAGAAAATCAGCGTCATAAACTGACTTAGCATGGTATATGCGGCCACGAGAAATGCTTAGTCAGCAGGTACAAGCGTGTCTAAAGTGGGGTACCAAGTGCACAAATTGACTTATCTAAAAAAATCAGATTCATGCTTTTAATTATTTATTTCTTGAGTCCTGGCGAAATTACGTAATGCGAAGCTGCATTCAATTCTGTCAAGTCCTGTCCCCACAAACAGCGTGACGGTCACGCTCACGTGTTTATCGCCCAGCACCCGTTCTTTGCTTCCCCCCATCTCTTTCCTCGACATGCCGCTTGCAGCAAGCATGGACCTATCGCGCTCCGGATCTCAAGCACCCATCCAGGCCATACCCAGTATATTCGACACGCTGCAGAGCCCCACACCAACAGAAACAAGTCGGTATCCGGTAGGTTGAATGAGTCCTCGTCTTGCAAGATAGGCCATTCTCTCGGGGTTCTCACGTACGTCTCAAGATCTCGTCATGTTTCTATTAGGCAGGACTGACGAACTCTGTGATATGTGCGATATGAGTCCCTATATGCGCTGTTTAGCTGGAACCGTATTCAAGTTTGGGGCCATTTCTGGCGTGGCAAGTATGGATTCGAGCAGAGGACATAAAGGTGAGTGTATGTGGTGACCTTTGTCACAAAGCTACTTCACAAGACTCCGTAGGGCGACGCTCAATGGACAGTCACGATTTTCGTGAAGTGTAAAGGGAGTACCTTTATGATGATACGAGGGAAACACAATCACGAAACAAAGACTGTCGTGCATAGTGCAGCGTTCCACGACTCAGTACTCATCCCTATACTAGAAGCACAACGTTATAGTGCAGAGATAGACAGGTCTCCCCCGTGGTGAGCCCATGTGCACCAAACCACTCATGCAACGCTTTCACAAGTTGTGGGAAACCCGAATATTTCCACTGGCCCGTTCACTGACCCTCTTTCCCCTACTGCAGGGGATACTCCAGGGCCCGCCTGCCCCACTCATTGTTCGCAAAATTCCTTCTCAAGAAGGCTGGTACGTTTGTAACTGTCTTCACTTCTACTTTATTTGACATGTTGCTAGCCATGCATTGTTCCGGCCGTCGACGCCTCACATTCCCTACCCCGCTGCTACAGTACTTCGCCGCTGGATGCCTTTGGACACAGGGTCAGCGTACACTGTAGCGAAATGCCCGACCAAAACGACATCTCGGTTGATCGTACCTTCAAGCAGGCTTCAAGTGTATTCGTTTGATGGCTTTCGTACACGCAGGTCCAGTTACTACCCCGGGATTCGCTGCATTCAAGTGTTGCTTTTGCCGTACCCTTACATGGTCATTCTCACAGGCAGAGTCTGTAACTTGTTGGTATAGCGTTTAATGTCAGTTGTTTCGATTGCGACGTGGGATATAAGTACAGGAAATCCGTGCTATCCAACCAAAAAACAAGTGCCCGTGTCGTCATCAAACAGCGTCGTATGACACGGAAATACAGCTACATGACGCTATCAATCAGCGCGTAGAACAATTTTTTTCAGTGATAAGAACGGGTTTATTCAAGGATCAAGACACTTTTTTTACTAGACCAAATGGCATCTTCAGCGTCACATTAAGACACTGAATTTCATTGACTGGCGCTATTTTTCAGTCATTCCAACGCTGATTAAAAGCGTCTCAGACACTCGATACAAGTGTCCTGACTATTTACAGTGTGTCATCGGACTTCGAACTGCATGCCTGTGACATGTGTGATGTTCTGTGACATTCTGTGACTGCCGAAATCTAGGTGGATCGCGGACGTGTAGTAGGGGATAGTACGACCAAGAAAACCAACTCCTACTACAACGTCTATCACCTCCCGCTTACCACCCTAACTCACAAGTCACCATGCACCACTTCGCAAAAGTTACCGATCCGGCTGGTGATGGCAGCACCGTCAGCTACGATATCATCATCAGTACTGGACCCGCACCTGCAGGGGTTCGTTCATCTTATGATGGTGATGTGCACGTCTGGCTATCGGATACCCCCTCGCGACACACGATATCTATCTATATTGAGTCAAGATGGATTGTGTGGGAGCCTACCCGTGCACTGCGGGTCAAGCTCTCTGGTACCGATGTTTACCCCGCTCCCTGCAAATTCTGGGGGTTGAGGTATGTAGCCTCTGAGACGGCTTTTTTTCAGGCATCTGAGGGCGCCCCGAAGGACATAAGTGCTCTGGTATACCTCATTGCAAAGGACGCTGGGTTGAAGTGTACCGGGGGATCGACGGGCTACATACGAAACAAAGCACATACGTCCAGGCGGCGTAGTGGTGACACGCAAGGATCAACATCATTTCCATCGATTTCCGGCAGCTATACAGAATTGGACAAGGGAAAGGGAAGGGAGATGGATTTTGGGATGGCTAGTCCGGAGCCACATCTCACCATGGAGGAGGGCGACGTTAGCATGGAAGACGATCGCAGGGACTTCAGAGGTGTGCCTATACATTTACTGGTTTTACCATGCAGCAATCGACTCTAATTTGCAGACTCCAGGCGCTTACTGGCGCATCCGAGAATCTCTTCATATCCTGCTGCAATTACCCTCGACTGGAGTGCTCATGGAATTGCTACTGTCATGCCGTGGACATGCAAGAAAGTAAGTCCCATCGACCAACTGGAAGATGATGAACTCGATCAGTTATGCTCACCATCACGCAGGATGCAGTGGCGACAGCCTTCATGGCGGGTTCACGGAAGGCGTCCGAAGTAAACCACCACTACCAGATGTTGCTAGAGCTTGAATCGCGCGGGGAGCCGTTAAGGAAATTACATCTAGAGATCCGACAAGCCCTAGCACAAGGCACTGCAGTGCTAGTGCATGGGTGGGAGCCTCAACAGGCCACGGAGTTCAGCTTGGAGGACATTGGAACATACCGACCACCTCTGTCCCAGACGATTAAGTGGCAAGGTGCAACATATGACATTTTCCAAAGCAGATGTCTGATTATATGGCAGATGCAAAGGAACGGGCAAAATTATTGAAGATGCCACCATCGGCACGTTCGTATGCAAAGCAGATCGTCGAGGGCTCTCTTGGGCAGTTCGTGCTTGCAGCAGCTGATCCGGAACGCTGCTTAAACTGCCTAGATCTGCCTTCCCTCATCCCGGACATCCCGCCCTTCCTAAGGTAAGCAATTGTTACAATACATATGGTTGCTTTCACTATACCTAACAACACTCCGCAGAGGCATTCTGGACGACAGAATGGCTCTGATGGCCTCTGGAACGGAGGCATACATAACTGGAAAAGGGGAAGCGACCAAAGGCGACTGTTCGGGTTTGAACGGTCTGCAACTCATGCACTTTGACGCCTGGCGGTCATGTGCATGGGATGTCATTACTCATGGGGGTTTCCTAACCTACCCTCACCACGATGCGACCGGGTTTCTTACTTACAGTTATGTCCAGGCAGGTGCAAAAATCTGGGCGTACATACATCTGGACAAAGTAGACG
The DNA here is from genome assembly GCA_024613185.1 of Pisolithus microcarpus. Lineage (NCBI taxonomy): Eukaryota > Fungi > Basidiomycota > Agaricomycetes > Boletales > Pisolithaceae > Pisolithus > Pisolithus microcarpus. Next base: position 681,386 of record JANFAI010000022.1, on the reverse strand, counting down.
AGTTGAACAGCCACGACGTAGCCACCAAGTGGAATGCTTACTACAAGCATCCAATGGCTACTGAGACATATGACAAAAATGTCATCATAGGTACAGTGCTACTCGAGAAGGGGGCCGTTCTGTAAGTCCAGTTATTTTCTCCGTCTTCAGGGGACTGGTAGGTGACTGACTCACAATAGGATCCAACCACCCGGTGTAAACCACATGGTTTACACCCCAGTTCCCACCGTCATGTCTGGAGGCCACTTCCTGACGTATGAGGCAATGCACCTGACGGAGATGGCACTCACGCTTGACTTTGGGTTGGGAAATGAGGACATGCAGCATGCAACGAACGCTCTGCATCCTGGTACACTCAGGAAAGTGTATCGCATGGCGATTGCACTGCCAACATTGGTCCTCGAGCGGCGTAAGCGGACCAAATGGGTCTTTCACTTTGGTTCTAACTTTCTCATAGCCCTATTTCCTAAATGATCCATCATTGCACTAGCATCGATCGTGTCAACAGATCCCCGATCCTTCAGTGTTGATAAGTATGACGAAGGGGTCCGGCTGAAGGTCAAGGATGCGCTTGTCGTGGAGATTGCTGGGGAACGTGCTCGGGCCCTCTATGTCATGGATGGAGTTATGAGGCGATGGAATATCACTGACCCCTGGAAGGAGATGCGTAAGGGCTTGTGGAGGGACCCAGGTCCTTTGCAAGATCTTGCATTTTTAGGATCAATGTAATGTGTGTGGTGACAGTGAATCGTTACTCTCCTCGATTGCCTATAGATCTTCGCATTTCCCTGGGTGGTTTGCATCGGATTTGAATGCAACCAGATATATATACCGAGTCTAGAGTGAGAAACATCTACTCAGCCTAATGTATATCCGAAATATAATAGTACTGCATGGTGTCACCCTGGAAAATGTGGTCCGGAATCCCAGATGGAAACCTCTCATACCTTGAGCTTCAGTGCTGTGACTTAGCGGGTGAAGGGGAAAAAAGATCGAGTGACGTGGCGGATGGACTAGTCAAACAAACTCCTACACGTGACGAAGCTCTACAAATAGTAGTACTACCGCTGCGGTTATTCACGAGCTCAGGTCGCAAATCTCGTATCGATTCGAAGGGGAGAGGTACTATCGCAGGGTTGGTGGCAATTGGCGTGGCTATCATTCTCTCGAAGCTATGAAGGCGTTACGATGAATGGATAGTGCGGTATACGTGGTACATGCGGAGAGCAGGATTAACTCTGCAGTACGTTTGTATGTGAAATTGAGGGAGGGAATATATACTATGGCCGTATGAATACGCGATGTTCCTGTACAATGACTAGAGGAAGGACAGAGGAGATGGTACCTCTCTGGACCCACCAGATATGCATGTTGATATCTGCCCGGGCTGAGGGCCCTGGGGATGCGTCAGAAGAGTACAGAAACTTATGACATATGACCAAACGCAGACCTCTTTCACACCTGTCACGAAATGTATATCGCGCGCATCATGATCGGGAGAATGCGGTGTATGTTTTCGTAGCGGAGGCTAGCAATGGGAGACCAATCAATATTTGCGCCGAAGATGACTTGCAGGGTTAATAATGCAGGAAATGTGGCAGTACCTAGGCAAACCCATCATGTACAGTAATGGACCGGCACTTGCGCCAACATAAAATACTAAACCACCTGCGTATGAAAGTATCTGTGTAATCTATGTAGCAGTAAGATATTATAGTAAGGAGCAATATTATACAAAGAACTAGAATACTACACCGTAACGTGGACGTTTCACAGCGCTTGAATTAGTATTCAGAATCTGCAATTTTTTCAGGTATATTGCTAACAGGTTTTCTGGAACTCACCATACCACTCCAGGATTGTCAGATGCGCTGTTCTTTATGATATAACCTGCAGGCAAGTGGTACAACTATACATGACTGCACGAACGAGACTTGCCAGAGGGATGCCGGTGAAGCATGTCCTGTGCACCCATTACACTCACTTTATAATGATACTAAGAAATACAAGACGGACAAGCTACCATCACACAGGACGAAATCAAGGTGGTATATATATATTGAGTTCCTGTGGCCTGCTATCGAGGCCATTGTTCCGGAATCTACGGCGCGATGGTCAATCAGCTACTGAGCCACATTCGAGCAGTATAGGTGTAGGAACGGCGGTGAATTGGGTGGGCTCGCTGTTGTGATGGCGGATGTTCCCTGGATGGTCTTCGACCAGTTCTCCAAGTCACTTCTGCGGCTCCTGGATGATATGAAAGTCATCTTCCGTGATGCGAACTTGGTCCATGAATCCCGTGTGTAAAAGGTGCAAGTATCATAGGTTGGACGACCTCCCTGAAGCTCAATTAGCACTTAACTAGGTGTTGGATCATCTCGACTTGGATGCCATCAACGATGAACGTTGGTTCATTGACGTTGGCTTGGATTAGGCCGGCCAGACCATGTGGTCACTTGGTTCGTGGGTTGTCAGAACATCCTCAGCCAGACCTCCCACGGAACCGTGACCCATCTAATGAAGTCCAAAAAATTGCGTTGCTCACAGATTGTGCTGGATTCAGAACTGAAGTGACATAGCAGATACAGGACAGCAACGACTCTTCCACTGGTGAGGCCATCTCTTTCGGCTTTTGCTTCATAGGAGCATACCATATGCAAGTGTCTATTCCATTCAGTGTACCTGACCATTTCTCATTCAACTCTTCCTCTTTAGGGTTCTTCTGGCCTGAAACAAAGTCTGAGGATGTTGCCATTTTCAACTGGACATGGTGGCAAGAGCCTTTGAACATGACCCTCCTAGATTATTCAAGCCGTCGAAGAATGGGCGGATGGCAACTTCCAGCCCACTTTCCATCAGTTTGATCTGCAAGCCAATGAGCATTTCAAGGGTGTACAAGGCACTCGACCTCGCAGACCTTATGTCTGTAATGGTAGCAGAACAAATAAATGTGACACGCATATCTCTCAAGAAACCGCTCGCGATCGAACTTGCCGTCCAGGGCTTGAATCTAAAGTGAAGTTTGATACAAGAGTCTGGTTGCAATACCAAGGTATTGACTGCGAGCGCTACTATGATATGATGGACCTACAAAACCACGATTTGATCCTCCGTACATCCTTCTTGTACCGGCACAAAGACGTGGTCGGATTACACGGGCCGCAATCAGTGATTGGCAGCACGGTCCCAATATGTGATGCCGCGGCTTCATCCTTATCCCTAATATCCACAACTCAGATGCGTTATAGATATGTGTGTCACATTAAATAAGAGGACTAGCGTTTTAATGTTAAAATTTATACACACTTTCTGTCGACCGCATTTCGACACCTCGGACTCTGGACCCCGTCGTAAACAAAATAATTCCTTACTGTCGTTTTTGAGTTGTTTCCACTATCCATGGACCATTGGTTACGTAATCCACCAGTACGGGGAGCCAACCCGCCTTACAAGTTACCCGCAAAACCACAGGCACATGGTACTCACAGGCATTTCCCGAGTGATCCCAGTCCACGCGACCTACCGCAGTGCTTTAGACTTAATTACCGCGTAGCGTTGAGTCGTTGAAGGCTCAGTAAGATTATCTTTCCGTGGTTTGTTTAGTTCGCCTTGGTTCGTCTACGGTTCGTCTTTGGTTCGTCTCTGGTTCGTGTGGGCTGGTCCAAATTATTTGCCATGGATCCACCCAAAGGTTCTCCTGAGACTCATCTCCAGAGTGGACTTCTTCAACTGTCTTCTCTAATTTGACGTTGGTAGAATGTCCTGTGAGCCTCTCTCTGAGACTGGAAGACACACCGTGCCATTATCCCGTCACGCACATAACATTGATGTAAGTCCTCGAAGTGTGCAGTACGACATCCTTTTTTCCTTTTGATACATAGACTAGCAGATACCCGTGGCTTTGCCACTAGTACTCGGGCACCTCAAAGTTACCAGCAATCCGTGCTCAAGCGCTCACTGCTGGAAGTGTATGATTATGCAATTCAACTCCCACGGCTGAAATGCTTGCTTATGTAAACTGACTCGCATTCGACCCCACCTTCATCCTGTAGTATAGAAGATAGGAAGGAGGTCACAACGAAAACCAATATTCAAACGGTATCCTTCCCCTTCGAAAATTATAAACTTGTGCTTAGACTTCGCAGACGTTCGGCTATTTCCAACTCGTGGGACTTTTGGGACGTGTTTTGTCTGTTGGTTGGCTTGTCCGGCATAAATGAAACGCTTTCTCCGAATTCCGCAATGACGTGAAGAGATTCAGAGTGAAATCTCCGCGAAAATCAGAGCCCTCTTCTGCCATCCAGGGGGACTCTCCACCTCAGCCGCAGCATGGCTCTGCGAACATCATCATCGGAAACTCACCAATTCCAGCAACTCGTGTCCTGGAGAGCTCTGAACCCCTACCCCACCGCTTCGAATGCCAGCCCCATCTTCCGCAGGTCATGTAGCTCGAGCCGAGGCCCGAATTCGGAAGGCCAATGCAGAACTTCTTACTGTCCTTTTCAGGTAACTTGTCCACATGAGAAATTCTCGCCGGAAAACGCACCCCATACTCGGTCGACCACACTGCCTCACCGGAATATAATAAAAAATATAGCATTTGACTCGGACAGAATTGTAGAATACAACTGTGTAGGACCGAGTTACAGAATCCGAAGTTTCTAAGTGCTATGTGCATTGAAGGGTTTTTGACTTCGGAGTAAGTCCCATGGTCCCGGCATTTTGAGATACTAAGATATCTGATTCTGGAACACATTCCCTGGACCTCTCGGAGTCCAGCGATATACTTTTCTTGCAATTCTGGCCACTCATTGGGGTGCTAAGGCTGACCGAAGATCACGAATGTTTTTTTTACAAATTTCCCACAGTGGCGACCTCACTGAAAACGACAGTAACGTGATGTGGCCCAAATCTTCGTCTTTGGCGTCCATTATCGTCTCTGGGCCATCCACCTCTGTATGGGGGTCGAATGACAATTCGCACACTATGAAATAGGGGGAAAGCCACCGCGCATTTGGTGACCCGGAAAGGGACACAGCGAGATCAGCGGCAGCAGAAACGAGGGGGGAGAGAGAATTTGTATATTTATATACCGCAACCAGTAGACTACTACTAAGTGCATAGTACGTGAAGTTTAGTACTACATTTCGTACATAATTTTTTACTTCAGATATGGGCTCTGTTTTTATTCTTTGTCAATATATGAAGTTTCGACGACCATACTTTGGATCCCGATACTTCCCATTTGGGACAACATTCACACACAAGCAACACGACTGCGAACTTATCAAACTGTCACCAACATTCTTTCCACTGACGATACTTCAAATGGTGCCAATATACAGATGTCAGATTAAATTTTGAATTTCCTATTCACATTTCCCACTACATCTACACCCAGTTTAAATTCTGCTCGCCGCGTTGTGAAGGTTGTCACCGCCGCTCGCGGCATCTCCCGGGTTTTCTTATCGACCGCGTATTTCCGCACGGTAATACTTCCTTTGGACATCGAGTGAGCAGAATTGGCATGGAAGCACTGCTTCTTCGATTTGGCGTGGAACTTGGAGACGTATTACGACGTTCCACGGCCGGCAAAATCCTTCCGTCCACCCTAATCTGCTTGAAGTGTTGTCGCTCTGTCGTTGGCAGGGAATCCACCGCATTTAAAACCCTGTCGACGACGCCGAGAAATCCTTGATAACCCTCGAGAAATTCCGTCCAGCCGTACCTGCGGCTCACGCCTTGTCTGCCTCTCCAAACTGGTTCATCTGTAACCAAGACTGCGAGAACAGTCATCTAGCCCAATGGGTTCGGAAAGCACTAGTGGAATTACAAACGACGAGAAACACAATGGCATTTCTGTGTCGACCAAGGAAATCGATACCGCCGCCCAACTAGCCGCTGGGTTGTCCGGAACCTTGGACCCTGAGGAGGCTCTGCGCATACGGTTCGTGTAGCATGCTATTCTGGCCATTCGGCTGTGTTTGAACAGGCTTCAGCAAAAAAATTGATAGGCATATCCTTCCTTTGATGTGTAGTAGGTTGCTACAGAGTTCGTTGACTTTATACTGAACGAATCACAGTGTTATACTGGTGAGCATTGCAGGGTGGAAACGTGCTCGCCACCAACGTTACATCCAGGGTGCAGTTCATGGACAAAACGACGCTAGGAAACGCTGCCGTCCTTGGAATTGAGTGAGGCTTGTAACCCATTCACTGAGCTTGTCTTCACGTGACCTTCAGGACAGCCGCGAACCTGTCGGTAAACCAGTAAGTCCCATTATCCTTCCCCCACAAAGATGCTGACGCCTGCACTGAGGTACAACTGGTAGGGGAAGCGCTTGTTCCCGGTTGTGCTAGATCCAACATGTCTTTATATAGGCTTGGGACCATTTTCTACCTCAGCTATCTGCTCTTTGAGTATCCGCAAAACCTCGCCTTACAACGACTTCCAGTTGGAAAATGGATGAGGCATGTCGTTCCCATTTTTTCCGTATCCCCTCGCTCACCTGGTTAGCACAAATATATTTGTCTGGGCTATCGCATTGTCATGTCACGCTGCTTGCAAGAATTTCACGGGATTGTTTATCGTGCGGTTCATCCTCGGCGTGTGTGAGGGTTCCATCACGGCTGGCTTCTTGATCGTCAGCGCAATGTTTTATACTCGCAAAGAACAAACTTTGCGGGTGGGGTACTGGTGTACGTGCAGCCGTTCCATAGATTATGGCTCCTGATCTCAGTGGACATGTTCAGTCATGATGAACGGTACTGGTATGGCTGTTGTTGTCGAGACATCCGATTACCAGCTGAGGGATCCACAGCACAGATCATGGCTGGACTCATTGCATACGGCGCACTGCATATCCAAACGAGTGGCTTCGAACCGTGGCAGTGGTTGGTGTTTTTGCCCACTCACAGCCTAATCATTGCTGGAATATCTGATATAGGTTTATGATAATTACTGGTACCATAACATTACTACTGGCCATATCCTATTGGTGAGTCGTGTGTGCTTCCCTACGATGGTACCTACCTCGATGTCAGGTTTTTGTTTCCTGACTCACCAACCACTTCGTGGTTCCTCACACCTGACGAGCGTGTGAAGGCTGTCCAGCGGATCAAAGTGAGTCTTCAATCATACCAGGTACTACTTACTTAGTCGTTCTAGGGAAACCAAACCGGCGTTGAAAACAAGCACTTTAAGAAGGAACAGTAAGCGATTCATTATCGGTTCCATCAGCCATCGATATACCTCAGACACAGATTCATCGAAGCTATCCGTGACCCAAAGACATGGCTTTTCGCCGCATTTTCAGCCTTCGACAACATCCCAAACTCACTTACCAACCAACAATCGCTCCTCGTGGCCTCACTCGGGTTCACTTACTTTCAGACGACTCTCTTGACGATGATACCGGGAGTCGTCGAGATTCTGACCATTTACTCCGGTGTCAAGCTGGCGGCATGTCTCAAGAATGGGAGAGCGTACGTGGGTGCTATATACTTCGTGCCGGCTTTGGTAGGTATCGCGTTAGTGAACCTCCTGCAATGGAGTGACACGGGTGGCTTATTAGTGGGACAGTTCATGAGTACGTGCACTTTGGCGGTGTATCGTTACGCATGAACGGGAGCTCACGCTTCCACAGCCGGTGTCAGTATCACGGGATTTGTGCTTGCCTTATCCTGGCTCGGTAATGTAACGGCCGGCCATACCAAGAGGGTAAGATTTTGCTTCGTTAGATCTTTTTAAGGGCATTTCATTTCAAGTCGTCTTTTTCAGGTGGTCACCAACACCATAATGTTGTCGGCTTACTGTATTGGAAATGCTGTCGGCCCCCTCATGTGGAAAGCTCCGTATAAGCCACGGTACGCGTATTCGTTTAACCCCAGCTGGTTAGTTATACGCTTCACGCGCAACTTGCAGCAACCATATCCCCTGGGCTGTCATAGCCGTATGCTATTGCGTCTGTCCAATAATCCTGCTCGTCATCCGTGTTCTTCTCGACAGAGAGAATAGAAGACGGGACTCTGAGCCTTCGAACGAAGTCGCAGAGTACTATATCGAGAAGGTAACGGAAGACGGTAAACGGATCAAGGTCAAAGTCGACAAGGTGAAATGGCCCCTCCCCCACGTTGCTTGGTTTTGTTCTTTGCACGTTACCTCAGCCACTGATATATATTTTTCTTCTGATAATTCCAGGAGTTCATGGACTTGACGGATTGCCAGAACCGTGATTTCAGATACGTCCTGTAGTCGCCTTTCTTATTCTGTTATGTATTTGGAAAACTACGTAGGCCATGTTTGTATGTGTGAAATACAAAGGAATGGTGAAACCGGTGAAACGTGAAATGCTGCTGGATGATCTTTCTTGTGAAATTCGCTCGTCGCCGTTCCCTCAGAGGTTACGTTGAATATTACATAATATCCGCCCTTCGTAACGACCAGACTCTTCTGGAAGCTGTCTGGATCAGGCGTTCTCGTGGAGAAATCCACCTTGGCTTGAGGATCATGGCGTTAGGGAGGCGATGTGAGTGCTGTTAAAGGAAGAGCGTCGCCGCCAGGAGAACTCCGAAAGAGATAGAAGCCGACAACTTGTGCCGGTGGTTCGGGCGCGAGCTTTGTGTGGTTGAGTTTTCTTTGTGGCGACCACAGTACTATGACTAATAATCCGACCACGTTCGGACGTGCTAAAACAAACTCGTTTCCGCAGTGATTGTAAGTCCGTTATTGTCGCCGATACAATCATTGGGTAACTTCTTTCTATTAGATTCCATATGTTACCTTATTCTAAGCAACAGAATGAGGCTGTCCGTGCTTTACGAGATCTTTGGCAAACTCCCCTCGTTTCTCACAACGCGGCGAGCAGAATTTAAACTGGGTGTAGATGTAGTGGGAAATGTGAATAGGAAATTCAAAATTTAATCTGACATCTGTATATTGGCACCATTTGAAGTATCGTCAGTGGAAAGAATGTTGGTGACAGTTTGATAAGTTCGCAGTCGTGTTGCTTGTGTGTGAATGTTGTCCCAAATGGGAAGTATCGGGATCGAAAGTTATGACGCTATGACGCTATGACGCTATGACGCTGCATCTGTAACATTAATAATACAATAAATATTTTCTGGCAGCACGCAACTTTTTTTTTTCCTGCCTCCGCGCAATTTTTTTTTTTGGCACAACTTTTTTTTGCTTTTTGTTTCTGTATTTAAGTCAGTTTAATCCGGGAAAATTTCAGTGGCTGTGCAGCACAGCCACTGAAAACCCATTTGCTCCGCTGACTAAGCAGAGGGGTCAGGGCTGCACACTCTCGTTTACCACTCTTTAGTACCTGTATTAGTGCTACTGTAGGCAAATGCAGGATGATATCTATGGAATGGACCAGAAAAAATATGTATCTCATATGGAAATGAGCCCGAATGTGTGAGTCCAATGGTGTGGTGGCCATTTTGGGCCGTGGCAGCGGTCACGCGACCCCCGCTCGGGGTCACTGCGCACAAGCGCGCAGTAGCATGATTTGCGCTTAGCCGACCTTACGCCTGCTTTATGTCACTTTACAATTGATTTCGCACTTTACCGGCCTTTCTGGGCGCATTTTCAGTACTTTCGACCACTTTTCACTAGCTAGGACAGTAGATACATGCAGTTAGATTGTTAACATAGCTTATTGGGCCCCTCTGGAACCTTGCTGCCCATGTGCTGCCCTGCAGAGCCCCCTTGACCAAGTCACCCACCCTCACCTGCCAGGGGCTTCGCCTTATCGGGTAATTCCCACAACACCGCCACCTGGAAACTTCTCGCCTTGCGCACAGCGACCCCTCTGCTTAGTCAGCGGAGCAAATGGGTTTTCAGTGGCTGTGCTGCACAGCCACTGAAATTTTCCCGGATTAAACTGACTTAAATACAGAAACAAAAAGCAAAAAAAAGTTGTGCCAAAAAAAAAAATTGCGCGGAGGCAGGAAAAAAAAAAGTTGCGTGCTGCCAGAAAATATTTATTGTATTATTAATGTTACAGATGCAGCGTCATATCCCACACGGTTTTATGGTCGGACATTTACTCCGGAGGCGCCTCTGGGAGGCGGCAGGAACCTTGCTTGTTGATGGGGAATGAATATGTGATGGGTGTTCGTGAAACATTTCCCATTTGTATTACATAATTTATGTTGGTATGTTGTGGCGGATGAATCGATGAGATGTTTATCACGGCGTTGAAGAGACTTGCCTTTCGAGAGAGAGAGAGAGAGAGAGAGAAAATATCTATATTTATATACCGCAACAAGTAGACTACTACTAAGACGCGGTGCCTTCGGGCACATGGAGTAAAGGGTAACTTGTATACTACCTAATGGTAAGTCAAAGGGGGAAGCGAATAGTTTACAGTATGCTTGTAACGTAGACAGTATAACGATGACTGTGGGGGGAACTCGTATTGTCTGGTATATTACTGTAATAAGGCAAGAGTGAAATAAAGGGAATACAATAGACTTTCTCATATTATTAGCTTGGAACATGTTTCATACATTGTTGTTCTCGTCCATGGCATGCCTTATGCAAGTTTCGTGTTACATTAGCAATCTATGTTTTTGGATTATATACATTGTTGCTTTAGTACTGACAACATATTATGTGCTCGTGGCAAAAACCGTACTGGACAAGGACAGAGTTTCTGTCATCCGACGGTTCCCACAGCAAATATGGTGCTGGATAAACCTCACCAAGCAAGGTAATAATGTACAGACAGTATTGCATAAGCGCACCACAAGAGTCCATTTTTTCCATTTTTGTTGGTCGCCATATCTGTCCGTGTCGAGGTAGATGATATGGAGAATGTTGGGGGGTGGTATGCTGAGGATGAGTGCGCGGTGTGAGGGGGGAGAGGGAGAGGGAGAGGACGGGTTCAACAACGGGAAATTAGAGGAAATGATGCAGGTGGTGAGGATGAAGGTGGGCGTGAAAGTGATGCTGACGTCTGAGCACACAGATCCTGCAATACACTTTTGACAATGCATAACCATACGTTGGCCCGATCGATCTGGTCGAATGCGCCATTGATGCGCGCGTTCACTTTGTGTTGTATCAGTCTTCGCAACATTCGAGCGTCCTCGTCCTCATTGCCGTGTAGCATCACTGCCGGGGAGACAGAAGAGGACTGAGCAGAACTAATGCAGGAGGAGTTTTTGCTGTTCGGTGGCGAGGGGTCTACGGATGAGGAGGTATTTCTGTTTGGAGGACCAAAGTAGGCAGAGGGTGTGCTACCATCAGGAGAGGATGCGAAAATGTCGGGGTATACTGGGACGCATCGTGAACGCAGATTTTGAACCATGACTTCCCGAACCTGGCGCCGTCATCAGCAGAGGGGTAAGAGGCACCTAGTGCAGCGAACTTGCCTTTACAGTCCGTCGTATCAGGCGGTCGGTGCGAAATATCGAGAAAGTCACAGAGGTAACCAGCTTTTCGACCTTAGAAACACCATGAGTCGTAGGCACCCAGGTCAGTGGACTCGAGCCTACCCCACGCAGACATTCTTCGATGTTTGAGAGGTCTTTGCTTGCAACAGATAGGATGGACGAGATGTTGTACGGTTCACGTTCTGCCTCAGTGAGAGTCGGTGACCGCCCGAGCGACGAGGGGTCTTGTTTTGCCTCTCTTCCAACGGCACAGTTGGGGTCGTCCAGATCATAACAGAGCTGAAAGCTCAAGGGCTTATCCGTCGTAATCTTTCTCTTCAGCCATGTCTTCAACTTCGATGCACTGCTCCTTCCCACTTTCTCTTGCCGCTTCCGGCTCTTCAAAAAGATCCGGAGAATTGGCTCTTTTGAAGGGACTTTCTCCTCAAACGAGCTCATAGTATCTCTCGCAAGTAACTCCCGCTCAATCTCGATCAAATTGGCGAGGTGCATCTTATACGTTGACGAGTCTGCGCTCACAATGAACGAGTCCAACCACTCGGGCCACGGCACCGCTCGGGCCCCGTTGGCAGCCGTAGTCACGATTGTCTTGGGCGGTATCACCTCCGTCAACGCAGCGACGGAAGGATACTTGTCCTGGTTTGCCTCCTTGGGTCTCGGCAACACCTTCATCTCTACTGTTTCGCCCTCGACAGAGGTCGTTTGCGAGTCCTCGGAACCTCGCAGAGAGCGTTTGTGTGCGAAAAGATAGGCCAGGGTGCGTGTATTCCCACGTGCGCGAAGGGATTCTTCTGCTTCCTGGGACGCAGTACTCCACAGACGATCTGCCGCCTTTAAATCCTCGCGCATGCCACGAAGCTCTTGCGTGACATTGTGGACTTGTCCGAGGAAGTGAGAGAGGATATCCCCGCCAAGTTGAGACGTTTCGGCGACAGCGGACTCGAGATTGTCCAATCCACCGTGGTCTGGAACGAACTGTGCTTCAGTGGTGAGGTACTGGATATTATTCAGCAGCCGCTCGAATGTCGACGTCACATCGAAGTCAGCTGGAAGGCGACTTGCCGGACCAGTGGCCTCTCTGGAAACGGGGGGACTCGCCCAGTCGGCGAGGGAAGTGACTGACGGAAGCTGGTTGAACGAGTTGGGGCAAATGGTGTGATCAGAAATGGAGGATTGCGGGCGGTTTGCCGGACCATCCAGGCGAAACGCAGACCGGAATTGGGGCTTCGCTACTTCGTACGCGGTGAGACTGATCGAGCGAAACAGCCAAACAGGCATCTGAATGCAGAAAATTTCGATCAGATATGGGACTTACCCTCGAGAATTCTTCTGATTTCTGATAGATCCGGTTGTATCGCAATCGAGGAAAGCTAAAAGTACATCAATACATTGGCCATGCTCGGCAGCTACATGAACACATGTCTCTTCGTTTTTGTCACGTGCAGACAGTGGTGCCCGGAGGTCCCGGATGAGGTGTAAGGCGAAGCCATACAGGCCACTGCCAGAGTGAGGAGCGTCGGATACGCGAGCAAGACGAGCGAAGCAGTGGAGAGGAGTGAACTGTTCTTGAGTAGTAAATAAGCTGACATCGGCGCCAGCACGGTACAGGGCGTCGAGCATTTCGATGGAAGGATTTGGCATAGAGACACAATAGTGAATGGCGCCCCATCCTTCGACATCGGGTACATTTACAACAACAGGTCCGTTTTCAAGAGGAGAAGGTTCGAACGATTTTGGAGAAAACAACAGGGAGTAAAGCATAGGAAGATCAGCGGTGAGTACAGTGCGTACGATGTTGTCGGTGATAAGCGAGATGCATTCAGGAGAAAAGGCGGTCGGAGGAGGATCGTACATCATCGGAAATGCGGACGCATCTGGAGACAATTGATCGATGTCGACACAGGACGGTTGGCAGAGCGCTTTCTTGTTTCCATTCTAACCAAGCCAGTGGTCAGTTTATCAGTACGTGAAATTAGAACAACTGTAGAGAAGCCACCTTGAATTCGGACCAACGGGAAGCACGCAAAGCGTGTTCGCATGCCCAGAGAATGCTGGGATGTGGTAGTGCAAACTGGATGGGAGAACGGTGGTTCCGATCTCTAAGATCTGGACGAGCACCATGAGAAAGCTGTGGGTCCATCAGATAGAAGCCCTTTCAACGGTAAAACAAATACATGTACCAACTGTTGAACGACTTCCAAGCTGCCTTCACGTGTGGCATCTATGCAGAATCAATCAACAGTTGAGATGAGGGGGATAGACAGACATCGATGACTTACACATGAGGGGAGTTGCGCCGTCTGTGTCCATGCCGTCGACAGAAATCGCTCCCGCACTATAGTCGAGCAAGAGTTTGACTACTTGGGGCACACCCAACCATGCAGCCATGCCTAGCGGAGTGACATCGTTGATGGATTCCTGTGGGGCATTCAGCGTGTAGAGGGATATGTCAGGGTGTAAGAGTGCTATTCGAAGGACAGTGAGACGGTCCTCCGACATAAACGACGCGTCAGACGCGTTGATCGTCTCCCATCTCATGAGAAAACATGAGTCCTCCAGCGATTGGTGACTGGGCGTGCCCAAAAACATACCTGTCAGCTGTGAGCGCACAAGTCAAGATAGTGCGACCGGAGCTGTCAGACGTGTTGATGTCGGCGCCTGCCCCGAGGGCGTCACGCACGGCACTAGCGCAGCCCTCGGAGGCTGCCTGGAGGAGTGCAGACTTTTCACAGGAGCGTTGTACTCGACTCATGGCAAGTTGTGAGGGGATCGTAAAATGACTGGCAATTCGACGCCGTGGAGATGGGAAATATAAAAGAACTGGAAGGGCTGTGTGGAGAAAAGGAAGACGGGTGGAGTAGGTAAGCAGTTACAGCGAAGCCGGTGAGGAGAAGAGGGGGAAATGACTCTCTTTTGGAGATGCCAGTGTACGTGACCGAGGCCGAGTCGGATTTTATAAAACGTGTTTATATGAACATTCAACAGGACGCTTTTATCAGAAATAAATAAATGTGCTCCATCCAGTCGGGACTTGCGCTACTTGACACTGACTCTCGCGAAAGACGACATTGCGGCCCGTCGACGCACGGACGAACATTGCCCCTTTTCTCTAGCTCGGGGCAATGCTTACGTTGTGAATTTCCCGATCTCATGTCCAAAAGTGAAGTAACGACACGAGGTTTCAGTGCTTCGTTAGAGAGGTTCCAGTGGGGCCGGACGCTGCGAGAGCTGTGACCAAATAATACCGATATTCAGTAACATGCTTATTTTCGAATGTGGCCAACCATTCAAGGACACGTCGCTCTTACTTACCAACTCGGGAAGTGCCGCAGGCGGCGGCAGAAACCTTGCTTGGCCCAGAAGCTGAGCGCATTCACAGATATGAATTATTGGAACAGGCTTTTGAGGGCTCACAGCCCAATATAAAAATTACAAGTACATACTTGTAGTCATGGGTTTTCAGGTATAACATTCAAGAGCTCTCTTCGAGTGGTACTGGAGCCTTCACCTGTGTGTCACCATTCACATCACATATTAGTAACGACGATGTGACTCGATCTTCGTTACTAATTAGAGAGAGAATCTAATACTACACTGCTGCAGCACTTGCTGCAGCACTCAGCAGTGACTTAGTGGTGAGAAAATTACGAGGTAGATAGGGCAAGATTAGATCAGCTGGTATGCTAATAGATAGTGGCGCAGCATTATATAATCGTTGCGCAATCTGCCGAAACACACGCCGGTACCGCCTCCCGACAACACGTCACCTGTGCCTGCTGTTTCCCACGATGTCAGGACTGTCGTGCTCGCTGTTGTCCACGACGAGCAGCGTATCTTGCTTGATTATGGGCCAAATTTAATGCAGTTTTCTTTATATATGATTAGCACTGCGTTATCAACATACTAGATAGTGTTAATTAGGGTAAAAACATAATAAAGAGTACTATTGCGAGTGGGCTGAAAATCAACCACCCAGGTATCCCTGGAATTATAATTCCGACGCGGGGCTGTGTCAGGTACAGTGTCGGACCCTAAGCGGAGTTCGTACTTATCTCTTATTGCCTTCCTCACTGCTGGCGATGGTGAGCATGGCGCTGCATGCCACCCTTCTATGGCGTTAAATCTGCACATTTATTCCGCCGCGTTTTTTTGCACCTGCCGCGTTTTTTTGCACCTGCCGCGTTTTTTGTACCTGCCGTGTTTTGAAAAAAAAATACGAGAGGAAGTGCAAAAACATTTTTTTTTTTTTTGGTTTGGAGCCCACCACTGGTGTAGAATGAACGTCAAAATATAAGTGATGTAGCTACTAACTACTGGCGGCGTCACACAAAATAAGGATTATCTTGTGAACAGCGAGGCGTGCCAAGATGATTCTGGTGTCATTTTGAAGCTATGGCCAAGTAGTATGACCTGTAAAATAGCAAGATGGACGGTTGAGAAATGGTGGAGAGTAATACAACATACCTGATGCTGGACACAGCTTCGAACGAAATATGGAATATCTCGTGAATGGTGAGGTGTGTGGTGATGATATTAGTATCAACTGAAAGCTGTGAACGAGTAGTATAATCCTGTAAAATAGCGAGACATGTGGTTGAAAGAAGGTAGAGATACAACATACCTGATGCCGGACATGGCTCCGAACAAAATGTGGAATATCTCATGAATGGAGAGTGTGGTGTGATGATATTAGTATCATTTGAAAGCTACGAGTGAGTGCTATGACCTTGTAAAATAGAAAGATGGGAAGTTGAAAGGCGGTGGAGATACGACATACCTGATGCTGGACATAACTTCACACAAAATATGGAATATCTTCTGAACGGTGAGACGTGTGGTGATGGTTTTGGTATCACTTGGGGGCTATGACAGAGTAGTAACATCCTTTAAAATTGCAAGATGCACAGTGGAGCAGCGCGGTGGTCTTTTGGTCGTATGATGATGTGCCAGCACACGCACCTCTGTCCGTGTTTCTTCCGTGCTGACTAAGCTCTACGCGACATCCTCGTCCTTGTCCTGACTACGCATGCCTCCTCAAAACCGGGTTGCAGACCCAGATAACTACCTGCGCTTTCACCCAACTCCTGTCCTTCATTTAGCACACCCCCAAAAGATTTCCATCTTCGTTTAGTGCAGTAGTGTACTAATTGTTCCTTACTAAGCCTATACTTGAATGCACTTTCATTTTAGTCATGAGTTTTGGTACCAAAAAACAGGAAGTATAGACAATGCAACTACTGAAAGTGCCCAAAATAATGCAGCCCTTTGTGTTTTTGCACTTCTTCCTGTATTCTTTAAAAAATGCAGCGGGGGTACAAAAAACACGGCGGGGATACAAAAAACGCGGCAGGGGTACAAAAACGCGGTAGGTGCAAAAAACGCGGCGGAATAAATGTGCAGATTTAACGCCATACCCTTCTGCTCGATGGCCATGCTCTCTTGGCCTCATAGGCCATCTTGTGTTAGATTTTGGCAAGTCGTTCGTAGTCTTCGTTTGTTAAGTAATGTTACAGATGCAGCGTCATACAACCTAGCTGATGCATCCGATGTATACGCATCACCGTTGCAGCTTGCATAACTTCTTCACCGTGATATTGCAGTCAACGTAGGGCATATCATGTCATGAGATCGAATTCCCCCTGGCACGTTGACGGACGTCACAAACTCACCCGGTGGGGGGTGTCTGTGTTGCGCAGATCGAAGTATTTGACATGGTAGATTTGCGATGGAGGAAAAAATAGCAGCACTTCCGAGGAAAGTAACTCACAATGGGCTCTACGTAATTATTCGAAGCAATACTACACCAAACTACCAAATGCAAACCATCAATCCATGAACGCCTAACGAATCAACGAGTCCTTTAGCCAACCTCCTGAATCATGCTCACCAGCAGCACCAGGAGAAGTGTTTCCCTGTGAGCCAGTTGATGGTCTTGTTGATGGAAGTTTCGAGTTTCTCCTTGTCGTTGGGATCGAACTGGCCAGAGAGCTTCTCGCCGCTGAACGAGTTACCGAGGTTGTAGGCATACGACTCGACTCGAGAGAAATGATAGCAGATTCCAAGAACCAGGGATACGCACCCTTTATACTTCTCGGCCTCTGAGACAATCCCTAGAGTTACGGAGGTTGTACGCATACAACCGCAGAGGTAATAGTACAATTCCATTGCTTTGTCGATCTTCGAGTCACGAAGGAGCTTTCCAGCTGCTCAACGGTGCTACGGAACAGGTCTTGGCACAGTTCTTCGAAACGAGCATGGGTGATAGATGTGTAGAAGTCAATCCCCCGAAGAGTGTCAATTTCGATGGAGGTTTGGGTGGCAGAGGAGAGTACGCTTGGTACGCTGGCAAGCAGTGCGGAGACAGCGGAGGGCATGTAGATTGGACGATATCCTTCTTATGCTTGCACTTGAATTCCTGGACGAAATGGTTGACAAGACGGTCGTCGAAGCCCTCACCACCCAAGCTTTGACCTCGAAGATACCCCTCCTCAATTGTCGAGACATCAGAAGTCCCACCGCCAAGATCGAAGATAAGTATGTTACACGCTCACTTTCTTGTCCAAACTAAGCGATAGCAGCGGTGGCTGGTTCGTTGATGATACACAGGCGTCTACGCAAACCAGAGTCAAACAACAATCTGCTGCAAACATTCAAGTGTATACTCACAAATTCCTTGGTCTCGCCATGTACTCCGCCTGTATGTATGTAGGACTCACCAGCCTTGCCGACAACCTTGAAGGGGAAGTGCTTGACATCAGCCTGTGCTTCAGCATCATTGAACCCGCGGTCGACGAGACGCCCAACATTGAATAGGAATGAGCAGCAGGCTAGCATAGCACAACATCCTCGTCTCGGGAGGCACACCACAGTGAGCACACACCTTATGACAGAGGTGAGGCCAGCTGAGCACGATACACCACGTTTGTCGCAGGAGGCACACAACTGTGTGCACAGACTGCCGCAGTGGTGCAGCGCTGTGGAAAATGAGATGGGGACGTCTTCGGGTGTTTAAATGACAATTCCACGATCACGTGACCGTATCGCTTCTGTTGCCTGAAATGAGACCATTCTTCTGTGTTCCCCGTACATCAGGTGCAGTGCTGTGGAACCTCCGATAGCAGCGTTGTGTGCATCCAAGAGATGGAGAGGTTTCGCAACTGGAAAATGGAGGCACAATGAAAGAACCTAGTCGTGACCGCCAATAACGGGTTGCCAACGCCGCTTTCGCGGGATTATGCTTTGGCGAAGACAACCACCGCATTCATGTCGAGATACGAGAACACGATCATAAAGAGTTCAGATGGGAGAAGACCCAAATTCCCTGCAAAAAGTTAACATTATCTTTTCGTTCAGGACTCGCATTGGAACACTACCTTTCATAATGCCAGCAACACCGCGGAGGATGATGTGTTTAATGCGACCGAGGTCCCCGAATCCCCGTACGGTTGCAAATCCAACAACTGCATGCAATCTAACACCACTACACACGGATCTATGACGACATCACCTTGGTTGATCTACATTTAGTGAATGGGACGCGAGGAACGCCACCAAGTATTTCTGCTCGTCCAAGTACCGCTGCCTATCTTGAAACGATGCCGTGCAACGCTCCAGAATTATACTCCGTAATAGCCATCGTCATACGTAACAACCTCGGTTCGGGTCCGCACATCGTGTCCATGCAATGCAACAGTAGTGGAGTGCCGGCACTGTACAGCATGCCTTACACTTTTATGAATCCCTCCCACGTCGTATCTCGCGACATACACGTTGACGGTAAGCACTTCATCATATACTTCGAACAGGAGTTGCACCTCGCATCTCCATCACGAGCCACCTACGTTTTCGTATCCGCCGATGCGGACAACGTTCCTCAGAGTCTCCACGCGGAAAACGATCTGTTGTTGATGGCAAGAGCGCTAGAAAAGTACGTTCCCACTTCCTACGAAACACTATTCACATAAACTTTGATTTAAATTAGGCTCGACACTCAAACACTGGACGATTGAAGGATACGTAGTCACAGCTTATGCCGTGATTGAGCCGCTCGAGCTGGCAACAATAGCTCGGTCTTTGTCACGCGATCATGTAGCACTAACGACTGTCCCTTGTCGCCCTCCTTCTCATACTTATCCATGTCAACGATGTTCCATCTGCAGCTGAGTTTTTGTCTCGGTGTAATCGGCCATATCATTATTTCAAGTAACTCGTCTCCTTTGCCAATTCTGACTCAGCCCAACCATAAATATTCTCATTTTCCTCTCCATTCCAGTGGCCATCGCTTGGTTTATCATATCTCTCCGGTCGCCTGGGGGGTGTTTTTCAGAGTAAAATACTAGGTCAACATGTTGGATGGAGTATGAGGCGCATCATTTGTTGAGCATTTCCCATGTGGCCGAGCCACCTGCAAAGGAATGTAACAACTCCAAACGTCCGGCGGGCAGCCTGTGCATCGTAATCATACCACGCATGAATATCACAATCACGGTGGTGTGCCTAAAACGGCAGGCAGGAACGGTGAACTATTGGGAAGCCTCGGCCCCAATAGAGTTAAGACGGGACACGCGAGGCCCAAAGTCGTAGATTGTATACGCTGGTCTAATGCAACATTGGACCATTAAGCCCTCGCTCGTGAGTCTACAAATGCATCGGGTCCATCATACCAGAGAGCCAGTCGTATAGTGTACTAGCGAGCGTGTCAGCGAATATGCCATGGACCCCATCAGGCATGGAGTTCATCCACAAGCTGGTGGTGAGGCTCCGTTCCACCTCGTTGACGAAGTACATTAGGCGGCCATCTTTCATGCCGAGCCCAATATCAAGTCTGCAGAATATGGAGATCGAGACTGAACCGTTTGCTAATACCTTCTCAGTAAGTACCAGTCGCTTCCAGGTTTCCAGCGTGAAATTCTCAAACTCCTCTTTTGCACGATCCCTTTGGGTACTTGTCCCCTGGTCGGGGTTGACGACATCGGCTGCGGTTGTACCTTGGTTCTGTATTTTAGCGCTGCATGTGACATTGAGCATCATTCAATAGTGGTTTGACACCCATACTTACCGCAATTCCTCCAGTGACCAATATGTCAGGACCCGGGAAGCATGCCAGTCACCCTTACCGGCGCGATGCGTATGTACAACCTGTATTATCTTTCCACCTACAATGAAGACCCTCCACTCCCCAAATTTGGACAGCATTGGCATGTGCTGTTGCGCCATCCACATCTCCCCTGTAGGGGCCTGGGACATCAGATAAGGCCACGTCCTCTTATTTGAGGCATCAGGCATGATAACATGCGCAGAGCAGTCACTATGAGACCTCTTGAGTACCGTGTCAGGAGGGATGGGGTCCGAAGCGCAAAGTCCGCGTGTAATGGGTGGGCAGGCGGGGACGAGACTTGTGGCTATTGCATAAAGGTCATCAATGATGGGAAACTTCCACCCAGCACGCTCTAGCTCTCCGGCGGGCGGCCAAATGATGACCTTTCGAATCGTCCGGAGGTTGGCAGCAAACCGGTCTGCCTCAGACGAGTCCTTCCACCCGTAAGTAGCTGGAGATCTGCGAACGTGAGGTACGAGCTATTACACAAGAGATTCCCCTGCTGACCTGTAATCGATGGTGTAGTCGATTCCCCCCAGCAAGCAATCATGCCGAGAAAGCTCTGCGACGATGTCCTCATCGACGGTCAGGATCCCGTCTCGGAATTTCTCCCATGACATGTAGGTAACTTGGAACATGGATCCATCCAGAACTGTCGATAGTCGGACTGCGACCCACAGCTGTCAACCATCAGAAAGCTACTCAATGCGAAGCGGAAGGATGCGAACCCATTCGGAAATATGGACCTTCATGCGACCTTCCTTGGATCGGCCACCAGGCCTCCTGAAGACGTATCCGGGTACCGCCTGATCCAATATCTTGTAGGTATCGGCAGTTATAGTACGTAGAGCATAGCCTAGGTTTCGTTGTGATTCGAACAATGAGGAGCTCCGTCGGGAAGGGTCGGGGACATAGATCAACTTGAATCGCCTCCCTTTCCGAGATGTTGCCTCAGGATTGCGGCCCATGAGGGTGCCCGATAGTTGAGAGAATTCGCTTGTTGACCTGGAGGATAGTAATACGGATGGAATCCGGAGGCCCTGGTATGGGCGATGCTCTGTTTCCTGGGGCTCACCAACAAGGGCGTTGTCTGCGTCTGCGAGGTCCGAACCAGGGGTAGTGGGAATAGAGCCAGAATCTGGGACGGGGAGGTTTGGCACTTGCGCTGATGGTGAGCGCGAGGTTGTGGCGACTGGGCTAGTGCCTGGGACGTAAAGGATTCCTGCTTGCACTGATGGTGAGCGTGAGCTCGAGGCTATAGAGGTGGAGCCCGGGGTAGGGAGGTTTTGCGAGTGCGAGGTTGAAGGCGAGGGCTGCATTTCGACGTCCACCGGGTCTGATGGCTGCAACTCCATGCCATAATCCCTGAAAAATTGGTTCTTGGATATGTTCAGCTCGTACGTGAGAGTGTCGTCGCTCATAATGCCATTTCGACGAATGTCCGGTATATACTGTACCAGGTCCTCATGTGTTGCACTAACCGTAGCCCGAGCACTATTTGCCCCTCCCAGGAATGCATGGCCTGGACATGTGCTATCGCACTCTGGATGCCGTCGTCGCCTCCCGACGTGCCGTGTGCAAGAACCACCTTCCCTTCGCCATAGTGGTGTACCAGTGCTTTTGCTGATGCAACCCGCGACCACGCAGGTATGGCAGCAAATCTCGAAACCTCTCATGGGTGTGCGTGGCATAGAGCTAGTTCAATGAGGTCTGACAATGCGAAACAGGCAGCGTGAGCTACTCGAATATATTAATGTACCTGTATGGCACTACAGGATGTCAGTAGAGTATACTAGGAAACTGACTAAGCGCTTACCCTCAGTAGGTTGTGAGCTGCTGAGGAAGCCGCGACAAGGGTGACGCTGATCGATGTAGCAGCCATTTGGTGCGGCAGAGTCGGAGTTTCAATAGGGGGTGCCAGCACCATGAGCGGACGTTCAAACCTTCATCAATTTGCGTATCGATGTATGTACTCACTATGGTATGGAAAGCCGGACGGTCGCGCTTCATTTGCCAAACGGCAACCTCGATTTGGCAATTGTCATTCGACAGACTCCGGACACCGCAAGCCAAAACTTTAAATAATTGATTGTCGAACGGCTTGAAGTGAAGACACGAAGTCAAAAAAAAAAATGCGGTCGTCGATTTCTAATAACAACAAATCTGATTTTGTGATATACGGGTACTACTCGCTGTATAAATGTCTTGCATCTTCAGAGTTGACAATCAACTTCATCTTCGTCTCCAGACTCATCTTCAGAGGAAAACTGCACAATCAGCGAGGGAGCTGCATCAACCTCATTATCGAGCTCTTCCAGTTCATCAGCAAGTAAAGCGTCCATTCTGCGTATGTGTTCCGCCTCTGATATCAAGGAAATTAGTACGAGTATGTGTGTGAAATGCAGTAGAGTATGCCACATACGAAGGCCCAGCCCATTTGCGACACCGCCCAAGTAGCCATCAGTCTCGTGAAGGTCACGAAGGCCCGGCAGGAGGTCTACTTCGGTGTCAGGTGCCACATCTTCACCTTCCAATACAGTGAGAATCACAGGGACTTCAGCATGCTGTCGCACGAGGTCGAGGAGTTCGCAGTAGACAGTCCACACGGAAGAGCGTCCGACAGGAGGTCGACCAATCTGGTCATAGCACGAGTTGATAAGGTTATTGAGAGATGCTGGAACAAGGTCGAATACGACGTGGTTTTGGGTGATGTAGAGTTGTTCAACGTAATCGATGGCTCCAGGTGCAACCATGACCTAGAAGAGAAAGGAAAACGAAAAATACTCGACATGGGGCCAACATGGAAACAATTACCTTAAAGTCGAGCGCTCCGTAGTCTTCTGCACAATGATAAATGAGGTCGGGAATACCATGAGGAAGAACCTTCAGGATGAGGCGTTAGTAGGAACGTGTTGGCGTTAATCTTAACACATACCTTTTTCTTGTCATGGCGCTTTCGACTGTGGTTGATGCGGTCTCGATAGTTGTCAAGTTCAGCTTGGAGCCATGGGATAAACACCCAACGGAATATCATGCTGGCAAAACGCATAGTCAGGTATAGTGGATTGATACTGAACGGTGTTCATACCATTGAAGAGTGTTATCCACATCATACCATCCGGCGTCCACGCCTTCCTCTAGAAGCGCTTCGAAGCCAGGTGAAAAACGGCGACGTAGTTGAGACCAAGCAATTTCCGGAGCGATGTTTTTTTTGGTGCGCATCCACCGGTGCTGAACGAAGCCTTCAAGAGTGGGATCATGCATCTGTCGCAGCATCGTCTGCACATTGGCAATGCCAAAGTTTTCAGTTCCAGGGTCGCTTTGAGTAACCATCGGAATGACTATCGATATGCCGTGTGAGCTGGGATGATGAAAGAACGAAAGGGCACCTGACTTACATCCAACCTCCCTGACTGTCTCGAGGTAGTATGAGAGGATCAGCTGTGGATTTCGGTTAGAGTGCCAGACCCGCATCCAAAGAAGTTGGCCTGAGAAGGGTTCAACACCCATGTGCAACGCGAGACCAAACCGTAGCCATTTGTCATGTTGGTCAATCGCCCAGATGTCATTTACCCCTGCTGCCCAAAATCGTCGACGTTGTAAACGGTTCGCCTTGCGTTGCCTGACCAAATGCGGCTCGTAGGTTATGAAATATTGGCGTATAACAGACCTGATATTATTGTCAGCTGTTGTCATGTGCGAGAAATGACTGACCTAGAAACAGCAAGATTACGCTCATGGAAAAGCAGCCCAATCATCTCGCGAATGCCAGCATCGGGATACATCTTCCGCATCTCAAGCATGACTGCATGGATGCTCTCAGCAGTATGGCCCTGTTGACGAGTACGTTGCAATCCAAGGCTCTTCCGTATTTCCTTGAATTTCGTGAGACTGTAACGACGTATTTAAGTGGCTATCACAATCTGAGGTCATATACACTCACCCAATACCATACTGACTGGTGTCGATATGTTTGCGAAGTTCTGCGACGATCTCCTTGTCCGTGAGGCGAGCCTTCCAGAATCGCATAATGTGAGGCTTGATCTGGTCCAGCGGAGCTATAGTACAGGACCCGTGTGGAAGAAATCAAGGTACTTTTCGAATGCTAGGATATTGGGAGTACATACGTGTAGGATTGTGCTGATTTGGCCGTCGTGAATTCATGGGGGCTAAGACCAGATCACTGTGTTGAATTCTGGAGGGTAGAAGTCGAGTTCAAATCTCAATGCTCGACATTTCAAGACTTACGTCTTACTGTAGTCCGTCGTACCAACTTAATCACTAACCAGTTTCCTTCCATTGATATCCACACGACTTTCCCTCAGTCACCCGTCCAAAGTCCTCTCATGACTGACAAGTCCAAGATCCATCAGCGTACGTTGCCCGCTCTCCCCTGCCCTCCGAGTTTCTCTGAATGTTCCACAGCTGAATACCTCGAGGATGCCGACTTCTATTCACTTTCTTGGACACGGCGACTCAATCTCTCTGTCATCCTCCGTCTTTCAAGTTTCTCTGAATGTTCCACACCCAAATGCTTCGAGGATAGTGAGTTTTACGCACTTAGTTGTGCATAGCAACTCTATCGACTCACATCACCTTCTGCCCTCTAGGTTTCTCTGAATGTTCCACGCTGGAATGCCTCGACGTTGGCGACTTCCACCAATTATCCTGGATCCTGCCGGTTTTCGTGCAGCATATAAAGAGTGCCCTTCGGTCTGTTCATTGTCACCCATCATCGGGATCGTATCATCGCTTCCTACCGTTTTCCTGTCGCTCCATAATGCAAGCATCTAGCCAAGACCTCGTCACACAGTTTACTGAAGATGCTCACGCTGGGGCTGATAGGGTTTGCGATCGCTCAAAGTGTCAGACACTCATCCGCAAGGGTGATCCCTGTCACTATGTCGCATCGTACAACCCTGCTCAACCAGGAAAATACGTGTGTGATGACTGCTACAAGTGGTACAAGAGCAAGCCCGCAACCACTGTTCGTGCTCGAGGTGCACAGTGTATGTAAATTCCCTTTGTCGAGTTTATCCCCACAACTTACTAATGTCGTCCTCAGCTTTACCCAACCCACAGGTCATACGACAATCTATCAGCGCTGCACAATCTCGTGGTAAGGAAACATCACGTTTTTATGGATCTGGTTTAATCGAGTCGTAGCATCTATCAACCCTCCCCCGGTCATGGCAATGTCAAACTTGAACGCCGTGGCAAATGCCAGCATGCTCATGCCCCCACCGCCCCTACTACTTGCCCGAAATGTACCACAGCTGGCGGGCCCAGGTGTACATGTGCCATCTGCCTTTGGGCCGTTACGTGGTTCAGCTCCATCCATGCCTATGCCCCAGGCTCTCCCCTTTGGCTCCACAGGGTATACCCCGCAGCACTTGCAATATCGAGATCAGCATAGGCAGTGGGCCCAGAGGGCTCTTCGCCCTCCACCTGCAGAATGTATCTCATTAGTGATATCTGCTGTGCATGAAACCAGCCGAAAGCGTGTTAATGTACGGACAAATGTAATCAATGTAAGTTTTTGGTTATTCCGGTTATTTCATACTAACGTAGCGGGGTAGAATATATGTGAAGGTCTGAAGGAAATCGATGCTCAAAGCACAGCACTTGAGCTTGCGGCCATTGCTTTGGAGACCGTGGTACCACGTATTAAGGCCTATTGCCCCGAGTTCTCCTGGGAAGAGAAAGAGTTCGTCGTCCGTGACAGTAAATGGGTAGACCTTATGATGCATGCCGGCTCACACCCGTACTTCTACAATGACTGTATCCATCCCAGCAAAAAGGGCGCGAAAGTGGTGTTCAAGTCGAAACAGTTTGCTCTATATGTTATCGTCCCCGAAAGTCAATGGGAGAGGGTTGAGGAGTTCCGAAATATCCTTAAGGCCAAGGCTTCTTCCAACTCCACCACTCACTCTGTCGCTGCGCCACTGTCAGCAAGCCCAACTCCCCGCTCTTCCACCCATCTCTTTTACTCCGAAACTTCACCCCCAGGCGTGCCAGCTTCGGCTACGAGTGGTGATTTTGAGCGGCTGATCTCGGAGGATGTGGCACGTCTTCGCAAAGGTAGCAACGTAAGCCTTCACTCTACTTGATTCCTGGGAGCAAACTGACAACCGAACATAGGAACTGAGCACCAGTGTGGCTGTCAAACGCCACTTCCGTTACCCAAGTACTTCGTCCACTGATTCCACTCGTGCCCCACCACAGAAGAAGCCTGCGACTGTTGCCCGTGTTTTCTCACTACCCCATAACGATCCGAGTCCTGCTCCCGCATTATCTAACGATGAACCTGCACCCACACCGTCACAGAAGAAACCCGCAACCACCAGCCAAGGTTTCTTGTCATTGGATCATGAACAACTCAAAGCCGCGCTTCAGACTGGTGGTGCCT
The DNA here is from genome assembly GCA_024613185.1 of Pisolithus microcarpus. Lineage (NCBI taxonomy): Eukaryota > Fungi > Basidiomycota > Agaricomycetes > Boletales > Pisolithaceae > Pisolithus > Pisolithus microcarpus. The sequence goes on along the minus strand of JANFAI010000022.1, from coordinate 654,474 downwards.
CTGATTTTGATGACAAGCAAGGTAATGCATCCAGGCTTTTGAATGATGGCATGACGATTGTGAGACTAATGCAGTCTAGTCTTCCGGCAGAAAATCATACCTATCGACTTTTATCCCATCCCCACATGCGACCTCTACGAACTCATCTCCACAAAAGTGGCCTTTGATATCAATTCAGCTGACCTTTTCTCTGGCAACGTTCGGCTCAATGTTTCTAACACGGCGGTAATCGGAGTGGGAGCATTCAAGACGGCCCAAAAGGCACAGCTGAACCTTTCTCCTCTCAGGAAATCGGGCCTGGGATCTCAACTCAACCACGATGTCATACTCAAAAGACCTTACATTGACGATCATCCTACAGAACCTGGGCCACCATTCACACGTTACAGCCTCAAAGACGAGTCCAGTATGCTGTATCGCGAGGCTAATGTGCTGTATTGGGCAAAAGCACTACTTAAGATGACATACGACTTCGTTGATTGCGCCATCCAGGGGGCCGAGGCATCACCTCCATTCAACATTCCTCGCTTACGCTTTGTGGATGCCGGCTTGCTACTCACATATTCCAGTGCCGCAGTGGCCCCGCCAGAGGGGTCTAAACGTCCTGCCAAACCCAGTGGAATGGTGTGCACCATGTTCCTTGCCGAGGAGTTTATTCCCACTATGTTGGATGCGGACTTCGTCAAGTACATTCACAATGGAGACGCCGTACCTTGTGACCTGATTAATGCAAGGGCAGAGGAGATCGCACTGTTCTTGGCATTCACGCAGCATGTTCAGTACACGAGGACAGGTGGTCAGGTGTACATTTCCGACTATCAAGGTAAGTTTATACTGGTTGCTTGATCACGCTGTACTAATGTACGTTCCAAAGGCAGCGAGTTACTCTTGACGGATCCCCAAATTCTCACACACCCGTAAGCTTTCCAATCTATCTCCATCGTCTTCGGACTCACTGCTGATCTAGGGAAGTCGGTGCCGGTTTGAAGCTTTTCAGTGAGGGCAATTTACAGAAGGGGGTGGAGTGTTTCGAGAAACAGCATATTTGCAACAAATTTTGCAGGTGGGAGGGTTTCCGGCTAAGTACTTTCCCGGAATCGAAGACGCCTCAAACAGAAGAAGAGGAAGAGATTCTTTGACTAGCTATACCTTATCCTTTGTCATGTAACTTCTCAATGACTGCGTCTTAGTGAGTAGTATAAAGGTCGATGAGAACGACGAGGTCTGTAGTCCCCTACAATTTCCATGTCAGCCGCAAAGTATTATTGGGCTGTTGTCGGATATGACAAGGCCGGCATATATGAATCCGATGATTGGTATGCATGCATCAACCTGAAGTAGACTCATATGCTAAGTGTAACTGTATGTACTAGTCCGTTCATTGCATGCGGCCGAGGGACTCCCCCAATTCCTCTGGCGATACAATGCACATCCGAACATGAGGCTAGGCATGTGGCAATGACACTTCAGCCTGTCTTGGATTCACTCCCTCGCAATCCGAAACATCTGCAACTGCTCAACGCATTTGACACCCCGGCTGTACGGAGTTTACTCCAAGACAGTACAGAATTTTATGCAGTTGTGATTGGCTCACCTCCGGGCATTCACCGTACAGCGTAAGTCAGTAACATTTTTGTCTACACGGCTCAAGTCATTTTGTGCTCAGTGAGAGTGCAACGCGCGCTGAAGGTACATTCAAGCATTGTACAACCCGACACACTACTTCATTTTGGGTGGCCTTAGCATTCATGATCGTCAAAGGTGTTACGCAGCACATGCCACCCATGGTCCGGCCTGCTGAGATCACTGTCGGCCACTCGTTAGGCTCAGATCTCACCCAAACTCTCATGATTCCTCATTCGCCACAGACTCCCTCAGCATCTGCCTCCTGTGTACTACGCTTGCGCCCTGAATCTCCCTCCAAGGCTACGCCTCCTCCAACTCTGCCTCGGAGCTCTCGCACTGTCATACCCGCCGAGAAAACTGCTGTCGACTCATTGTGTTCGGATCTCACCCAGACTCTTGTGATTGCTCCTTGTTCGCCACACACGCCCTCACCCTCAGCATCAGCTGCTCGTGCACCATCTTCACGCCCTAAATCTTCCTCAAGTGCTGCACCTTCTCCGAGTCTGGCTTATAGCTCCCATGCTCGGTCAGATATGCCAACAAGGCAAACGGAGGTACATCCGATCGTCTATAACCACATTCGGACTCTACATGGTGTCATTGCCAGCCACTACTACCCAACCACCACCACTCGCATCTTGGATTTGGCCCAACCACTTGGGAACCTTGCGGCTGTCAATTCATGATTCCACCATCTTTTTGCGTATGGTGACGGTCTGCAGATAGGAACTGTGAGCTCGATGGTTTCCTGGATTACCTGGGTTAGATCGTTTGTGGCGCTGTGGAATTCATTAGCGTCCATTAACACCCTGGGGGGTCAGAGGGTGTGCAGTTTGAGCTGCAGGACATCCTGAAACTTCTTCCAGTCCACAGCTCTGAAGTTGTGCCTGGGCTCTGGTTCTGAGCCCGTCAACGTTAGGTCTAACATCTGAGAATTGTAACATAGTCTGCTTTAGGGCCTCTGTTGGGTGGGTCAGTGTTGCAGCTGACAAAGAGGTCGAGCGTGTGTTCGGTGCAGAACACATTATCTGGCCTGGTCCAGTTTTTTGTGTTCAGCAGTTGCAGCGTTGGGATTCCTTTGGGTAGTGCCATAACCATGTCGTATTTGCCCAGGAGGCCTATCAGCGGTTTGGCCTTGTCAAGGGCCCTGGTGTTGAGTAGCTGGGTGTTGGCTTCGTCATCCTATAGGGGGTGGTGCCGGTTGAAGTCTCCCAGCCGGATGACGTGGTCATCAGGCGAGGGCTGGACAGTCTCAGCTTCTGAGGTCAGGAACTCATCCAGCTGGTCTTCTGTGTCGTGTTTGTCACAGTCATTGCAGGTGTTGACAAGGATGGCGGTGCCTGTTGGGGTGGTCAGCTAGATAACCACTACATCCAGGGAGGGGAAGGGGATCTGGTGCCATGTATTGGTACTTAGCGAGGTGGAGACTAGCGAGACTGCCCGAGACGTGAGGTTTGGGCTGGAGAGGCGAGCGGAGAGGTAAACCGCGTAGAACTTTGGGGACGATATCCTGTTCCCATTGGGGCGTTACATGGGGTTCTTGTAGGGCGTATGCATCCCAGTTTCTGAGTGCGGGCCATGGAGGAGTGCATGTTGAGCAGTGCCAGAGTGGTTAAGGTTTTGTTGCCAGATGCGGAGGTGTTTGAGTGCGGTGCTGGGTGTTTCAGTCATGTGGGGGGGTGGGTGGGGGGCTCTCCACTGCTGTGGGGTGTGCCCGAGAGGCGAGGTTCGGCTGTGTGATTGGTGAGGTGTTAGTACGCCCTGGCAGGGTGGTAGACGGGAGTGCAGGAGGATCGCTAAAGGCATTGGGATCGAAGGGGGAGGTATAGTTAAGTATATCTGCTGGAAGGGTAGACGTGTTGGATCCGATCACGGTGACACAGGCGCAGGTCTCCTAGCGAAGGTGTCGAGGGGTGGGATTGTCGTGATTTTGGTCCAAGGACCGTCAGCTGGCTGGGTTTCTTTTGTTTACCGGGGTCCCTTGGTGGTTGCCTGTCTAAGGTGGGGATGTCGGCGTTTTCCCTTTGGATAGCTGGTGCCAGGGTGGGTGAGCTCGAGGGGTGAGGTGGTGTGGGATTCTGGCCAAATGGGATGGGGGTTTGAGTCCAGGTTTCAGCAGTGGGGTAGTACGGAAGGGAGTTGTCTGGGTGCTTAGCATCGAGGGCAGCTCAACCTCTGAGGAACTCTTTGCAGTCACGGCTGCTGCTGGTGTGGTCATTTGACCTGCAGCTGGCACAATGTTTACGCTGGGGATGGTCGCGGGATGAGAAACGGTGCGGGCCCCCACAGCCGCTAACGACAGATGAGGTCCCAGTAGTGCATGGGAGCAGTGGTGAATGGCTTCAAAGCAGTCATGTCTATGATTTCAACGAGGTCTCCGGCAAGGGTTACTGCGAGGTCGCGTTCCAACAAGCGGGTGACGTCGACATCGTGGGGGCCGCTGAAGGGAAAATAGCAATCAGAGGGGAGTTTTATGTCGCCATACAGGCTGAGCACGGAACTGGTGGCATCAGATGAACTTTCGCTCGTCATCGCGACTCGTAGAGGTATGGGAGACAAATCAGGAGAGTAAGCTGGAATTAGTCACACTTTGACATCTGGAAATGCCGTGGGTGGCGGTGACAACCTTGCTTGACCGAGGACAATGATAATCATCTCACACAGCAGATCAAAGCCTGTTACAAACAAGCCCTAAGTACATCATGACCAGACACCAGTAAACCAAAAGCGTCCTAAACATCGAGCCGGGTTGCAGCTAGGGCCACAACTACCAAAAGCAGCCGGACATTGCAGTGAGAATGACCCCTTGTCGATATGTAGTGCGAGCATATCAACATCCATATGACTTTCCCATAATTCAGAATCCACTGATTAACATGGGAAGCACCTCGCTTAGCGACGCACCAGAGGAATCTTTGGTTCGTCGTTGGTTCGTCTTTGGTTCGTCGTTGGTTCGTCTTTGGTTCGTCGTTGGTTCGTCTTTGGTTCGTCGTTGGTTCGTCTTTGGTTCGTCTCGGTTCGTCTTTGGTTCATCTTTGGTTCGTCTCGGTTCGTCTTTGGTTCGTCATTGGTTCGTCGTTGGTTCGTCTTTGGTTCGTCTTTGGCCTCGGGAGAGACACCAGCCCCATTTTGTGGCCACTATGCGTCGACATGAAGGGGTCGTTCTTACTGCAATATCTGACTGTTGGACACACGGACTTTCGAGATTTATTCCAGCCTTCAGACTGCTTCGGACAACCTCAGAATTACACTTACTGTCTTGAGTCAGTTTTCTGCTGGAAAATGTGCAGCGGCAGTACTTGACGTAAAGTACCTTCCGCTACCATATGTCCACTTAGTTCTAACAAGTTGAAAACCCGTCTGTAGTGCTCCCCGGGTTACCAGTAAGTTCTAAAGCTGGAGAGGTAAAGTTTCCTGAAATGGAGACAAACGAAGGCACGGACATTATGATGCTCGACTTACTGTAAATAATTCGGTTGTACATTGTTTGTGCAGGGGAGCCATGTACGTCCATTGGTCCCAGCGTGTTCTGCCCCATTGTCCTTTTCTGGTCACTTGACTGTGTGGAAAATATTGTAGAACCGACCCTCATGCTCTCTGGGTCGGCTGTAACACCTTACTGTCCTTTGACGTGTGTAGAGCGTGCTCCTACTCTAGCGTAGTCAGCAAGTCGCTCCGAAAAGACTCCGTACCAATTATGGTAATCGGTGAAGACTGCAGTGAGATGTCGAGCAAAGATACGATTGATGATACGGTATATTCGTACTGACGTGAATGATTTAGATGGGGGGATTTCTCTGCCCGTCTCGTACGCATACAGTCCTTCTATATACCTACGAAGGAGAAAGGAAAGACGAGTCTGAAAGGCGTCGTCATGGCATCAGGATGAAGGTCGTGAACTTGTGAAATCGTGAAGGTGTGAAATGTGAAACTGCATCTGAACAAAGGAAACGTACGAGGTCCGTCACTAGGCTATGGAAAAGCCGGACGGTCGCGCTGCATCTGCTGAACGGCAACCTCGATTCGGCAATTGTCGTTCGACAGACTCCGGACACCGCAAGCCAAACCTCAAATAATTGATTGTCGAACAGCTGGAAGTGAAGATGCAAAGTCAAAAAGCAAAATTGCAGTTGTCGATTTCTAATAACAACAAAAGTGATTTTTTTGATTGCCATGTAGTACTATTCGAAGAGTTAATGGCACCCATCCCGCCCACACAGCTCACTCTTCGCCCTAAGTACAGTGCCTCCTCCGGGCCAGGAAACCCTCCAGGTTTCACCCAAACCTCCCTCTCGTCATTAGCTTAAACCACAGCGCCCGTCTTTGTAAAATTGTCTTTCTGTCTTACTTACAAAGTATCACACTCCAAACAATTTCATGCGGCATCATCGATGCGGAGTGTGCGTATTATATGCATGGACGCCGGATTTGGAAATTCGCGTCATGCCCCGCGGTGGCCAGCTGCGTGTTGTCTCTGCGTGCAGTCACTTTCGAATAGCGCTAGAGACCCCAAAGTTGCATTTCACGCCCTAATATTTTGTACACAGCTTCTGTAGGTCATATTCAAGGCTTCTGTCGACTTGGAATCGCGCACTTTGGCTTTATAGTGAGCTGGTAATGATTTTTGTTCGGTCTCGAGTCCTGAATGCGACATGCGGTACAGCACGCGAGCATATTGCCCAATTTGGTAGGTCATGTTGTGCTCGTACTTGTACCGTATGTCGTCTCTTCGTTGATCCAAACACGACTGAGTAGTGTGACGAGACGAAACCTATCTGCATGAGATGCACATATGGACAGCGAGATGTAGGCTGTAGTCCGTTTCTCGAAAATTGACATCCGACCATCCTGCACCAGTGTACAATAGTCCAAGTCATCGGACGGTTGGATTACCAGTCTTTGGAACTCAACTCCACACAGACCCCACATTGTGCCTGCTATCGAAGCATGGGCAGAAGACTTCATTGTTTGCAGACGTACCGCGTGGAATGCAAGGGGTGGAATGTACAGCTCAACGTCCGTCGACGCATCGGAATTAATCGGCGACGCTGGCGTGCGGGAAATTGAGGGTATTGCCTCTGGACCTGACAGAGGAGTACGAAGAAGCTGGATGCCTTCAACGAGCGCGCTCGGTCTCTCGCTTTCTTCCCGTTCGAGGTCTTCGGCGATAGATGAGCGCAGGAGACGTTTTCGTCGAGGCCAAGGAACTGGGCAATGGTGGCGAGGTTGGGGGTGAAGAAATCGGATATACCTAGCGTGGAGAAGAGGAAGAAGAGCCATAGCAACAGGGCGGTGAAGATGAGTGGACGTAGGCTGAGATCTGAGCAAAAGTAGGTCTGTAGATACGGAAGAGACAGGACGGTATCTGAGGTGGGACACTCCTGCTGGACATGGAGACATTGGGCAGCCTGTGTCCTGAAATCCAACGGGTGACACTGCAGGCCGTGGAGGTCAGACTTGACGAGTGGCGTCTCAAGTTGACTTGCGGGCTTACCTGGGGGTGGTCGAGTTGCTTGGAGAGCGCACTGACCAGCTGGTGCTCCTGAGGTACCCGTGCGTGTTTGCTTCGAGACAGCAGAACGCACTGAACGAACAGACAAATGAACAGAATTGTTGTTGCGGTCCTCGACGACATTTGGGGGCCAACTGAGGATGACACGCTGCAGGTCTTCAATCAAGTGTACATGACATCGTTCAAGGCGTGAGGTTCAACATTTTATGTATGGCAACCATCCTCGCCGTCGTCGTCGCACACAGTGGCGGCTGTCAGACGGATGTCCCCAATAAGCTGTGTTCACTTTTGGCTTTACGGTGTCCGGGGTCCGTCGAATGACAATTGCCAAATCGAGGTTGCCGTTCGGCAGATGCAGCGCGACCGTCCGGCTTTCCATACTAAACGGAGTCAACTCCTTACACGTGACTTTATCATGTGGGAAAATTGGGATAAAACGCCCGTGATCTTCGGTCATCCATAACACCTCAACGGATGAACGGAATTTCCAGAACGAAAATATGTTCGGACACCAATAGGCACAAGGGATGTGTTCCGGGATAACCGGTCAAACAAAATCGAAAATTTCATGATATCAGAATTCACTTACTAATATCATGTACGTGCCACGATAGTATCACGTACAGCGCGCAGAAAGCTTAGGGCGTGGCCATTCCGTCTACGAGAGGAGTATTCTACACACTCTTCTGCGTCAAATGCAAGCGATCTGCACAGGTGGATGAGAGGGGTCACAAGAGAACATGTCTATGGCATTGTTACTTCTGATGGCAGTACTACGTGACTGTTCATGGAGCCGTTCCAGCGTCAATCTGCATGGTCAACCCGGATGCGTTTAACTTTGGAATGACAATCGAAGAGTATTGACACTCAAACAGCAACGCAATGAAAAGCTAGCATCCGCCTAGAAGCGGGAATCGGACAGCTCGCCAAGACACTAACACATGTCCAGCATCAACGACCAGCTCCCGCCGAAGTCCTTCAACAAGCTAGTGGGTGAGCTCCACAAGAAGCAAACAAGCTTATACATACAACTCCGAATAGAGTTCCAACCTGCGAGCATCTACCCCGTGTAACACGCTTTGGGTCTTGTTCTTGATCGCTTTTTGGGGATCGCCGACAGTCTCTTTGCTGGCAAGTTTCGCTGGGAGAACACGATGCAGCTTATCGCCTATAAACAAGCAGTTCAGGGATAGGATATCCGTCACACTTCCCCTCCATCCAGAATCATACGTAGATAGGAAGTATGTCGCAACGAAAACCAAAGTTCAAACGGGATCCTTCCCCTTCGAAAATTGTGAACCTGCGCTTAGACTTCGCAGACTTTCGGCTATCTCCATCTCGTGGGACTTTTGGCACGTGTTTCGGCTGTTGGAACGGCTTTTCCGGCATAAATGAAACGCTTTCTCCGAATTCAGCAACGACCTATCAAGTTTTCAAGCTCTTGCCATCATATCCAGTCAAAAATGGCAACGTCCTCAGACTGTGTTTCGGGTCAGAACAACACTAAAGAGGAGGAGTTGATTGAGAAATGGTCGGGTACACTGAATGACATAGACACTTGCATATGGTCTGCTCCCATGAAGGAGAAACCGAACGAGGTGCTGGAGAGATGGCTTCACCAGTGGAAGATGCTATCGGTTAGTACACTTTTTCTCTGTAGATTAGACTGCTGACACTGAGCAGGCTAACATGACCGAACTGTTTGAGGAGTGCCGCCGAGTAGGGGTTCCGGTGCCGGATCTGTCCCCTGGAGACCGATCAAACTACAACCGCGGCAAGGAGCTGCAATTACAGCTGGAACAGGTAGTTTCCAGTCGAAAACGTGAGGGAGGTGTGGACGGGAGCAAAACTCGTCAAGCGGGCATGTCCAAAGACAGTGTATTTGCGAGTGTGGAGCCAACCTTCAAAGGCAAGGCTGCCCCCGTTCAGGTAAGTCATATATTTTCATCTGGAATATATGCTCACCAGTTTACAGGAAGATAGAGTGCCGAAGACCCAGTACCACACTGACACGGCCGAGGTTTCAGGTGGAAAACCACATACTGAGGTATGCGTCTTCCCTTCTTTCTTCCTTAGACTTTGATAGGTGGAATTCCACAAGCAGACCGAAAATGCCAGGGAGAGGTGCCAACAGTGCATGAGTGAGATGATACCGTGCATAGGTGTTGAGGGGAAGTCTTGCCCTCGATGCTCTTCGAAGAAGAGGAGCTGCAGTTTTTCCAGAAAAGTTGTGAGGAAGGTGTGTTTTGAAGCAACATTTTTGAAGGATGTACTTAGCAAACCTGAAGAAAATGGGTATGACGGATGGTGGTCAGCACTCAACCAAAAAACGTTCGAGCTCCCCGCAACCGTTGGATACCACTCCTTCTGACCTGGCTCCGAGGCACGTGAAGAGATTGAAAGTGAAACCTCCGCCAAAATCAAAGCCCTCTGAAGGCCCTTCTGCCATCCAGGAGAACACTCCACCTCAGACGGAGCACGGCTTGGGGAACATCATCAGAAACTCACCAATTCCAGCAACTCCAGTCCTGGAAAGCTCGGACCCTCTACCCCCACCGCTTCCAACACCTGCTGCATCTTCTGCAGCTCGTGTGGTTCGAGCCGAGGCCCGAATTCGCAAGGCCAATGCAGAACTTCTCAACCTCCAGCGTGCCACCACAAACCTTTTCTCGTACTTGGCGGAATTGGAGGAAGACCTTCGGGAGATTCGGGATGGAGGGGAAGTGTGAGAGAATGTCCTATAGGGATGTCGTAGTGTACACTTCGAGGACTTACGTCGATGCTATGGGCGTGATTTCTGGATAATGGCACGTTGTGTCTTCTAGTCTCAGAGAGAGGCTCACTGGACATTCTACCAACGTCAAATTAGAGAAGACAGTTGCAGAAGTCCACTCTGGAGATGAGTTCCAGAAAAGCCTTCGGTGGAGCCATGGCAAATAATTTGGACCAGCCCACAGGAAGGAAAGACGAACCAAAGACGAACCGAGACAAACTGAGACAAACGAAACGAACTACTGAAAGATAATCCTAATCACATCTCAAATAAGCCTTAGAGGACTCAACGCTATGCGTTATTCAAGTCTAAAGCGCTGCAGTAGAGAGTCACGTGGACCGTGATCACTCAGGTAATGCCTATGAGTGCCATGTTCCTGTGGGTTTTGCGGGTTACTGGTACGGTGGGTCAGCTCCACGTACTGGTGGATTAACTGATGGTTCATGGATAGTTGGAACTACTCACGGACGACGGTAAGGAATTTATTTTGTCTGCGACGGGGTCAAGAGTCTGAGTTGTTTCAATGCAGTCGACGGAAAGCGGGTGTAAATTTTAACCTTAAAACGTTGGCCCTCTTCACGCGACACACATATCTATAACGCAACTGACCTGTGGATGGCATGGATCAGAATGAAGCTGCCCCATCACCTATTGGGACCACGCCGCCGATCACCACTTGTGGCGAGTTCAATCTGACCATGCCTTTGTGCTGGTACAAGAAGGGTGTACTGAGGATGCTCGCAGTCAATACCTTGGTATTGCAACCAGGCTCTTGTACCAAAATTCACTTTGGACTTCAAGCCCTGGACAGCAAGTTCGATCGCGAGCAGTTTCTTGAGAGGTATGCATGTCGCTTTTATTTGTTCTGCCAACATTTTGGGCGAAAAGTCTGCGAGGGATCCAGTGTCGATTACATAACTTACCATTTGCTGAATTTCCCGGTTTTGGGCAAACGCTAATGATAAGATAAGACGGGTCGTGTCCAATCTTACCACAGGCGAGTATGTACTGTTATAGTCCGTTCCCAGCACTTGTGAGTACCCCTTAGCGACTAATCCTGCCTTATATTGTTGGAGCATGCCATTTTCATCATACTTCCATGTGAATACCCACTCGTTGGATATGGGTTTATGGTTCTCTTGGGGGTCTACTAATTCCCATGTACACTTTTCCTGCAATTGTGGTAGTTCTGCCTGTATGGCTTTCTCCCATTTAGGCCTGTCGGGTGAATTTTTGGCATCCCATAATGCCTTTGGATCATCCTTTTTTTGACTCCATATTCAAGTGCATGAGGCCCCTCGTTCCTCACGGTGAAGATGCGCAAGAACCTCTGTCTACACCGCACCAATCCCCAGGCCAAACCTCACCTCCATGCAGACAGGTATCTCCCCACACTCCCCTCGCAATACTAGCACACAAATCGAGTGCGCGGCTGATCGAGCAGACCCCGGGGAATGCTGCCAAGCTGACGGTGGGAAAGGGTGACGACCCGCCTTCCCCCCCCCTCCCCCCTCCCTGACGAACACGAATAGGAATGCCCACCTACTCCACACAGCCAATCTGAACATCTCGTTCCTCGCGACGAAGATTCACAAGAGAATCCGTCTACGCCGCACCAAGCACCAGGCCCAACCTAACCTCCATGCGGACAGGCATCTCCCCTTAATTCCCCTTGCCGTACTAACGTGCGCATTGACTGCGCCACTGATCCCAAAGGCATTGCCAGAGTTTGGAAGCCCTCCAGTACCCTTGAGCTCTACCGTGGATCGCGAGGCGCAGTCAGAGGCATTGCTGGTTTTATCCTTAGGTAAGTGCACTGAGCTGTAATTCTTATCAACTTTAGTAACTACCTGTCCCAGACTTGTCGCCAAAATGGTCCCATACGGCACTCAACTACGTCCAATCGCCGGATCTTCACGGGAAATTCCATAATATTCTCGAAATTTACTTCCATCTCGAAGAATATTCTTTTTTTGCGAATGGTAAAGGACTGCCGCATACCTTTAGTAGCAAGCATCGCCCAGAACCTATCCATTGGTGGATCTCACGCGCTCGTACCGGATGTCCACCGATCCCCGATATTCTCAGTGTTATTGCCGCTTTAAAGTGGTGGGAACAGAAATCGAAGTTGGGAATGTGCAATTTCCTTTGTGGTTGGCGCCTGTGGCGGATAAGTATCGCTTGGGTAATGGAGCGGGTCATCGAATCCCGAGGAAATGACGGCAATTCCAAGTAAGTATTCGTTTTACCCGACAACACACAACTTCACTCTTCTTCAAAGGGCTGGGAAAAAGCAAGTCCTACCAGCAGTTACCAAGATGACCACCCGAAATCACAAAAGGGCTCGGAAGGTCAGTGGTGTTATGCCTGGAGTTGTCAAAAAATCGAGGATGCTAGATAGGATATATCTATAACCTTTCGTGAATACCTAGGTGACGAACATGGAAATACCTACTTGCACCTTTGATATGCAAGTTCATCTAGGAAATGTGCTTCCGCCAAAGTAGAAGTCCCCTGAATCGCCAAGCACAGAACATCCTCCAACAGGACAATTAGCTCCCGGATCCCTTTGCACACGTCCTCGGTTGCACGCCACTCTGGACAGACACCACACATCTCGTATAAGGTCACTCTGCCCTTCAGGGCCCTACTGTAAATTTCCTCGACCTTGGCAATGGCAGTCTCCATGATGCGAAGGTCACCTGTACCTGACTTTGCTGAATGCTCATCATCTGAGTCGTTTGGGATGGAATCAATATATTGCTCCAGGATCCCCTCAACAAATTTCCGAGGAGCTGGTGCGAGTGTGATGAGTTCGCCCTTGGCTTCTTTCACTACAGCAAGGCTTCCACTCAATGTGGAAACCCTGTGTTAGTGCCTGCGTGAATGGGAACACGACTAACGAAAAATAAGAGCTTACAGATTACTGTCATCGACACTGGAAGCTGTGTCTGTAGCTGGTTTGGAGCATACACTGCAGTTTGCATTTCTCCTCTCTCTATGCTTGGATATCGATCTATTAGCAGAGGAAGGATATCGTGGCCTGGAGCGAGCTCACCTCGCATAGTATCGCAGGCATCTTCTTCGAGCGACTTCCAGCCTGGCTTCCTTAGTTCGGTGGGTATGAGGTCGTGCCATGGAAGTATACACACACGAACGAGGGGAGATTAAGAGAATATTGACTGGATTCTCACCCGCTCTTAAACAGTGGGAAAACCCCTAACGGCTATTCCATACCTACTTCCGGTAAGGAAGGAGCCATTATTATGGAGTATGTTGATCACGATCATCAGGTAATTTAGGGGTTCCGAGTTGCGGCCTGGAGAGGCATACACTATGAAAAGTCAGGACACTTAAAATAAGTGTCTAAAACACTTTTAGTAAGCGTCACAACAGCTAAAAATCAGCGTCCGTCATCGAATTTCAGCGTCTTAACATGACGCTGAAGTGGACATGCAGCCTACTAAAAATCAGCGTCAAGGACAACGAATAAAACTGTCGAGGGCATCGAAGAAGAGTGTCACAATCACCAAATAAAAATGAATTATATACTGCTTTTCATTGCATCAGACAGTTACGACCGGTTCACAGCTGGCTCCATTCCAAGCAGATCTAATACAGTCACGTACTATCCTACACACAATGCGGGGGGATACATGCACACTCCTGCATCAGGCGGCAGGCCATAGCGGGGTCCAGTACATGAACTACGACCAGGGAAGGTGGGATGTCAAACACGAGAACCCCATGCGGCTCAAAATATCGAATATATGGGCAGGCTACAGGCAGAATCGCACAGCGGTGGGGCAGGGAATATGAGGCACCGAAAGTGAGAATATTGCGCACCTCAAAATATCTCTCGTGTGGGCATCCGCTGTAGTGGGGTCCGGTACACGAAATATATAACAGTATGACCAGGGAATGTGGGGCGTCAAACACGAGAACACTGTGCGGCTCAAAATATCGCATGTGCAGGCAGGCTACAGGCAGAATCACATAGCGGTGGGGCAGGGAATATGAGGCACTGAAAGCGAGAATATTGCGCACCTTGAAATATTTCTCGCATGGGCATCCAGCGACGAAGTACTGTAGCGGCAGGGAAGGGAACGTGAGGCGTCGAGGGTGAAGTTTACGCTTCACGAAGATCATGACTGTCTATTGAGCATCACCCTACAGAGTGGAGTAGCGTTGTGACAAAGGTCACCGCATACATTCACCTTTATGTTCTCTAGCTCGAATCCATACTTGCCCCACCAGATCTGGCCTCAGACTTGAGTATGGTTGCGGCTAAATGTCAGCGTCGCGGTTCGGAATCTTGAGATCCCGTGGTCACATCGCACCAGTACAAACCACCACCGCGTCATGTTCAGATCGGAGTGCCACTGCGTCCACGTTGACACCTACGTGAGCGTTTGGAACGAAAGTCTGTGCAATCATCAAATCGTCACATCAACACGTGATGGAAGCTACTCACGACGCCCTCGGCTTCCATCAGGTCTATGCAGTGCTGAACTACACTCTTGTCCAGCTTCATGCTACAGCGAAATCAAACAATGAAAAGCCATCGAAACGCGACACTTACTTCAGTATACCATACATAAACAGCGCATATAGGGACTCATATTGCACATATCATAGAGCCGGTCAGTCCTGCCTAATAGAAACATGGTGATATCCTGAGACGTACGCGAGAACCCCGAGAAAATAGCCTATCTTGCGAGAAAGACAAGGAGTCGTTCAACCTTACCAGATACCAACTTGTTTCTGTTGGTATGGGGCTCTGCAGCGTGTCGAATATACTGAGTACAGCCTGGACGGGTGCTTGAGATCCGGAGTGCGATAGGTCCGCGCTTGCTGCAAGTGGCATGTCGAGGAAAGAGATGGGAGGAAGCGAAGAACGGGAGCTGGCGATAAACACGTGAGGGTGACCGTCACGCCGTTAGTAGGGACAGGATTTGACAGAATTGATCATGAACGCACCGTCGCATTACGTAATTTCGCCAGGACTTGAGAAATAAATAAATAAAAAACATGAATCTCATTTTATTAGGTAAGTCAATTTGTGCGCTCGGTACCCCACTTCAGACACGCTTGTACCTACTGACTAAGCATCTCTCATAGACCATGCTAAGTCAGTTTATGACGCTGATTTTCTCCCCCGACACTGAAAATCAAAACATTTATTTTTTGTGACACGTAAAATCACTGTCAAACAATGACGCTGGAAAGACGCGTCCACTGTTTCAGCGTCACGGACGCTGAAATATAGTGCTTTTACTTTTTACAGTGTGTTCGGTAGTTCGGCCGCACTTCGACTCACCGATGTGTAACAAACTGAACTCGAACGAAGTCGCTAAAACAGTCCATCCAATCGCATCGTTGCCCTGTCTTAGCCCATTATGGTTTGAGGTGCCACTTCGGTACAGTGCGATTCATACTTCGCTCTACTTGAGGTCGGTTCGACGGCAACACTACAAGGTAGTCACGTGTCGTTGCTCACGTGATACACCCATAACAGCGCTTGCAATTCTCCACTGCCTCCAGTCTCACACTCACGCATGGCAAGGACCTCTGTGAAGGCCAAACATTGTACAGGGGGCACGGCGCCTCGTGTTCCTTTGTCAGACCATAATGTTGGTGTCACAGCAATTCAGCAGAGCGCTCCTGTGAACACTCAAGCACAAGAATCGGCATCAAAGGACTTGGACGTTTCCCACGTAAGAAAGCGCGTCCGCTTAGACGTTTCCCATGTAAGAAAATGCGTCTTTCTGTATGTAAGCTTACATTTCCATAGAACTTTTGCATTTTGTGTCATGATGGTGGAAGGCTATGGTGCTGCAACTCCTGCGAGCGTGTTATGTGCGGGCGTTGTATTACCGTCCCAGAATCTTTTGCGAGAGATGTCGATGCACCAGATGTAGCGTTTGAGTGCGTCTGCTGTCACTGGTTCAAGTCTAGGCAAACACAGGCGACATCACCCTACTGGGTGAGTAACTTGTCATATGTAATTGGAATCTCTTGAAGTGCAATCGTCAAAAACAGGGTTTTTATCGTGATGGAAAACCGGTCCTATCATCATGGATTAAAATCAACCGACCGTTTGAACGATCCATCCGTTCAAGGTTGTTGTCCCACCCCACTCTAGTCATCAACCTTCATCTTCGAGGAATCCCTTCCGAAGGTCCCATTTCAATGGCTTCGCAAATCTTGGCACAGTATTTCCCCAACGGTGGCTTCCGCTTTCTGGACATAGAATTCGATATAGGCAATGACGCGAAGTTGAAGAAGTACAAACAGCAGGTCTCACGCATCATTTCCAAGACCAAATCTCAAACATATCGGAATGTCATCATTGGTCTCACCAACCATTCGGATTCCGAGCGTGGCGATTTGTTTATAGGGACGACGAAGGAGGGTAATCCCTTATCTTCCATTCCATCAGAGGTAATTATTCCCAGTCGTTTTATGTTACTGCGTCTCTGATATATCCAGTGTTTACCCGTGCTGTTGTCCCCCTTCGCAGGCTGGTTGCCGGGCGCGATGTTTTTTTTGTTTTCTTGCGGATCAGTAGTGAGCGAACAAACAAGACTTGTAAATTTGGAGGACACCATCACACAGTAAGCCACTTGAAGAGTGCACATTATCTAACTAATGTTCTGTCAGGCTTGGTTTCTCAAGCGTTATCGCATTCGACGCTGAAGATCTCCAGCCCGTGTTGACGTCGAATTTAGTAACCGGACTTATTGAACGTGTATACATCCACGGTTTCCCCACGCGCACCGCCATGCCCGAAGCGCTTGGAGAATCTGCGCGTCTCGGAGGACATTCCAGTGTATTGCTGTTTACGGTCGATCTCACCGATGACGGTCGCCTCCTCACCAGCACAAAGTACAGTTGGGGACATAGGGATGTCCGTCCCTGGGGAAAACCGCTCCCCCTTCAGTGTTCCCAATGTGGAATCGTGCAAGTGCAATGGAAGCGAGTCCGAGTCCGTAAAGCACAACTTTCTAATCATTTACTATGCGCCAACGATGGTTGTGGAAAGCCTGATGGAGTTGACGGAGTTCAAATCGATAGTGAACAACCTCCCGATTATTTTCAATGCGCCAACGAGGCCTGTGGACAACCTGGTGGTCAGCGGACCTCCATTTCAGTATACAAGCCTAGGGGAGTCACAATTCTCAATCCCGGCAAGCGAGACGGATCTGCGTGGCTAGAATTTCCGTCATGTACTCGCATGTTTCCTTGACGGTCTGTTCCTAGTAGGCCGTTTTAATGACATTCCCCATTAATCACTTTGCATCATTTAAATTTAAATTTGTTGTGGACACGGCAAATATCATGCTCTTGTTTCGTCTCTTCAAGTGGAGCGTACTTGAAGCTTGAATAGTGGTAGCAAGGGGCCCACTTGGTGACGGTCCCTCCCATGACAGGAGACAAGCAGTGTGGTCACGTGATCGTGGAATTGTCATTTAAACACCCGAAGACGTCGCCATCTCATCTTCCACAGCGCTGTACCACTGCTGCACAGTCTGTGCACACAGTTGTGTGCCTCCTGTGACAAACGTGGTGAATCGTGCTCAGCTGGCCTCGCTTCCGTCATACGGTGTGTGCTCACTGTAGTGTGCCTCCCGAGACGAGTGTGCCGTGCTATGCCAGCCTGCTGCTAATTCCTATTCAATGCTGGGCGTCTCGTCGGCCGCAAGTTCAATTGCACTGAAGCACAGGCTGATGTCAAGCACTTCCCCTTCAAGGTTGTCGGCAAGGCTGGTCAGTCCTACATACATGCAGGCAGAGTACATGGCGAGACCAAGGAATTCGTGAGTATACACTTGAACGTCCGCGACGGATTGTTGTTTGACTCTGGTTTGCGTAGACGCCTTTGTATCATCAACGAGCCAACCACCGCTGCTATCGTTTACGGTTTGGACAAGAAAGTGACCGGTGAGTGTAACGTCCTTATCTTCGATCTTGGCGGTGGGACTTTTGATGCCTCGACTATTGAGGGAGGGTATCTTCGAGGTCAAAGCTTGGGTGGTGAGGACTTCGACAACCGTCTTGTCAACCATTTCATCCAGGAATTCAAGTGCAAGCATAAGAAGGATATCGTCCAACCTCCATGCCCTCCGCTGTCTCCGCACCGCTTGCCAGCGTACCAAGCGTACTTCTCCTCTGCCACCCAAACCCCCCATCGAAATCGCCTCTCTCTTCGAGGGATTGACTTCTACACATCTATCACACATGCTCGTTTCGAAGAACTGTGCCAAGACCTGTTCCGTAGCACCTTTGAGCAGTCGAAAAGGTCCTTCGTGACTCGAAGATCGACAAAGCAATGGAATTGTGCTATTACCTCTGCAGTCGTATGCGTACAACCTCCGTAACTCTAGGGATTGTCTCGGAGGCCGAGAAGTACAAAGGGGGTACGTATCCCCGGTTTTCGGAATCTGCTATCATTTCTCTCGAGTCGAGCCGTATGCCTACAACCTCGGTAACTTGTTCAGCGGCGAGAAGCCCTCTGGCCAGCTCGATCCCACCGACAAGGAGAGACTCGAAACTGCCATCATCAACTGGCTCGCAGGACGCACTTCCCCTGGTGCTGCTGGCGAGCATGATTCAGAAGGTTGGCTAAAGGACTCGTTGATTCGTTACGCGTTCATGGATTTATGATTTGCATTTGGTAGTTTGGTGTCATATTGCTTCGAATAATCACGCAGAGCCCATTGTGTGTTACTTTCCTCGGAAGTGTTGCTATTTTTCCTCCATCGCAAATCTACCATGTCGAATACCTGAATCTGCACAACACAAACACCCCCACCAGATGAGTTTGTGACGTCCGTCAACGTGCCAGGGGGAATTCGATCTCATGACATGATACGCCCTACATTGACTGAAATATCACGGTGAAGAAGTTATGCAAGCTGCAACGGCGATGCGTATACATTGGATGCATCAGCTAGGTTACTGTCCTTTTTAGGTGGCTTTGCCATGTGGGAGAATTGAGACAGAGCACCTTTGATCTTCATTTACAAATGCAGAAGGTTTCAGCGAAATCCCATGATTTTACGTAAAAGAAACGAATGCCTTCAAGAAAACCATCGGACCAAACCCCAACCGCACCGACTTGCAAACATCTTAGTCATCAGAGATACGTCGACATATCCCCTTTATTTCACTTTTGCCTTATTACAGTAATATACCAGACAACGCAAGTCCCCCCACAGTCGTCGCTATACTGTCTACGTTACAAGCATACCGTAAACTATTCGTTCCTCCCCTTGACTTACCATTAGGTAGCACATAAGTTACCCTTCACTCTACGTGCTCGAAGGCACCGCGTCTTAGTAGTAGTCTACTTGTTGCGGTATATAAATATAGATATTCTCTCTCTCTCCAGGCATCATCACGAGTGTTACGTCAATGTGATCTCTGTCAAAAATTTGATGACAAACTGCACTGCAGCATCATGCGCTGGGCCATAGCACGATTGCTAGAGGGATGCGCTAATTACAACGAGTCTTCCTTCGCCTTCACACTCATCGTCACCGGTGGCCTGCAAGAGGTTCCAACAGAGACCGTCGAGTCTTTGGACATGCTTTTGCCATCGTGCTCGCTGATCACCTCGGCCTCGCTTCCACTTGTACTCTGAATAGAAATGACGGACGAGTTGGCCTCCATGGAAGTAAGGCGAATATGAGTAAAACTAGTTAATTTGAGGTGGTGTTGATGAGCCGTGCGTAAGGACACTACCGCCCATTTCAGGTAGCTTAGCCATGTGGGAAGTGTGAGAAAAACCGCCGGGAATCTTCAGTCAGCGATAACATCTCCATGGCATGAACTGGAGTCGACTAAAAGCATGGCTTCCTGGAGTGCCGAGCGGCTGAGAAGGTGAAACCCAGAACGGAAGCGTTCTAGCGACGAGTTTTTTCTGCTTGGTTCCTAGTTGGGGATGCATGCCCTTCGTTATCAGCAGTAGTCAATGCAGGACGAAGGCTAGATGTGGGAGCGTATGTATAACAAGGCCACGCCGCAGTGGGAATAATACAATGAAAAATGGCAAAGGAGGTAGCGGTATCGTTGTCAGTGGTCCACGATAAGATTTTACGGGGCAAAGACCAAATGCTCCAGCAGCTGGCTGTGGTAATGAGATCAGCTGCAAAGACTAGATATACGAAACACTGCACCCACTCTGTCAGAGCAATGTTTCGCGATCAGTTCCAGATAACATTCTTTCAATCCCAATGAACCACCGTATAGGTGATGCCGACCAGTGCATGCGTCGAGACAGCGCGTTACGAGCGTTTGGACCACCTTGAGGGGTCCTGTGGTGAAGTCGCTACTGAACTCCGCTACCTGTCATAACAGGAGATTCGTACAGACCTTGAGGCAGTAGAATTGTCGAGAGGTGTATCAAGCCTTTACACCGACCTACCGAAAGGCGAGTCTTCAATTCCTTCTGCTATTACGCTGAGAAGGTGTGCAAATCGGTCTACAGACAGTTCCCCCTGGCTTTGACGACTTGCATATCAAGCACGTTGCGCACTACAGCAATGGCGTAAGACATTAAGCCGCCACTGACGTGGGACGAGCATTTACCTTCCATCTCAATGCAATATACTGAATACAGCCCTGCAATCGTACGAGCTCGAATTTGTCGGGTCTGCTAATCCCGGTAGATTCAGGGAGGAGAGAGAATGAAGACAGATAGGCGGTCTGTTTCGGTGCGAGGGCTCCTTCAGAGCCAAAGGAGGGACGTCAGAAAAATTTTGATACAGCTGCTGACGAACTCGAGGCGCACTTTGCATGTTCTGGAGCTCCCAGAACTGCGCATTCCTTAGAGCATGGAGAAGGATGTTGTAGGGGATGTTGTAGGGAGAGATGTCAGGGTGTGAGCTAGGTCGACTGTTTTGTCGGTAGCCTCGACTGGAGGTTCTAGGGGGATGGACAATAGAAGGGAAGCGAACTTCAGGAGAACCTCTTCCCACGTGACTGTGCTGGAAAATTACGAAGAACGACGTTTCTGACGAGAACGAGTCTGGAATAATCGAAGGAACTCACTCGTTGACACCCATCCACTGATGAACCAGTACATAAAGTAGAGCGACACCTAGATTTTCCTGCGTAAGCGCTGCTGAAGAGCCGCACCATCGACTTGTCGGGGAGAACTTGCGAGATAAAATATCAATGCTCCTCCTGATAATTGTGCCGGCCTGAGCATGTTGGAATCCGTGCGTTTGGGAAACCTGCGTGAAGAGCGTCCGTATCTGTACACGCATACATGCAGCCGACACAGGAGGAAAAAATGGTCGTACGCACGATTTCCAGTACTAATTCTGCTGCCGTGCTTTCGCCCCTGACAACACGCAGCAACTCCTCAACTTCGTCACTTCCTAAGACGTCGCTTTGGCCCAGCGTTACAAGCGTTGGCGAGCTGTCGATTCGTATAAACCGAGCACGGACATCATACAAGAATTGGAGCGCTGCAGAAGCGACGACCTCATCCGTGCCTAGCCCGTCATCGCCGTCTAGATCCTCTTGCTCCCCTCCACTTTACCTTGCTGTCGTCCCTCGTTTTAGGAAGCTACCTTTTGCCGCTCACCTTGTCCATGTCTTATACATTCCCAGACGATATTCCACCCCAATTTCCCAACTTCGTCCCATGCGGCTCCTGAATACTGAGTGTCGCGCATGTACGCATCTGATGAGAGAACTCGCGAGAACGGTGCCGGAGACTCGGGCAACAAGGGAAAATGCAGCTGCTTGCGAGTAACACTTTGACCTCTCCGCATCAGCACGTTCTTCCGCCGGTATGATTTTGTCACAGGTGTTTCGTCTCTTTCCGATACGTTGATTTGAATCTCTTTCGGTAGCGTATACTTTGCACGCACTCCTCAGTTTGTCCAAAATGGCCGGTCCCAATTCTGTGGATTGTGTGGGCGTTAGGGCCATGCGCAGAACTCTAGCAAGCGACGAGAGATGCGACGAAAGCCGGTTGACCATGGCATCATGTGCGGATACAGGAAGGGAGTGCAAAACTGAGTCGGGCAGGGTGAACGAAGACAGCAGTAAGAAGGGTGAGGATGTACGCGTGTACCGTGCGGGTCTTGGCGTGATAGTCGAGAAGGTCCGAACGCAGTCGCTGGACAGCATCCGTTGCCCGTACGGAAAAGCGGGCATGGCAACTAGGTCGAAGGACGTTAACCTGTAGGACACGCTACAATGAAAAACGAGCGAATAACCGGTCCTCACGGTGACAACTGCACCCAGCGTTCCTTTGCAATCCGTCGCCTACGAACTTATACTCGATTCTTGTGACATGTCGAGAGTATCCACCGCCAGAGTTACAATGGACATGCCGCTTGAGTCCCAAGTTCGACCTGCGCTCTCTATCGTGATCAATGCAAGCTGCAATCAAAGCAGACTCCGGGGCGCGATTGGCGGTCGTATTTTGATTTCCCGTCCTAACTGTCGAGCTCGGGGTGTACAAACGCTCACTTTCGATGACGACTAAAATCCCTACGAGCGCCGCCCATGCATCCGGACTTTGTATTCCGGATTCCGTTGACAGTGCATCGCATAGTAAAACTCTCCAACGCGACTCCCAAACCTGCATCGCACCAGTACGTATGGCCTCGGGAGTGTCCAGTGCTCAAGGTACAGGCCAACAAGATGCTGGGCTAGCTTGCGATCCAACGTCTCATCCACTTGGTCGAGGACGAGGTAAAGCAAATCAAACCGGGAAATTAGTGTTGGGG
The DNA here is from genome assembly GCA_024613185.1 of Pisolithus microcarpus. Classification (NCBI taxonomy): domain Eukaryota; kingdom Fungi; phylum Basidiomycota; class Agaricomycetes; order Boletales; family Pisolithaceae; genus Pisolithus; species Pisolithus microcarpus. Next base: position 631,811 of record JANFAI010000022.1, on the reverse strand, counting down.
GGAGGTCGATGTTCCGCGTCACAGGGAGGTTGACATTATATCTCGACTCGACGGGATTCGCGGCAGCAAGGATGGAAGTCCTGGCATTGAGAGTCGTAATGATACCAGCTTTAGCTATCGACACAGTTTGTTGTTCCTCCGATATCGAGATATGTCAGGCATGCGAAGAAATACTTTGCAAGATGGAGAGGCTGACCATAACTTCATGTAATACACTGCGAGTGCCATCTGGCATTTTGTCGAATTCATCAAGACAACAGACACCTCCGTCGCTCAGAACGAGAGCCCCACTACAGCACTGTGAGCGAAGCTTCTTGCCATCGAGACGTCGGAATTCTTACCTCTCAAGCACAAGTCGCTTTGAATCGTGGTCCCGTGTAATGTATGCCGTAAGACCGACCGCTGATGACCCCTTGCCAGAAGCGTACACCCCTCGGGGTGCGATTTTATGAACATACTACAGAAATGCTTCAGCCTCCAAGGCGGTACAGTAGACGGAATGCAAACCTGAAGAATTTGAGATTTACTCGTACCAGGGTCTCCCACTAGCAGTACATTGATGTCCCCACGGTATCTAGGGCCGCCACCCCCGCCACCCCTCACGATGTTCTTGTTAGTCCCACCAAAGAGCTGAAGCAGAACGCCTTTCTTGACATCGTCCATACCCTATATTGATGGGGCTAGGGAGCGTGCAAGGTAATCATACACATCGTGCCTTCTGCTGATTTCGATTAGCTTGGCTTCAAGCTCGGCTTTCCTCGTCCTCCTTCTATGACCGCCAGCAATGCAATCCTCAAATTCCGGATCCTCGGCACCACCGGAGTCACCAACTCTGGGCATGCGGTCCCCTGCAGCGGGTCGCGTACTACGGTCAAAGGCCAGTGCACCATCAGCCCCGAGTCGTGTATGTACGACATCCAGATATGTCTTGAATAAGCTCCTCATCGTTCTTTGACGGGGATTTACCCGCACCGGAACACTCCGGTATACACCAGTTACGATGATGCGATCGCCGGGTTTAGCTACGTCCACCATTTCGTCGTACACGCTCAGGGTGACAGTGTGCGGCGTCTGCCCGTCGGGTACGGAGTCGGGAGTCTCTTGAAGTCGAATGACTCGGCGGTCAGAAAAGTCACAGCGGTTGTGCACAAGCGACATTGTTCCGACTGCTTCAGACACTGCGGGGACATTTCGCTGGCTCCTCGATCTTACCACGGTCGATTTCCACCTGGACTGTGTGCGAACACTTCAAACATCGGAAGAAGGCCACTTTCATCTCAGGGATGACAGGAGTTGCACGGATAATGAGGCCCTCGATGCAGATAAGTTCATCGGTATCCACGAACAACAGATTAGCTAATGCCAGCAGCATCGTCGAGTTACACTGACCGGTGGGATTGAAGTCACGCATGTTGATAGCTTTCAATACAAACGGACGAACTCTGTACACCTTGGCCATGACAATTTCTTCATCGCCTTGGTCGCCTTGCATACCCTCCATTCCAGAATTTTGGTCTTCCTCCGCAAGTTCCAACACGAGGTCTTTCAGAACCTGATCCATGGCGGGGACAACTTCTTCCGGGTATTTTTGGAGCTGGGTAAACAGCTTCTTAGACGATGGGTACATGAGGAGGTTGACCATGTCCAAGTTTAGGTTCGTTTGGCCTGTCTGACGCATAATTCGTAGGTAGGTCTCGTACAGCACGACTTCACCCTCTTCTGGAGAAGAAAATGTGCGGGTGCGAAGGTTTTGCTCTCGATCACGGCGTACCCTGTACTTGGGCTTGAAACCACGCAGAAAATCTCGGAAAAGTTTCATAGTCTCTGCGATATTAACTGTAATACCCCATATGGCACGAACTTGATCGGGTTCCTCGGACGGCAGCACAGGGGCAGAGAAAGTTGGCGCAGAGGAAAAGGGAATGGACATGCGGGTCCCATCGGATCGTAGGTTATCGCTCATATCAGGATTATACGTCCTCCTAGCCTGACGAGGCGTGGCCGTGGGGAGAACAAAGCTAGACCGGATGTCCCCTCGCCGAAGCTTGGCGGGGGTGGTAGCAGGGGCTGGGCTCCTTTTCTAGATGAGCACTTGTATGAGGGCCATGAAGTTGACATGGACTCACGATGGAAAAGCCAGAGGTTCCGAGGAGCCCGGTGCCGGTGGATCAGAGTCTATCGTAACTCTTTTCCGTGGCGTTTTCACAGAGGAGGAGCTGGGGAAAGCCAATGGAGAGGAACTATCATCCGCTGTAGATACGTCAGTAGATGGTTTAATCTGAACTCGCCTATGGTGCCACGTACGTGCAAAGAGGGGAGTGCGAGGTTGCCGGCGCGGCGTACTCGATCCAACTGCGCGTCTGGCAGCAATTCCTGTCAATGGACTACTCGCCGCCGCGTGTGCTTCATATTGCTGGCGAGCTGGGGTGCCAGCCGCGGATGGTGTGCCTTCGAGGAACAACCTTTGAGGTGCGATGGACATCGACTGTTCTTCGGTGCTCCCATCCTGGGGTGGCCCGTCCATTTCGAGATCCTCGAGATCGGACGTTGGGAAATCGATTGGAGGCAGCGACGACATAGTTTCTGGCTTTCTTCAGGACAGTAATAAGTCAAGAACAGAGTCGAGACGCGTCGCGACGCGCCAATTCGATTTGGGTTTAGGACGGGTTACATAAGTCCCGACAAGTCAACTCACCTCCAGGTGACCAAGCCATCGAGCACATGGCATCGAGCGGCATACTGGAAGATATCAACCAGGTGCGTCAACATCGAGTGGCTCTGGATCCAAAGCTAATGCCGACGCGTTGTGTAAACAGACTACAGCTTACATTCCATACCAAGAGGAAGGTAAGAAACATCGTCTTGCACCCGACAACGGATATCGTCCGAACTGCATACCAGATGCACAGCGTGACCACGATTCGTGTACCTTGTTTCCCGATCGGGACCTTCCTAACGGATACGAGCTACGCCTGGAAGCCTACAGGGCAGCTTGGCTCAAATGCCTGACCAGAATACAGGTATGTTGATCTTTTCTTACCGTTGAAGAGACCTTACTTTTGCCTATGCCGCAGGACCTGACTCGCGCCTTACATGCCCCCGTGGTAGATAAAGTCTCGGAACTTGTCAATAAGTCATATATCAACATCTTGCCTGGCTTGCCTTACGCGGAGCTTCCAGTCATATCGGTGTCAAGTGAGGAAACCTAGCAGTGACTCCCACGTCATATTCATCATAATACGCAGCGAACGGTGCTTCCTCTTCGTTGCTGGATGAGATTACATCCCAACTGGAAGGGCGTGATGACGATGCTCTCTTCGGCGATGTCAATGGTGGCCATTTGGTCACGCATATACTTCCAAGTGACTGTCCGAACGTTCCTTCTGCTATGAAGACTTTGGTAACTGGCTTTATCACAAAATATGAGCAAGAACTAGGCGTGTGAAGGTGAATTTGCCTGATTATCTCCCAAATAAGGCTCTTCACAGGTTCAAGCAAACGCAAGGCAGGAAATTCACTCAGTACAATGGACCTCAGCCTGCTGCAAGCATGGTTCGATGCGCCGCTCAGAGTAAGGGGTATGTAAATAAAGAGTGTGAACCCGTCAGTCTACGCTACAAACTCAACAGACGGCAACGAGAGCGAAATTCGTCTTGTTATCGTTCTGCACGATTTCGAGCAGTTCGAACCACCCATTGTGCAGGACTTGTTTGAGATTTGCAGGTCGGCACGCAACCGACGTTCTTTTTTCATCATTTCTGACCATCGATCCGCAGTATTGCAATACCTCGTTTACCGTTTGTGTTCGTCTTGCTGTTGGCTTCGCCCCTTTCACCCTCCTACATCCACACGTCCTACCCTCGGCGTATCCTTTCCCTATTGCAAATCCGAACCTGCGTCTTCCCCTGGAGTATCGACGTACTGCACGGGATACTGCTGAAGGTGCGTAGCGTAACAAGGCTTCCGTAGTTTGGCTCTTAAGAACCGGGTCATCCAGACGTTTTTTGACGTGGATTTCGAACCAGAGGTGATGATTGGACCAGTCTAAATTGGCTTCCTCGTGGACTTTTTTGAGAGACACTCGGTCTCGCTCGATAGTCTTGTGTCGATTTTGCAGGTGCTAGTATTTCCCCCGTATCTCAGCACTCTCAGTATTTATTGATTACTACCGGTAGATCATATATGAAACATTTGGAGGAGCCGCTGACCGTTTTCCTTCAAAACGAACAACTTGGATCATCGGATGCTGGAAACAGCGTCCTCGGTGAATCCGCTTCATTCGGCTTCCTCGAGGCCCTTTTCACGCGTCTTCACAATACACAAGACACCGGTAACCAAAACGAGTGGTTAAACACATCGATCAACGGCCTGTTATCAACCGTTCGGACAGCCCGCGAAACCTTCCAATCTCGTGTACGGCTATTACGAGTAGCACTTCAAGCGATCCTTTTGATTCGTACCTTCATGATCTCGGAGGGCTACAAGGTCGAGGCGACGCTCCCTGAACTAATGTGTGGTGCCATGCGTGGGCGAATCCAAAACGTTACGAAGTACCTATGTACTATGGTGAAGTATGCTCCTTCCATAATCCGCTGCCAGCCCCCGACTAACTTGGTATCATCAGAAAGCTCCGGAAGGAACAAATCAACAAGCTATTACCGGAGCTGCGAAATTTCTTTGCCAGTCTTCTGGATAACGTGCGAGAGGCCGAGAAGGCCATATCCTCGCGGACGTTATGCGGACCGCGTTTGACGCACCGGTTTCTGAGTAACGCGTGCATTGTTACCTTACTCAGAGCATGGGGTATATAGGATCGTGACGTCGTCGGTGGAACCAATGCTAGTGCGTTTTTATTGGAGTCACCTGTAGAACTTGCAGGCCTGATTGGACAATGCTACGATGTGTATGAAGGCCACCGCCGTCCAAATAGACCTGCCGTGTCGGTGCTCTGAAGGCTACATGTCGCGGCATTTAAGTAAAGACATTCTCTCTCCCTCCCTCTCTCTCTCCCTCTCTCCCTCTCCCCCTCTCTCCCCAGAAACTTCAACCAGCATGCTGCCACGCCGCGCGTCTCGCGGTCTCGGACAAGTACCATTAGTCGTTTCCTCCGACTCCGCCATGTCATACCTTTCCCCGAGCCATCACTCGGATGGCCTCAGCCTTGTCGTCGAGGAGGAAGGATTAGGAGAGGAATATGTCATCCCAGAATCATATCCTTGGTCGTCATTGCCATCGTCATCGCCCGTCTCGTCTTCTTCAACTTCGTCGTCATCGCATACCCTACATTCTGCACCCCCACACTATCTATGGGCCCCAGTGGGACTGTGAGCCTGGTGGCGGAAAAGCCATCTCTTGGAGGGACGCTCAACCTGTTGAACAAGTGCTGTATAACGTGCGAGGGGTATAAACATATTTTCTGTGTGTGCTTACTGCTCTAATGACAAATATTAGTACTTGGACGAATTCAGTAAAGCCATTGCTACTGACGTCCGCATGCTATTGGTGAAGTTGGCGAGCTGCACGAGGAGTGCAGAGCTATTCAACAGTGCATTCTGCTTGGTGGCTATATGTGACCAGGGATGAACCCTTCCCATAGTGAAGTCGGGTCCTTGATGATGGTGAGAGCCGAGTATTCTCCGGGTGGAGAATTTCACGGAGATCGGTTCGTCATTCAAGCAACCTGTTTGAATGTTACTGATGATCTCTGAAAAATAGGCAAATGATGGGCGGTAGTCCAACACCCGATGCACCGCCATGGCCGCATGACTACCGACGCACCCCGTCAGGGGGCGGTCCACCTCCACCTACCATTGTAGAGAGAGACAAAGGACGGTTCAGTGAAATCACTCCCCACGTTCCGGCACCACCGATGCCTGAGCATGGAATGCTCAGGCCGGAGGATGCTCAACTCATGACGTTCTGCGTGAGCAGCATGAACGTCTTAACGACACCGAACGCGAGCTGGCACAGATCGTGCACGAGGCACATGATGCTGAAGGAAGGCGCAACCATGAATTCCGCTTAAACGACGAAGCCAGACAGTAAATCTTCTTGGACAGTGAAGCTCGGAGAGAGTAGCCAATGTTCCGCCGATACGTGTTCCTCCGCCTCGAGACGCGGATGAAGACTCCTTAATCGAAACCATCAGCGCCGCCGCCTCGCACGTAGCGTCTCGCCACTCAGCAGATGTCTGGGAGATCGTACGTGGACAACGATAATTACTCGAAAAGAAACATGAAGCCAATGCCGCCAAACGTGAACGCGCACATGCTGCAAGGATTCACGAACTGGAGGAGGGACTCAATCGCGTCTGTGCGGAGCTCGATAACGGGCGGCAGCTGGGTATGACGGAAGCAAATGAAATTCACTCAGCAGCTGCAGAGCGTGATGAGGCGTTGCGCAATCAATCAACCAAGATCACGAACTTGGTGCCGCAGAATTGTGAAGAGAATATGGCAGCGAGCGAGGAACGCTGGAAAGAGAAACAACACCAGAAGACTGAGAGAGATGAACAAATCCAAGAGCTGTCTGGTATCGTGACAAAAACCGTTGCGGGTGTTAAGCGGAGGGGATTGGACACGGGACAAGCGAATGAGGGCAAACCCGGTGAGTTGTCTATAACGGTACATTTGGATCTGGTAGGCTCAATATCTGTGCAGGTATCGAACAGGTTATCGATGACCCTGCAAGGCAAAATGTCGAGCAACGAGAACTGCTTAGTGCGCTTTCCGAGAGTGAATACCCGACTTGTATTTCATGACCTAATACCAATTGCATTGTTTTAGCTTGGCACAAGGATAACCAGAGACAGCACGAAGAATCGACCAATGTCATTCGTGCCACAGCCAACGAGCAAGTGCCCTGCAACCTGCAAGAGGTATGAATATATATTTTCTGTTTGAGTAGCGTTCTAACGATGAGTATTAGTACTTGGCCGAATTCAGTCAAGCCATATTGGGCGAGGTAGGTGAGCTGCGCGAGGAGCGAAGGGCTATTCAGCAGTGCATTCTACTTGGTGACTATATGTGACCAGGGATGAACCTTTTTCATAGCGAAGTCGGGTCATTATTGATGATGAGAGCCAAGTATTCGCCAGGTGGAGAATTCTACGGAGATTGGTTCGTTACCCGCGCACCTCGTTTGAGTACTTGTTACTGATGATCATTGAAAAACAGGCAAGCGATGGGTGGTGATCCGATACCCGATGCACCACCTCAGCCGCAGGCTGCAGCTCGGAGCACCGTTAATCATCGAATGACCAGAAGGATTCAGAAGCAGAAGTCAGTCCAACCCCCAGCCAGAAATCCCGCCGTCGAGGCATATGCAGTCCTGGGCAACATGGCATCGTGAGCGTTAACCTCGTTTGTCGACAGATTGTGACTGAGATGTTTTTGATACCCAATCCTACGCTTGCGCCCACACTGCCATCCGTCGAGCCCACGCTGTTGGTAGCTGATTGCCAGAGCCCGGGATCACTTGGACCTCGGTTTGTTACTGCAGCATTTCGGTTGAGTGTTACTGATAGCCTTTGAAAAACAAGCAAATGATGGGGTACCCTTAACCTGCCCATCGCAACGATGAATCGAATGGCAGAAATTTTCGGTAAGAGTAAACAAGGTTCCTGCCGAAGCATCGACCATACATCTAGTAGCCGAATGAAACTTGAAACTCGAGTTCAAAATTACCTTAGCACATCGCCATAAATATAAAGCAGCAGAATTTACAAGTACAAATGTCCCATATATCACTAGGAGTTTTCACAGTAAACCCAACCACTAGCACTGTTTCAAGTGTACCCATTGAAGTTGGGGATGGTACGATAGATCCCTGTCGAAGGAACTTGAGAAGCGCTGGTCAGACAGTCCCGGAGGTGATGGAAATCAAAATCTGTACCTAAGTCCCGTGCCCGTTGGAGCTAAACAAGTCTGACCTAGTGGACGCCGCCGGACCTCAATACTGAGCTCGCCATCCTGGTTTAGCTTAGCACGGACAGCAGACATGTCCACATCACCAGGTGCAAAGCTGATTTCCCACCCGTAATGACCTGATATCGGTAGAGAGACATGTGATGTGCAACAGTTTCACCCAAGCAGGTTGTACTCACAGTCGTGCTCCATATGCCATGCATCCGCTACTACATCCAATCTGTCGCCCTTTTTAGTGGAGACCGTAATCATCTCAGGTAGGATAGTACATGGAAGGACAACAGCGAAAGTGTGAAGTGTACTTGAGCTCTGTGTCGCCATTTCTGGACAAGAGCCTGGAGGTGGAGAGTGGCGGGAATGATCAATTATTAGTGGAGAAACTGCTGACAAATATGACGGGTCCATCGACGAGCGGACACTTAGGGGTGAGCTAGTGTTACGAGTGGGGTCAGCATTGCTGGGCGGTGAACTCATGGTCGTACTACACTTGAGATGCTGACGACGATGACCAAGCAATCCAAGGGAATTCTAGAGGAATCTCGGTTTTATGTAAGCAACATGTCTACGAGGCTGCAGGACATCAGTGAAGGATCCATCATCACAAAAGTTCCCGAAACAGGATATTACCTGATATAGGTGACGCGGCATGACAGCCTCCGGCACTTCCTGTTGCTTCGTGAGAAAGCAGTGGCAATGACATTGTTGTCAGCTCTGCTGATGAGTGCGAAGATACTTCAAGTGTCAGCCAGATACCCTGTCCCACTAAACATTGTCATGTAGATACTTCCAGAGATTGACAGACATATACAATATTATATTGAGATTACGGTGATAACTACATTGTGTCCCCTCTTTCGAATTTGAGTCCTCTCATTGGCCAAGTGTGATGTGACTTCTTAGTGCGAGAAATCTGCAGGTGGCGGTACGAGGGAAGGCCAGCCACGCGCGCATGCCCCGCAGAACTCGGCTCTCACGTGATGCATCACTGTCACAGGTCACATCTTGATCTTTGCATCGACTCGTCGTTGTCTTTTCCTCCTGACTTCCTTCTACCGCATCGCTCGCTTGCGGACACCCGCCAGTGCACCTGTGTGTCACCATTCACGTTACATATTAGTAATGGAGATGTGACTCGATCTTCGTTACTAATTAGAGAGAGAATCTAATACTACGGTGCTGCAGCACTTGCTGCAGCACTCAACAGTGACTTAGTGGTGAGAAAATTACGAGGTAGATAGGGCAAGATTAGATCAGCCGGTACGCTAATAGATAGTGGCGCAGCATTATATAATTGTTGCACAATCTGCCGAAACACACGCCGGTGCCGCCTCCCGACAACACGTCACCCGTGCCCGCTGTTTCCCACGATGTCAGGACTGTTGTGCTCGCTGTTGCCCACGACGAGCAGCGTATCTCGCTTGATTATGGGCCAAATTTAATGCGGTTTTCTTTATATATGATTAGCACTGCGTCATTAACATAATAGATAGTGTTAATTAAGGTAGAAACATAATCAAGAGTACTATTGCGATGTGGGCTGAAAATCAACCACCCGGGTATCCCCGGAATTATAGTTCCGACGTGGGGCTGTGTCAGGTACAGTGTTCGACTCTAAGCGGAGTTTGTACTTATCTCTTATCGTCTTCCTCGCTGCTGGCAACGGTGAGCACGGCGCTGCACGCCGTCGTTCTGCTCGACGATTATGCCGTCTTGTCCCTACTGGTCATCTACATCGATTTTCACGCACTAGCCGGCCCCGTCAACGTCGTTTTTGCCCATGTAGCCGTACGTCAACGGTCTGCAGCGTAGAACGAGTACGCCGCTCTCCTTTCCTGCGTTGTAGTGGTGATACAGGTAAGTCCCCCTTCATCGCGTTGTACTCCGACTCAGATTGTTCTCGTAGCCGTCTTGCCTGTACCCATGCAGTACAAGGGGCTACCACAGGTTCCATGTTACTGATCCAATCAAAGTCGCTGAGGCCAGCATGTAAGTCGAGAAAGGTCTTCTTTCTTCCGTACCATTGCTTCGAACTCACTGAGTGTCGATAGATTTGCGTCCACCCTCCCCCTCCCGCTCCTACTATCAGCCGCGCACGAACGATCCGTGCCGCAGAGCAAGCACGTCGACGATGAGGTTAATATGTAAGTCGGACAAGTTTTACTCTTGAAAAATCCTTCCGTACCATTGCTTCGAACTCACTGAGCGACAGGTCTCTGTTCGGGTTCCCCCCCTCCCGTTTCCACCTGCACTTCAACGATCTGCAGCGCAGATCAAGCACGTCCACGACGAGGTTATAATACGTAAGTCGGGACGAGTTTTACTCTTGAAAAATCCTTCCGTACCATTGCTTCGAACTCACTGAGCGACAGGTCTCTGTTCGGGTTCCCCCCCTCCCGTTTCCACCCGCACTTCAACGATCTACAGCGCAGATCAAGCATGTCGACGACGAGGTTATAATACGTAAGTCGGGACGAGTTTTACTCTTGGAAAATCCTTCCGTACCATTGCTTCGAACTCACTGAGTGTCGATAGATCTGCGTCTAGCCCCCCTCCCCCCCGTTCCTACTATTAGCCGTGCACGAACGATCCATGCCGCAGATCAAGCACGTCGACGACGAGGCCAATGTGTAAGTCGGACGAGTTTTACTCTTCAAAAATCCTTCCGTACCATTCCGTACCATTGCTTCGAACTCACTGAGTGTCGATAGATCTGCGTCTAGCCCCCCTCCCCCCGTTCCTACTATTAGCCGTGCACGAACGATCCATGCCGCAGATCAAGCACGTCGACGACGAGGCCAACGTGTAAGTCGGACGAGTTTTACTCCTGAAAAATCCTTCCGTACCATTACTTCGAACTCACTGAGCAACAGGCCTGTGTTTGGGTCCCCCCCCCCTCTCCCGCTCCCACCGCGCTTCAACGATCTGCAGCGCAGATCAAGCATGTAGACGACGACGGTAGTATGTAAGTAGGGAAAGATCTACAGTCACTCGTCCACACGGCAACTCAGGCGTCGTGAAATCAAAATTCAGCTCTAACCTTCTACCACGGACGTTCGGCGCCGGCGTACGCATTGTAGTATGTCTATTAATGTCTTGGTTTCCTTCTATCATGGTTGCCTGACCGGTCGTCCGAATTCTAGATGCTCTACCTATTTGTCAGAGCTACCCCGCCCTGCCTAGGCGTATGATCATCATGTCATGCCGTATGAGACACTCGCGTCACGACACGTACCGGTGTAGTGTCTACATAGCCACGTGAGGTACATATATAACGCTGCGATTTTTTTTCTTTTTCAAATTGCTCACAGACCACGATGAAGAGTAAACGATGGACGACGTCGAATCGCATTAGAATGAGTGTTTTATCATCATCTCTTTCTCTCACCACGAGCACCGCGTCAATCTCGCAAATTCGGAGGGCAAGGCTAGTGCGAGAAAAGCAACAGGAGGAGGCTCGGGGTACGCGATCTCAGCTTCACTTTTACTTCTTGCCGAAGATTAGTTAGCCAATGCCCGGTCCATGCGAGCGCATCTGGTGGAAGCATGCATGGAGATTGGTGACACAGATGAACTCGACTTCGGCTCAAATGGTGGTATGGATTACAGCGACGGTGATCAAGGCACCATTGGGCTGCCACCACCGGACGAAGACGACGACGACGAGCTCGGCGATGCTCCTCCGGTGTACTCGAAATATTTTCAGCCATTCATGCATTCGTGCGTTCCATCCCGCCTTGGCCAATATACCGTGACCCCCCTCTAACATCTATACAGTCAACCTCGGTCCCATCGCCGCCATGATACGCGCCCTCGTGCACAGCGCAACAGACATGCCCATCAAGCATGGCAAGCACAGTTGCCGATCCTCGTGGATCGCTATCTGGCATGGAAGCATAAAGAACCCGAGGAATTGGCTGGCGATCACGTCTTTCACGTAGATGTCATCGGTGTCTTTCGTAAGTAACCAACAATCAACTAATAGTAGGGTACTCTAGTGCTGACGGTCTAGAGTACGAGCGGCATGTTAACGTGATCCAGAAAGCTGATGAGAGCGCGAATGCGGCCTTGCTACGTGTAGGGTTGCTTGGGTGCTCGCCTTCCCAACCTTGCACTGCAATCAGGTTAGAATGCCTCGAGCTGTACCATCAGATACGACGCCGCCAGTCGTCGTTCAGTCTTCAAGCAATGATGAAGGTGCTTTGTGCTTTGCAAGGTGTAAGTTGGTTATGGTCATACAAGGTTCAAGCTAATCCGTATTCTAGATCACGTATACTCAACACCTCCGCAGTCAACTCTCTGCCGCCTTCGACATTTATCTTAATATCCTCCGATCTGTTCATACGTCACTTAAGCAGGCTCTGGGCCGTGATGGACCTGCGTGGAAGTTACGTGGGGCTTGCCCAGCATGCGCATTTGAGGTTAGAGTAGTTCTCTCGAGTCCGCCATGCGCCTAACAGTCATTACAGCAACCTGACGAACCTCCGCTGAGCCCTGCTCGGCTACATAGTATGGATGGTAATCAATCTGCCAAGCGCTTGGATGGGTCTGGATCTGCAGACTCTCGATTATTTCAAAGCGATTATTTCATTCCTCACGCTGAAGTGGAGAGGTTTAAGGACGATGTGCGGGATAGGCCAGGCGAGGCTGCCAGAGAAAAGCGGGTTACCACTTGCACTGACAACTGGACCGCTGTGAAGGCTGTTGAAGAAAATCAAATTCAAGTATTCGAACAAACAGGTATTTTTGTAATGGCCTGCCGTCACGGCTTTGTAGAGTGTATCGCGGAGATGAAACGAAGTGGAGAACTGTACGTGACCCATCAAGCTGTCATTCGGGCGCTCACGTCTACGCTCATAGTGCGAAATATGGATTAGCGGCTGTTAATCGGTTGCTCAACATTTGTGGGCAAGACCAAGCCGTCGGGCATGACGTTGGCTGTGCGTCCAAGAAGACGATCGTCTCAAGCTCACTCGGAAAAGAGGCGCAGGAAAAACGGCTGAAGGTAGTGGTCAATGCCTTCCACGGATTTGCGCACAACCGTATGTGTCAACTGGAGAATCACCCACTTTATCTGGTAGGATTCGGTAACGAAGACTTGGAAACCTGCGAGCGCATATTCTCAAGTTCTAATAATACGGCACCGCTCATACGTCACGCATCAGAGTTCCATTGGAAACAATTCTTGGACCTCCATTTCAGCCAATGGGATTCGGATAAATATCTCGAGCTAAGTAAGGTTTTCGCTGAGTCATAATCCAATATGATTTAGATTTGTTCCGGCAGGCCGATTTCTCTACAATAATTACAAGCAGGCGCTGCGCATTATCCAAACTAACTTGGCAGAACTGGAGCAATTCAAGCGCAGTAAGGACATCACCGACAACGATTTCGAGTCTTGGCATCGGGAGGAACTCGAGTATTTGAAGCGATGTGCAGGGGAGTCAGATGCTAACTCGATAGCAGTACAGTATGTTGAGCTCCTAGAGAAGTTGAAGTTCGCTGAGTAAGTCAAAGTATCTCTCTCCCTCGCAAGTGACCCTGATACGCCATATAGAGCAACTTATGGCAGTGTCACCCAGGTGCCGTATCTTACTTACACACCCGCCGAATTTACATCGACATCTGGTCTTAACGAAAGCGCTCGACAAGGGACGAATGCCATCAACGCCGAATATGCTTCCGCACTCCGGAAGTATCAGCTGCAGCTGAACGTCGTGGCCAACTTCGAGCGTCAACACAACATCATCGACCGTTGGACTCCACTGCACCATGAGTACATCAATGCCTGCGAGTACACGAAGCACCGTGTCTTCATTCGCGCGGTAGAGGAACTTGAGGGTTTGGTTGTGCAGCGAATGTTCGAACTCTCAAAGGCCAACTTGGCGAAAACGGGTATGTACAAATGAATGGGCAAAATGAATTGCTGAACTGCGCGCAGGCTATAAGATGCGCAAGCACATTTCTAAAGCCATTAGCAGGCGTTCCGCCGCCATCCGCGCCGCTCTCGAGCGATATAACAAATTAGCACCCCGTCAACGTCCACCGCGCCCTAAGCTTGACTACGCAGAAGTGATCGGTTACAGCCTGCTGGGAGAATTTTCCCTTTTGAAACATTCACGCTACGAGGTGCTGGAGAAGCCATGGGCCTTGCCAGATAATCGTGAGATGATGATGAAGTATTACAAGCTTCGGCGATCGCAAGAGGAGATTATTCGACTCAATGTCGAGATTCGTAGATTTCAAGCATGGCTGGATTTCGATGGTGAGAAGATGAAGCTCGCTGCACAAGGATTCGGGGATTCGGGATCGCCGGGGCTTGCGTCCGAGATGGAGTCGATGTACGGTGAAAGGGTCCGCATCAATGACTTTCATCGTGTACAGTTGCAAAAGATATACGAGATGCCTGGTTACACGGGCTGTAGACCTATTGGGGACCAACTACGAGTCATGCGTGACGGAGCTAGCGACGACTACGAAGAGGAAGATAGCGACGACGATGATGGCGAAGCTTTCCGTCTTGGAGATACGTTGGATCGGGTACCACAGTATTAGATGACATGTCTAGTACACTATCATAATGGAGCTTTTGTTGTGCTTCGTCAGTAAGGAATTGCGAGAGGGAATTCTACAATACAATCATACGAACATCTGCAACGGCATGGTGCCCCATCATGCTCATGTTTGTGGCTACTCAAGTCGGGATAGAATGGCACCAAAGCGTCCATGATCTATCATCGTACTCTCGCAAGGATACTACCAACTCGTATGGACATACATTCGACTACAGTGGGACCTAGCTGGCGGGATTACATAGAAAATAATGTGGTTCTAAGTTACAATCGTACGAACATCTACTACGTGTGCTAATATTATCATCATCTGAACTTCACTTCCGGCTCATTTCGCTCACGATAGGATGGCACCAAAGCGTTCGCTGCATCGATAAAACATGACACGAGGCTTATCACAAGTAATCTACAACGTGAGCGGCACCAAGGCGTCCGCCGCATCAATGGAACATGACATGAGGCTTACCACGAGGCTTACCATGAGGCTTACCACGAGGCTAATCATAAGTAATCTACACGCTTTCCTCAAACCGTCAACCCGTCGATGTCTTTTGACCTCCACTCAGCTCACTCAAGCCAGGATAGAACGGCATCAAAAACGCCCACCGCAATGAGAACGGATCGACATATTGCAGCCTCATGAAACATCCTACAAGGCTTGTCTTGGGTAATTCACGTGCTTTCCTCACACCACCAACACGTTTCTCATGTTCTGATCTTAGACTCACCGGCATCCAGCATCTTGCGGTCAAAACGGGCGATATGAGTCTGGATACTGGTAGGTGACGAAGTTCGACTTGTCAGTTAGTTAATTCACCTTTGAAACTACAGAACGAATCCGTTGATTTCAACCTACAATCAGATACGAGAGACGCTGGAAAGTGTGGGCGCTTTGTACGCTGCCTCCCGTCGTCACGGCATCTGATCAACGTTTTCTGCAACGAGCTGCTAGTTTTTTTTTCATGACCGGCTGTTCGTCTGGATGGCACAGTGGAATCGCATGTCCTGGGCCTGGTATCATGTTTTGTATATGATAATCGTACGTGATCTTTTTTCCTTTTGTGAGTCCCTTCCCATCTTTAATGTCCTTTCTCATTATCCGCTTCCTTGTTGTCAGGAAGTGAGGGGAGGGTGTCCTAGATTCAAGAGTTTCAATTCGTAGTGGCAGCAGTTGTTATCCGCATTTTCTGTTGTGAGTCTGCGAGTCCGTGAGCAATACAGCCGACAAGGCTGGAGTCACGTCTGCAAGACCTCAGGCTCATTGACTCCTTCGTCGGGCCATTCCCTTTCCGCCTCGCAGAGTAACGTACGTAGTCACTCTCGCCGATACATTCTGAGGATGGCATCTAACTCTACTGAGCAGCACAGCCGCATGGAAATTTGACACCGACAGACTCGAGAGTCTCAATGCAGGGTAGCGGCGATTATTGCGCACGTGTTCTGCTGTTCGTCCGTGAGTCCGTGAGCAATACAGCCAACGGCCTATCGCAGGCAGGGAACGACTACCGAAGCAACATCGGAGAGTCGCCGACTGCACTTTGAGCATCAAGTGGGACTTGGGACGAGCTTCTCCTGGTCTCGGTGTGGGGTTGGTAGGTAAGTACTTGTCTCGACGGTTTACACCAGCTAACGCCAAGCTCATCAACCGTGTCGTCGGGGCCACGCGCAGGCAGAGAACGGCCACCAGAGCAACATTGGTGACTTATTGACTGCACCTCGAGCATCTAGTGGGATCTGGGATGTGCTCACAGCCTACCTGCTGCAGCTATTCCTACCGCGCGGATACCGTACGACACCGATAATCCTGAGTTGGCCGTAACCACTCCCTGCCCGTATCTCGGCTCCGATTACTCGCAAGTTGAGTTGGCCATTCACTCCCTGGTCTGCACTCTCCGGTCTGAGGTAAATGTGACTCGGGTAAGCATATTCGTGCCTTGCCAGGTTCGTTGCACACCCTGACCACTAGCCCACGGCCTAACAGAATAGATTACTGAAATGTTTTTGGTCTCGACTCTCGCCTAGTTCACGGTATGCCTTTCCCTCTGTCTGGGATATAAAATAGTGCGACTTAACTTTTTCAGTTCAGTGTTTCACTGAGATGGCTCGCACAGCTATTCTCCATGGTAAGCGTGTACGCCCTAAGCTCAGCAATGAGCAAAAGGAGGAGCGCCACGCTAGGCACATGAAACTTGCTGGTGACATCGCCGGCGCGCGGCGGGCTTACGCCCAAGAGGCGAGAGATATTGCCCGAAACTATGGACGGTATGTGCGCCTCAGCTTTTTACCACCAAAACTTACCTCCCCCCCTCCCCCTCACTTCCAGGTCTCTTAATTGGACTCGTGTTCAACTTTTCCTTAAGAGTCAGAACCTCCGCGACCGCCGACGCGTCAACTCATGGAACGCGTTCATTAGTTCCAAGCTTCGTGAGGCAAATGCTGGTACAGATCCGGCTCATCGTTGCATACTATCACATTTAGTGATTCTTTTCTTCCACAGGCCGTGAACGAGGTGATCGCGTCAAACTCACCCAGTTCGTGGCACGAAACAAGGATGACTTACTAGTCGCCTACAAGAACTTGACACCCACGCAGCAAGAGGCTTATAATGCCGAAGTCCGGGTTGCTCGAGATACGAAGGTCAGGGTCGCGCGCTCAAACCCCAAGGCTATTAGCCACACTGTCACTGCCGCTTTCGCGAACATGGACCGGGAGGTAACACGATTGTTTTCCTTAACATGTTCACACTTAGATTATAATGTCAGTGGACTGCCCTGTGTATGCAAACCGGTCTAGAAGGATTTTATATAGCGGTCCGAGGAACGGTCGAAGACCTCTCGGAGCCCAAGGTTTTTTTCACCCAAAAAGCAGAGAACTTTGTGCGCACTGTCCTGGACATCGAGCCGCGTCGTCTGGCCCTCCGTCTTGAGTCTTGGGTGGTCAGTGGGCTCGGTATGTTCCCTTCAATCGTCGTTGTGTCTTTTATATGTATAAATTCATTCGAATGCTCAGACATAGCTACCGCGACTAAATACCAACGCCCTCTCAACAAACTGATCAGCGAGTGCCGCGCTCTCATTCAGGAGGAACTCGGTGAGTGTTAACCCGTAGCTTTGTAATATTATAATCTTACCAAATGTACGTGTCACAGACTACTTACTCACGAAGAAGAAAGTGACAGTTAACGTCAAAATGAATTATACTAACTACGAGCGTCAAATCGTTGAACGCTATGGTGTTATGCTGACAGGCTGGCCATTCTCAGGTCCAGTGCGGAACCCTTCAAAGATTGGTGGCCGAGCAGAGGTGGAGAAATTACTTGATGCCCTGAATTCGGAAGCTTGCAAATGGGTTAGACTGACAGATGAAGAATGTAGGGCAAGGATTACCCACAACAAGGAGCGTCAGGCACGAGGGGAACTGGTTTACCACCCCCGTCGTAGTCACACAACCAAGACTTCAACTAGAGAACCCTCACCTTTAAATTCTGACTCAAACTCGGACTGAGTGCAAAGGATTGTGGAAATAGCTATCAATGGTTTTAACAGACTTCGACTAAAACTGTAAATACAATCCGGAGTCCCCTTCCCTAACATAAAGCTTTAGCACAGATGAGGTAACTCTAAGTTAAGGTTCTAGTGTAGGCGTCAGGGTACCAGAGAGAACCCGCGGAACAGTGAGTAACCAAGGAACGACGAACTCGACTGAATAGCGCGTAGACAATGGGGGAGTTGAACATAAATCCACTGAAGCTAGTCAATTCGAGGCCATGGTATGGAAGGACTTGGCAGGGGGGACTTTTCCCAACTTACATACTACCGTCATCGTCTACATACTTGATCCGCACAGCAAATTGTTGACACACCTGGAGGAGCAGGAAGAAGGGGAAGCTCGAACGCGGATCTGTTGCTCAGTAAGTTTAAGGTCATGGTACGGAAGGATTTTGCAGGAATAACAACTCGTCTGACTTACATATTAGCGTCGTCGTCGACATGCTTGACCTACGGCGCAGATCATTGGTGTACAACTGACGGTAGGGGCGGGGGGAGGGGGGGAAGAGGGCTGGACGCAGATCTATCGACACTCAGTAAGTTCGAAGCAATGGTACGGAAGGATTTTGCAGGACTAAGAACTCGTCCGACTTACGTATTAGCGTCATCGTCGATATGCTTGATCTGCGCATGGAAGCAGGAGGGGGAGGGGGGGGGGGGACCTGAACACGAATCTGTTACTCAGTGAGTTCGAAGCAACGGCACGGAAGAATTTTTCAGGTGTAAGAACCCAACATCCTTGGTGGAAGGTTAGAGCTGAATTTTGATTTCACGACGCCTGAGTTGCCGTGTGGACGAGTGACTGTAGATCTTTCCCTACTTACATACTACCGTCGTCGTCTACATGCTTGATCTGCGCTGCAGATCGTTGAAGCGCGGTGGGAGCGGGAGAGGGGGGGGGGACCCAAACACAGGCCTGTTGCTCAGTGAGTTCGAAGTAATGGTACGGAAGGATTTTTCAGGAGTAAAACTCGTCCGACTTACACGTTGGCCTCGTCGTCGACGTGCTTGATCTGCGGCATGGATCGTTCGTGCACGGCTAATAGTAGGAACGGGGGGAGGGGGGCTAGACGCAGATCTATCGACACTCAGTGAGTTCGAAGCAATGGTACGGAATGGTACGGAAGGATTTTTGAAGAGTAAAACTCGTCCGACTTACACATTGGCCTCGTCGTCGACGTGCTTGATCTGCGGCATGGATCGTTCGTGCACGGCTAATAGTAGGAACGGGGGGGAGGGGGGCTAGACGCAGATCTATCGACACTCAGTGAGTTCGAAGCAATGGTACGGAAGGATTTTCCAAGAGTAAAACTCGTCCCGACTTACGTATTATAACCTCGTCGTCGACATGCTTGATCTGCGCTGTAGATCGTTGAAGTGCGGGTGGAAACGGGAGGGGGGGAACCCGAACAGAGACCTGTCGCTCAGTGAGTTCGAAGCAATGGTACGGAAGGATTTTTCAAGAGTAAAACTCGTCCCGACTTACGTATTATAACCTCGTCGTGGACGTGCTTGATCTGCGCTGCAGATCGTTGAAGTGCAGGTGGAAACGGGAGGGGGGGAACCCGAACAGAGACCTGTCGCTCAGTGAGTTCGAAGCAATGGTACGGAAGGATTTTTCAAGAGTAAAACTTGTCCGACTTACATATTAACCTCATCGTCGACGTGCTTGCTCTGCGGCACGGATCGTTCGTGCGCGGCTGATAGTAGGAGCGGGAGGGGGAGGGTGGACGCAAATCTATCGACACTCAGTGAGTTCGAAGCAATGGTACGGAAGAAAGAAGACCTTTCTCGACTTACATGCTGGCCTCAGCGACTTTGATTGGATCAGTAACATGGAACCTGTGGTAGCCCCTTGTACTGCATGGGTACAGGCAAGACGGCTACGAGAACAATCTGAGTCGGAGTACAACGCGATGAAGGGGGACTTACCTGTATCACCACTACAACGCAGGAAAGGAGAGCGGCGTACTCGTTCTACGCTGCAGACCGTTGACGTACGGCTACATGGGCAAAAACGACGTTGACGGGGCCGGCTAGTGCGTGAAAATCGATGTAGATGACCAGTAGGGACAAGACGGCATAATCGTCGAGCAGAACGACGGCGTGCAGCGCCGTGCTCACCGTTGCCAGCAGCGAGGAAGACGATAAGAGATAAGTACAAACTCCGCTTAGAGTCGAACACTGTACCTGACACAGCCCCACGTCGGAACTATAATTCCGGGGATACCCGGGTGGTTGATTTTCAGCCCACATCGCAATAGTACTCTTGATTATGTTTCTACCTTAATTAACACTATCTATTATGTTAATGACGCAGTGCTAATCATATATAAAGAAAACCGCATTAAATTTGGCCCATAATCAAGCGAGATACGCTGCTCGTCGTGGGCAACAGCGAGCACAACAGTCCTGACATCGTGGGAAACAGCGGGCACGGGTGACGTGTTGTCGGGAGGCGGCACCGGCGTGTGTTTCGGCAGATTGTGCAACAATTATATAATGCTGCGCCACTATCTATTAGCGTACTGGCTGATCTAATCTTGCCCTATCTACCTCGTAATTTTCTCACCACTAAGTCACTGTTGAGTGCTGCAGCAAGTGCTGCAGCACCGTAGTATTAGATTCTCTCTCTAATTAGTAACGAAGATCGAGTCACATCTCCATTACTAATATGTAACGTGAATGGTGACACACAGGTGCGCCAGTGCGTGCTCTTCTTGTCAGCTGAACAACACCAGACTGCGTGGCATAGGTGAAATGCAGCATAGTCGGACCTGTTCCTACTAAGATACATGCCTACCCAAATGTTGTCTGCAAGGTACGTAGCATATCGTGGTTGATATCACTTGACTTACAGCACTGACTTGTAACACAGTCTCTGTGGATGTGCCCATCCATGCCACAAAGCTGGGACTAGGCGCGGAACAGGCGACTGCAAAATGATATGGAGCCAGAAAGTTAAGGTAGGAAAGCGAAAGCACGCAGCCACGCATACAGTCTGCAAGCTATACATTGATGTTCATTTCCAGGTACATGGGCCTGACCTGAAACATCCCGGACATGAAATCGCTGAGATTGTTCACCGCTACATGTCTAGTCTACTGCTCTGGCTCATGCTTTACTCTGCTGTGCCAGACCCTTGACTTCACCCACATTCTGGCGACTCGACTGACAACCTCATCCAAACTGTGGATAGAGTCCCCCTTCGATGGACGCTGTACGTCAAATGAACAATCCTCTGCGCATATAGTACCACTCCCAGAATCGAACAGTTAGGATGACTCGGATCGTCGTCCTTGGAGGGACGAATAGGATCAACCCGTTCGGCCTGGTACGTCCAGTGCAGGCATGCACTGTGAGTTACACTTTCATCTACCCCTCCGTAGAATACATTATTGTCCTGTTCAGTATATTATTATGGGGAATATATCCGTATACTTGACCATGTCTGGGCATATCTGAAATGTCTGATAGATAGTGACCATCTTGACTACCATTAAACTCGGTTAATACCTAGTGTTGTGCTGGGCCCGGCCTGAAGCCCTGAGCCGAGCCGGGCCGGGCCCTCCTAGGCCGAGCCGAGCCGAGCCGTGAGCACAGCCTGTGGGGGCTCAGGGCCCGGCCTGCCTTTTTGAAAGCCGTGAGCCGCGGCCTGAAGCCGCGGCTTCGTGGCTGTGCTGCTGACATTCTCGGTCAGCCGCAGACAGCCACTGTTCCCCACACTGTCCATGCAATATCTTGACCTCCACTCATCCATCCCTCTCGCAAACCTGGATTCAAGTTCTACTTAACAAGACCTTTCGAATGGTATATTCGTTGTTGCAATTGCCTCAGCAGTTCCGGAGATATCTCCACTTTCCTGGAGAAAGGCTCTGTCGAATGAAATTCGGAATAACTTGGGATTGGGTGGGCCTTTTCTCCTACTTCCTTGTTCTCCTAACTCTCTGTATATTCCTCTATAACCTATGGAAGTCTTGTAGAATTATACCCAGTGGTTCCTCGCCAATGCGACACTGTCCTCATGCCCCCTACCATATTTGGGACATAACTCATGCAATTCTGGACGGAATCATCTGCTTTTTTTAGATGTTAATCTACTAGGTGAACCCTACGAGACAATACATGAAATGTGGTGCATGCATTCACGGTTCCAGAGATATGTCAGCTTTTGAGTCTGAACAGAGCAGGGAGGTTAGGACGATGTATCTCTCCCATTTTCGCCCCGGGCCTCTCGCTTTCTTGCAAGATAGTACCATTCATTCACAGCTATCTGATGATACCTTATTTATGGTGATGCACCCATTTTTTCTCGAGATATCTGCTGTTCTTTGACTCCTAATAATTTTTACACCTCAACTTGTTCAGGCCAGGGCCTGAGGCCGGGCCGAGCCCCCAATAGGGCCTGGCCCGGCTCAGGGCCCGGCCTGAGATTTCTTAGGCCGTGAGCCCTCAAAAGCCGAGCCCAAGCCGTGGCTTTCGAGCCGAGCCGGGCCTGGACAACACTATTCATACCAGCGATTCGCATTTCCTAACCTTGCCAGATATTCAAGCCTGTAACATGGCAGATCAGGATACCTCTGACAATGTGGAGACACCTGACATATGCCATATCTAGTAATATATTCTCAGGTCTGGTTTAGGGAATTTTTGTGATGATTATGTGGCCAGCACGATGTGAGACAACTAGCCCACGGCAAGTCGACGTTGTGCTACCAGAGTTGCCTGGAGAACGCAGCCCGGCACATAGGGCCTGCTGTTCCATGTTAGCCATAATATCTGGTGTAGTTTCTTCTCTCGGTCGGCAGCATCAGTACTTCACCACGGCCAGGCTGCTCTACGGAAAGCAGATCTCCCATGCACTTTCTCGGAGTATTGGCGACCCGATAAGTCTACCATTGCTGGAGGAGATGGAACGGGTCGTCAACTTGTTCTACACCATTGCAGAAAGTGCTCTGCCATTGACAAACCCAGATCCGATCATTACAAAGGTGTTACATGTCTTCAGAATGCATGCTCTCGTCCTCCTTCAACAACTGAATTATGCTCTCACACACCCAAACCATCTTACTAGTTTACTGGAGCCGGTCACGGCGGAAGAACGCGCCGCAATGGAGAAGGAGCTTATTACCATCTGCATCACTGTCCTCCGTTGATATGGTTGATCTGCAGAAGCATCCTCTTACAGCTTGCCTGGTGCATCGGGCGTTCAAGTTATGCAGCTTGGTTGTTTCGACACTCGTAAGCACTAGTCATGCGTATGACGTGCTCTTTTTGGCCAGTCCACGAAGCTCTCATTGTTCCCGTAGGTTGTGTATACCTTCGAAGTCCTGTTCTTGCTCAATTATCCCATCCTATAGCACTCGAAAGTCATCCTTGGTGAACCCGCTTCCATTGGCTACATCTCGTGAACCGTCCCGCAGGCCAAGCAATCATCCCTGCTACTTCACTCAAAGAAGTACCCTTGAACGTCTGCCTAGCCACACTTATGGTTCGCTAGAACCTTGAGGTGCTGCTGATCTATGTGGTCACCCAGCTCGCTATGTGGCTTTCTAAGCCTGACTTTGATCTGGCTGCTGCAGACATGGAAACCATCAAAACGTAAAGTCGCAACTACAGAGATCAGTTACCTGAGATCCCAGATCCTGATGGTGCCATCCTCGCTGCCAGTAACGAGCCATTTCCCTTCGCTGTGGAAGGAAACGGCAGTAACGTTCATGGTATGAGGTCGAGGGAGGTTAACTTAGATCGTGATTCATTGACTAATATTCATAAACTGTTTGAAAACGCACACTGGTGTCGAAGAGGAGCTAGCAGTTTCGTAAATGTAGACTTTCTTGTGGATGGCCGCGGCCAGAAGGCGTTTGCTAGTAGCACCCGTGAGTGAAGTCCGTTAGTTAGGACGACGAAGTAAGTTACTCCGGTGAAACGGCAAGACAGTTTATGTACTTGCTAGAGATGAAATGCAGCCGCACAGGAAGTCAACGGGGAGGAGAAACACTCACCCCTGCTTCCCCTGACCTCGAGATTGTACGTGAGCATACGCCACTCCACGCTTCCCAGAACCTGATTTCATGGTCGTATGAACCCGTCACAAGAATGACCGACTCCATGGCAGGTTCGAATGAGGTTCGTGACAGTTACTATGCTTATATAATCTTCCGAAGGTTGGCAAGTATTAGCGAAAGTTGTGGTGTGCTTCACCGCGAAACCTTCATATTCAGAAAATATAGGATTTCCTTTGGAAGATGTGCAAGAGTACCTGGCGGAGATCCGTCTGCTTCTGGACTCCCGTTCCAGAGGCTTCCGTGCAAATGAAATGGTGGTTGGACTAGGCGAGGATCACTGGGCCCCTCCATACGACGTACGCAACCTGCCTGTATGTGCATGCAGCCTACACGCTTACCCGCACTGTGAACATCCGATCCACTGCTGGCATATTACACTCCTCGAGGTTTCCAGCTTTATCACGTGGAGCACCTGATCAATGTCAATTCGGCTATTACTACTATTGCTACGCTTCGCTGACCATTTTCCAACTTCACAATTCAATATTGAAGATCTATTAGGCGACACTTCTCACCCTGAAAAACAGGTCTCTGTGGCCAAGGATTACTCCCACAGATTAGGCATTTCCGTCGACCCATTCCTATCACCGACTGGCTCCCGCTGGATGAGAACGATCGAAGATGGTGCACGGTCACACCTACCACTGGTTATAAAGTGTCGAGTTGCCTGTCTGTGAACCCAACAACAGCCATTGTTCGCTGTCCTGACTATTTCGGCTATGAACGCATACCCAGTAAGCTGCCCTCGCTGGTTGTGTTGCGATGCTCATCTGCAACTTAGAACGGTACACGAGTTTTCTTTTGGACCGCCACCGGAGATATCAAATACGGTACTGTGCAGTCGACGAGTCGTCTCGCCGATGTAGGTATCCCGCTTTTGCCAATTTCGTAATGACAACGCCATTGCAGGGGACCCAGGTAATCGTTATAGACATTGATGGAGGCGAGGGCCGCCGCAGTTTGCCATGAGTGTTTCATTGCCAGAAATACCCCCAAGTTTGAAGAGTGACACGGCATTACAGAGTGTCTAGCGTCTCGAAGGTGAACTAGCATCGAGTTAACGTTCATGCCCACACAAGCCACATCCGTAGACATTCTCTAGACTCAAAAGCCTGATGGCATCGCTCTCCTAGACTCCGCTGTATCCTTGCACTCAGTTTTCCCCTACTGCACGTGTTGTATGCTTGCATTTCATCTACTGTTCTGTATCTGACCCTGGCAATCATAACTTGCCTCATATCGTGTGCCAAGAACCAGACAATTTTGGTGTGTGGTCGCAGCATTCCCAGCTACACTACATGGCATATATTGTAAGGAGGTTTACCATGGTTTCGGTTTTGACAGATCCGTGTGACTGCCCCATAAGCCGCATGTGGGCACGCCCACGGCTTGGTGCCCCGACCATTAGGTGGTTCGACATATTTAGGGTGGAATTTAGGGGTGGAGGCCAGCGTTCTAGACCGAAGCTCATTGACGATGACAGTCGTCGTGGCCAATCGCGGTGGCATACCGAAGGGGAGAGTGGAATGGCAGGAGAATGTCTTCGCGTGGCTTACGAGTGCTAGACTTCATTTTGGGGCTGTCAGTGACGTCATACCAAAGATCGGAACGGGTATAAAATAAGTCCGCACGGTGGCGAATTCTTCCAACTTCCCTGATTTCTCGGGTCAATAAACCTACTCCCACATGCAGGAATGGGACACACCATTATTGGGGGTCTCGACAGCGCACATCATTTACTGTCTAGGGGAGGGTCTGGGCGATCCACGATATCAGGCAAGTATTGAGGAATGCTCGTCCATGTGGTCGGAACACAGATCAGCTGTAAATTTATGTGTACTGTGGAAAAACTTTAGGACGCCAGTATTGAAGTCAATGTTTCAAAGGATAACGTGGCTTGGTGAATCTGCGGGCGTAGTATCACATGGCCACCAAGGTACTGTAGTGATTGAGATCGTCCTATAGGTGGGTTACGGCGATTTACGAACATAGGCATGGCCAACAGGAGAGCATGAAGTTAATTGACTGCACATCTATCAGTCAGACGGGAAACAGCACTGAAGTAAACAACATACAGTATGGAAAGCCGGACAATCGCACTTCGGCACGTCCAAAAACGGGAACTTTTTCGGTGGTATGTTGGCTTGTTTGCAAGATGGACACCGGACACTGCGGTAGTACGGTAGTACGGTATGTCAGTAGTACGGTACGTTGGTAGCATAGTAGTCTGACAGATTCTTTCCCTCTCTCTCTTGCAGACATCCACTAATCGTTCGACTACTGGTGAGCTTTTCCTCATCTCCAATCCGTGCGACGTACTCAAGGAATGCAGCCAAGTTTCCTCTCGCTTCTCCAACTAACCTGCACTTCTGGAATCCATCGGTGAGCTTCCTGTCGACCCACCTTCACATTATTTGCGCTTACCTGCATGTAGCTTCGTTCGTCATCCCGACACCCAAGATCATCTGCAGCGTGACCTGTCTTCACCTGCGGGTTCCTTCTCGCTGCTCAATTAGCCTCGCTGATTTGGGTAGTATTCCGACTTCCAGCATTACCCACTGTCTGGTTTAGACAGGTATGGTTCTGACGTCCTTATCAAATGGCAGTTGATGGTCTGAAGGCGGAACCATTTCTGTCGTGAATGATCTCGCAATGTAACGACATTCGATCGCTTCAATGGACAATGTTTCCTGTAAACAAGAGAAATCGGAATGCTGGTCGTTATGCCGCCCTCTACAACCTGGCAAATGGCCTCCAGCAGAAATTCCTGAAAGAGCTCAAAATCGACGACTTGGACGAGGCAATCACTTTGTACCGCGACTCTTTGGAACTTCGACCCGTCGAGAATGAAGAGGGTGATCGGTCCAACTCACTCCAGAACCTCGCTGTCTGCCTCTGGAATAGATATGAGAATCTGGGGACAGTCGATGATTTGGAAGAAGCCATCACAATCGAAAGGGAAGCACTAGCGCTGCGTCCACCGGGGCATCCCGATCGTGATGCTTCTCTCCACAATCTTGGTTTCTCCCTCAGGATGAAGTTCGAGAAGCAGGCTGAGGTCTACGACTTGGAAGAGGCGATTCAGCCGCTCCGTGCAGCTTTGGAAATACGCCCCCTTGGGCATCAGTGGCGGTCTTCAACGCTCCGTCACCTCATCCATTGTCTCTCGAGTAGATATGAAAGCCAGGGGCTAGTTAAGGACTTGGAAGAACTCGTGACACTCAGACATGCAATGCTAGATCTCTGTCCGCGAGGACACTCTGCTCATGCCATATCTCTCCACAGCCTTGCTTGTGACCTCAGGAGGAGGTACGTGAAAACAGCTGTGATAAGCGACTTGCAGGAGTCCATTGAACTGCATCGTGCAGCTTTGCAACTACGTCCCCCTGGACATCGCGATCGGTCCTCAACGCTCGATGAACTCACCCTCTGTCTGTCAACTAGATATGACAAGCTGGGGATGGCTGCCGACCTGGAAGAAGCCATTAAATTCAGACGCACAGCACTGAAGCTTCTTGCACAAGGGCACCCCAGTCATGGTGAATTTCTCCACAATCTCGTATGTTGACGTTTTGTGCTCCAAGGACGGTTTCCAAGAGGAGTACGACCTGATCATGCCCCTCCAGCTGACCGGGGACAGGACCCCGATCTTCATGGTCCAGCCTGGTGTTGGTGAAGTCCTCATTTTTGTGAACCTTGCCAAGTAGTTCCAGAACGAACAGCCATTCTACGCTCTGCATGCATGTGGTTTCGAAGCTGGCCACTCATTCTTCGGATCCATGGATGAGATGGTATCTAGCTATGCTGCAGCTGTCAAACACGCTCGGGCCAAGGGTCCCTACGCTATCGCTAGATACTCGTACAGTGGTGTTGTTGCATATGAAGTTGTGAAGCACTTGGAAGTGATGGGCAACGGGGTCAAATTCACGGGTCTCATCAATGTTCCTCCCCACATCACTGATTGGATGCACGAAATCGACTGGACCAGCGGTATGCTTAACTTGTCATACTTCCCTTGCCCCACCACCGAGCAAGACACCATTGATCTTACTAGTCCACTGAGACTGCTGTCTCGCAAGGACCAGCTCGATTCGATCTGGAAGCTGTCTCCACTGGAACGGCTGGTGGAGTTGGAGTTGACTCCGGAGAAACTTGATCACTGGGTCGATATCGCTGGTTCTTCGATTGAGTGTGGCATGGAATATAACCCTTCAGGATCAGTCTGTGAGTAGAGAGACATTGATGCATTGGTATTGTGTCTCACACACTGTTGAACCAACACAGAATCTCTCGACATGTTCTATGCCATTCCGCTCCATGGTAGCAAAGCTGACTGTCTGAACAAGCAGCTCCAGCCATGGGCAGGGTTCAGCCGCAGCAAGCCTACATACATGGACGTCCTGGGACAACATTCATTACATGCTTGTGAATTTCAACCATGTACCCCAGTTCCAGAAGATCTCCTGTTCGCCTCTCGAGGCTCGTCGGATCCAAGTGGGGTTATGTATGTAACACACATATTTGACGACGAGGGAGTCGAAGTTGGTTTTGTATGAATGGGTTCCATGATGTGGGTGATATATATGAGATATGATATACCATTAGATTTTTTTTTGTTCAGTTCATGCTGTCATTCATTGCATTTAGCCTGTAGATGTGGTGGTGCACAGCCACCCAAGCTGTGGCTCAGGGCTTCACAGAAACTCAAGCCGAGCTGTGAGCCCCCGCAGGCCGTCATAATGGCTCGGCCCGGCCCAGGAGGGCTCGGCTCGGCTCGGCTCAGGGCCTGAGGCTGGGCCTTGTACAACACTAGGTGTAAGACATTGGACCAGCATGGAGAACAGAGGAAACTTGCATTTGTGGAACTTATTACTGCCAATCAGGATGTTTTATGCATCCGAGACCACTACTACCTTCAATTGAGTGCTCAAGTGTTGTATGCATGGACTTTCGGGATCCATTCCCAACCTTCGGAATGCTTTGGACAACTTCGGAACTGTCCTTTACTGTTGATTATGTCTCCTGGAATCTTTCTATAGCCTACTGCATATACCATATTACATAATCATGGTTGTAGAAATTTTCTGCTCTCGTTCCTTTCACCTCATCAGCAAAACAGCCATTTTGGGACATAACATTACAGCATGACATGCTTCCCCAGATCAGGTACATACATATACAGTAATACATTGCCATACTGTTACAGTGTGACAAGTTCTCCAGATCGGGTACATACATATACAGTAATACATTGCCATACTGTTACAGTGTGACAGTTCTCCAGATCGGGTACATACATATACAGTAATACATCACCATACTGTTACACCATGATGGGCAACCAACAGGCAGCTGACAGACAGCTGACAGGAACCCAGTAGCATCACAGTGCATACACGAACACAGATGCTCACTACAGCTTGACAGGGGACTAACATGAGAGTCGATTGATATGACCAGTGGGCCACAGAGGGTTTCGCAGTAGTAGGATTTACTACTTTTTCATAATGCAGGAGTGGATATAGTATATTGAGACCTCGTTTTTGCATCCAATAACTTGATGTATGCAGCCCACAATACTGTAGATCCCTGTTACAGACTTTTACTACCACCGCAGGCTGGGATAGCCCACAAAGAATCATGATGACTGAATGCTAAGCATACAAATAAGAAAACCACCCCCCATTGGGCCTGCCTGCGCAGTGTCGAATATTGACCGATGGAGATCACACCCAGACAAAAGCCTTTGCCATGCAATACTAAGCGATGTGTCTCCAGCAGTAACATGCCCTATGATATCTTCCTGCACTGGCTGGATATGCCTGAGCTGTGGTTTTGACAACTGGATGGATGGACAAACACATACCTCATGTTCATCCAGTGTTTCATTGTCCTTAACCCGAGCAGATGCACTCTGGCACATGGCTACAAGCCACTTTCTCACCTCAATATTGTTCAACATCACCTGAATCCATTTGTAGTCATTTGTCCACACACCTTGCTCATGCCTGCATGGTGGTGACACTTTTCTGGCATCATGCTCCAGTCTTCATCCTGTCCTCGGGCCTAGGCTCCCTGCTTTACCACTTTCTCATATTGTGCCATTTTGCTTGATGGTCTGGTCATTTCCACGACCCCATGAACCTTATTGATCATACAGTGCAAATGCCCATTTGCGATGAACTGTGACAGCTCCCTACACCAATCAGTTTGTTTAATACACCCTTTTTTTCTTTGAAAAGAAGTGTCATAACCCACCTGTCAATAGAATTGATGCTCATGCCAAATGTGCCACTGAGACTTTCCAATGTCACGCCCTGATATGACTCCAGCAGTTGTGCATAGGCAAGGATTTGCATTTCACAGATGTAGTATCACGTATGAGGAGATAGGAGTCGAGAAGGGAGTAAGTATGTCTGTTCAAGCATGGCTGTTGAGGAAACCCATCACAATGAACAGGATAATGGATAAACAAAAATAAAGGGTAGAGTCAGCCACACCATGTAAATTCATCAATAAGGATGACAAGTTAGAGGCACCATCAGGGGGGGTTTGAAGTGCTGGTATTCCCAGTTAATTATGGTAAGTAGTTATCTGTCTGATATGAATTGGATAATGCTGTATAAGGCATGATCATCTACAAATCATAATGATAGTAGTCAGATAATGCATTAAATAACCTGGCAGACATTTTACTATCTGGTCAACTGCATATAGGCCTGATATAAGAGTTACAATACTTTTATCATCATGATATAATTATACACCCCCCTGGGTAATTATAATTACAAAGTACAAACCATTTTCTGGGGAAAATAATGCTGGGAGTAGTTAGATAGACCCATTGGGAGGCCCCACCTCAATTTTTAAAGAAAATGGCAGTCGGAATAATTTTCCATGGGGGGTGGAAGTTTGGGCATGCAACAGTACACTATCTTGTTGGGACAAAATCCAGGAATCTCAGAACCACTTGCATCATCTTCAGAGAGCTTCATAACCCCTGGGACAGCACATCTCTACATCATATGGTGCCATCTTGATTTTATTGGGCACTGTACTGCCTGGTATGGGGAGGAGGGTGACCATGTTGATGAAATAAAATAGAGCATGGTCTCCAATGGCTCCCCCATGGTCCTAGGACTCAATAGACATCAGGGAGACTCAATAGGGACCATCCCTGAATGATGCTGATTTTATGCCTGAGGTCAGCATAGGATGAGCAGGCACATGTAAGGCATCACATTGGAAAAAAATGTTGGAGCTCTATGATCATCTGCATCATCTTCATGGAGCATTATAGTGCCTAGAGAGACAGAAATACACATGGTGCAGTGCCAGGCTGATTTTATTGGACACTGTGCTGCCAGGTATGGGGAGCAGGGTGAACATACTGATGAAATAAAAATATGACATGATCTTCAATTGTTGTACTGCAGTCCTATGATGCATTGGACACTAGGTTACTTGATATGGATTGATTTCATGGCTCAAACCCACTGCAAACATGGTAAATTATACCCAAAGCTGTCCAGACAGGGGCTGGGGCTGTTTGAATGAATGTAACCAGGGCAGAACTGTGTTCAACCAAGCCGAATCAGGTTCGTCTAATCCCTACTGATGATTGGTCATCATTTCATGCCTCAAAACCACTGCAAACATGGTGAATTGTACTGAAAGCTGTCCAGACAGGGGCTGGGGCTG